>CM032061.1:60693615-60734723 GCA_018831715.1 Matsumurasca onukii | reverse complement strand
CCTAGGAGACTTTGAGAGGAGTGATCTCCACAGCCACCGGACCCGTGGGGCTCAACAGCTGGATCTGCCACGGTGTCGGCTTGCGCAGACACTTAAATGTTACCCCCGTTCCGCAATTAAACTTTTTAATTCTCTACCAACCAGAGTGCGCGAACTTGACGCAAAGAGCTTTGGAAAGTGCTTGAGACTGTTTGAGGAGTAGACCCTATACTCCTGCTCGAGAGGAGGAACCACTGTTTAGGCAGTAATCGCCATCCGCCACCTTTTTCTTGTATTTTTTGTAAATTATGTATAAAGTTTTTTTTAACCATATTGACGCAGTCTATCAATTAATTCAACGACGTAGACTTCAAGTATTACAAGTAAAAGTATTACAAGTTGAGGTGTTCCAAAAATGCATGTTTTTACATTGTTTTATGATAAGAAATTACACTCTTAAAGTGATCAAAAACAAATTTAAAACTGTAGTAGGTATTAGTTTGAAATATATATTTAAAAAGAACGTAAAGTTCGTCTTGTGAAGCTATAGGATTACAAAGTACTTTCCACTGCTCAACCTCGACCTTTACCTAGCGTTCTCGTATAGTTACTCGTGTGTGATGACCGTGGGGATTGAACCCACGCCAACAGAATTATGAGTTCTTGAGTCGTGCACGATTCGTATGTATTTAAGTTTAAGAGAATTCCATTTGAGAAAAGCCAAAACAGTAGTGTCAATTTACATTGTTCTTTTGGGACAAAAGCAAAATAGCCGACATGTAGTGTACCTCGTACTCCTTCTTGCAGTGCTCGCCGCCGCCCCAGGCCACGTAGGCACCATGATGGTTCGGCTTGACCTTGGCCGGCAGGACGTCCCCTTGGTGCTTCGCCCTTCCGGCGAACAAGGGGGAGCCGTCCTTGTCCCTGCCCACTGGCACGCACCCGTAGGGGATCTGCCCGTTCACGCACGGCACCCAGGAGAACCTGCCGTGTGAAGCGGAGGGGTTGCCACATATACCATCCGTAACCTGGAAGTGGTAGTCGTTTTAATACAATAAACACTTGCACAAGCGCTACCGTGAATCCTAGCGGATTTCCTACTGTAGGGTATATTTTTCACCGATAGAGACGTTAGGTCATTCTCCAAAAAAAAGCAGTCTGAACCATTGCAAAATTGCAATAGAGAGAGTCGTGTAGGCCAGCATCCAAAAATTTGAAACTGTTGACACTACCTTGCCTATTTTAGGAACATGTCTTTTTTCAAGTCAAAATGCGGTCTCGTAAGAGGAAGTGACATTCACTCTTATGAAACTAGAGGCAGGGAAAACTACCGAACTGGGAGATACAGAATGGCAGTTCATGAACGTTTACCTTCTCAGGTAGGAGTTCAGCTCGTTAACAGGTTACCAAATTCGATCAAAAGTGCCCATGAGATTAAGGTTCTTAAAACTCGCCTGAAAAAGTTTTGTTCGCAGAAGCATTTTACAAAACAGACGAGTTTATGGCACACGACTGGGAAAACGCGGAACACACAAACTGACTACAGGAGAGAGTGAATGTCAAAATGTATGTCTGACTGGGATTTCAATGTTAGAATGCGTGGAAAATTAACATTTATTTTAGGTGGTGGGAAGGGGGTATCTTCAAGAAATGGAGGTTTATGCTATTAAGAACTTAGGTAGTTCAAACATTTATTATACCGTACCTAACATGTATAGTAAAAATCAACGAAATCCAATCAACCAGACCGAAATGGCGGAGGAAATAATTTTAGGTTTGACTGTCGCAAACATAAATTTAAATGTATTTTGTAAATTTTGTGTACAAATAAACGTGAATAGCAAGTTAAATTGAAAACATATTATGAATTTATTTTCTAACCTAAAAACAATTTTTGGGACAGACGCCCCTCAAAATATCAATTCCGGTAGACCGATTTTGCTGGTTAACATACTTTACCTAGAAATTTACAATATGCACATTTAAACAAATTTCTCAAAGAGCGGGCAACAAATGTGACCTGTATAGAGTGGTTACCTACACTTATAGTCATATATAAGAGATAATTATAATTTGTAAATATATATGTAGAAAAAGTGTCCATTCGTCTCAAGAGGATAGCCTGTTAGGAAGGTCATGGTTTACAGCATTTTGTTCCACGACGTTTAGTTTTATGTGGCAATAAAATGAGAACTTTTATTTTCGTGGAAGTTCGCTAAAACGTAAGATGAGTTTTAGTTCGAATTTATATTTTTGTAATAAGTTAAGTAATATTTTCTAATTTATCCAGAGCGTAGTTGGCTAGCACAACAATCACCACACACGTTCCGCAAAAGAGATCACTTTCGCTAGATTGTGCAATACAGGTCATCCAAGGAAGCTTACAAATTAAAATATTGAACGCCAAGTCATTAATTAAGTAAAAGGAAATTAAAATAAGACGAATACAAATTAAAAGCCGACACGTAGCCAGAAGCACTGTGAATCTTCAGAATTTCCAATAAATCAGAACAAGTGTTCATTCCTCTATTTTAAATTAGACGAAATTCCTTTATACACAATCCCCACAGACACCACTTACATATTTTGTAATCTGACTATACGGTAACGCTAGGTGAAGGTCGAGGTTGAGTGGTAGAGAGGACTTTGTTGTGCTAGCTTCGCCTTGATAAACAAGACAAACTTTACCTTTTTACATTCTGTATCCAAGGAAACATAGGCTAGTAAGTTACATAACAGCTTAATTTATGCCCAGTGCTCTGAATGTCAAAATGCAGAAATTCGGTTTAAATAGTTAAACATAAGTAACTTTAAAACTGTAGGTTCTAGAGCAACGAGGGTTGTTTTTATCGATTAAGAGAGTAAAGTTCTACTATGCAGGGTGAACCTTGTGTTATTTTATGGCATCGCACAATTTTATAACGAAAACAAAACTTTGAATGACCACCATTTTGAAACGGACTGTCCGATATAACTGGTTAACGAACTTAAGCTAGAGATTTGCAAAAGGAACATTTGTTCTAAATTTCGTGAAAATTGGACCAAAAGTGCGACCCGTAGAGTGGTCACACACATATATACACGTAAAGTTTTGCCATTTGGCTCAGGAAGTGCTAGGCACAGAGAATAGGAATAATCTTATGCTCTGTGGTGCTGGGAAGCAGAAAACTGCACCTTTCTACGACGTTTCGTTCTATTTGGCACAGGAGAAAAAAATAGATTTATTTTCAAAAAATTGATAACAATTACACTAATTAGGCTGTATGAAAGTTAAATACAGAATTAACACAATAAACAAATATAAAAAACTCACCTGACATTTTACCAGCTGGTTCTGTTTGACTGATCTCTGCCAGGACGAGTGACAGTTTATATAATTCAGTGCAGTTATCAGCCTTATCTTAGCCTTATCAGTGCCGCCCACTAATACACAATATGACTGAGTATCATAGACTGACAACATATTTGTTCACACTAACTTCAATTTGACCTGTGAGTAATATATCGATGGCTTTTAAATCTGTTTTGATATACGCACGAAAAACCAACGCATGAGTCAATACGAGAATTTGAAACAACCGCCAAATTATCGTCCACGAGAAGTTTTGAGCACTTTTTTCTGGGGTGATCAAGCCTCTTACATCTACGGGTGAAATCATGTTTAGCGCTGGAATAGCTGTTTGTTGACTAGTTCCAAAGATAATGTTATGGAAGGTAGATTGCGCATAGGTATTACATGGTTGAGGAATGAAAATCAATATAGTTACGGTAGCCCAAGCGCAGATAGCGCTGCCATCTCTCGCCGACTTTCTCCCTTCTCGGTTCCACGTGCTAGTTTGTCCGATGCAGATGATTTAAATATGACGAACAAACTTGCCCGTGCGTAAGTGGCTCTACTTGAGACTCTTAAATCACTATTTGAGATGCCGACCACTCTCATGAGGGTATTTTAAGGCAAATGTGTGGTGAAGGATGAGTGTGATGCGTGGTAGTAATGAGTTATGAGGTTGTTACAAACTAAGGCCGACTCTTCCTTAGAATGAGTCATTAATTAATAGCCCAATGACCAATGGAAATACAAGGACCAACGGCCGAACCATGCAGGTGATGGTCTGATACTAAACGTTGGTGGGAGTTGATGCGGGTATCATCAGATGATCACTGAGACTATCTGAGCCGCTTTAGACCTATCATCCTCAAAACCTGACCTCCATGAAGCTGGATTACAGGACCACGCCACGAGTCCCAGTCTTAACTTGACACTTTTAGAATATTCCACATTTGGATGTCCACATACTTTGCCGATTAACATTGACTTAACAATACCCAAGACAGATTTAGGACTTAAGAGTGCTCAGTAGAGGCTGTGACCTTGAATTTCGTCCC
Organism: Matsumurasca onukii; assembly: GCA_018831715.1. Taxonomy (NCBI): domain Eukaryota; kingdom Metazoa; phylum Arthropoda; class Insecta; order Hemiptera; family Cicadellidae; genus Matsumurasca; species Matsumurasca onukii. The sequence goes on along the minus strand of CM032061.1, from coordinate 60,730,358 downwards.
ATAAGGACACTGTAAAAACACGCATTTTCTTGGGACACCTCGTCCCATGTTTCATAAGATTTTTATTAAATCACTCTGTTTCAAGTGTATTAAATGTTTTAGTGGCTCCACTGAGCCGAATTTCATATTCTTACTCATAAAACAGTGACTTAAATCCAAAAGTTGAAGACATTTTGTATTTAAATTTCTTGCTTTTACTATGAATCTAGTAAAATTTTCAGAAAGATTTATCATTGAAGTCACTACATCGTTATATTTCAATTGAACTCATTTTAAAAAGACCTGATAAAAATTGTAGACGTGAGTTGACCCAAAAAATTTATTTTTACATATTTGTTATGGGACAAAAACAAAATGGCCGACAGGTACTGGGCACTCTTAACAATTAGAAGTGTAATAAAAATGATCCTCTAGTCAGAGCAGCATCGTTGATAATTCTAAAGCTTCGGTTTAATACTGACAGTTGAATGGTTATCAAAACACGAATTAGTTTTTAGATTTTGGTTTTCATGCTCGACAATGGTTAGTATCTGCACAGAGTCCCCAAGTTCTGCAATGTCCAAGAACCTCTCGTCACCGTCCTTGTGAGGGTATAAGAACCTCCTCTGAGATGGGTGGATCTGAAACACATTTACATCAAGTCATATAAAGATAAATTGTATTGTTAAGAAAATAATCACTAAATCACTATTTGAGATGCCGACCACTCTCATGAGGGTATTTTAAGGCAAATATGTGGTGAAGGGTGGTAGTAATGAGCCATGAGGTGTAGTCTTGTTACAAACTAAGGCCGACTCTTCCTTAGGGTCATTAATTAATAGCCCATTTACCAATTGAAATACAAGGACCAACGGCTTAACGTGATTTCCGAACCACGCAGGTGATGGTCTGATATGTCTAAACGAGGGTGGGAGTTGATGCGGGTATCATCAGATGATCACTGAGTTATCTGAGCCGCTTTAGACCTATATCATCCTCAAAACCTGACCTCCATGAAGCTGGATTACAGGACCACGCCACGAGTCCCAGTCAAATATTGGGCCTAATCAACCCTGAAACACAAACGTACAGACCTCGTAGTAATAAGGTGATAGAATACACTGACATACATTTAGAATCGAATATTGAAATTCTACGGCCATAAGGGCAACCCTCTAGACTAGAAAAGTATTAGAGTTTCCTTTGAATTTGTTGATCTAGTTTGCTAATTTAATAAATGTATTCGCTACGCTCACGGCATCGCATTGCCTCTCATATGATCACGGGCTTTACGAGGCTTTTACGTCTGCTACGAAATATTTTTAAAATGTCAAAACTCTTAGCTACGTTCACTGCCTTGCTTCGGCTTCGAACTCAGATAATGTGTCTTTTACTCCAAGTTTTACAACATACCATGAAGGTAAAACGCATCTAAAGTTTCTTCAAAATCGGGTCACTAATTCCTCTGTTATTGAAAAATAACTTTTTAGGCCACCACTTTGAAACGCCAGGATCGATTTTATAATTTGTTGTATATTGATTGATGCCAATTAAATATTTTATTTCAAATTGTATTTAAATCAAACTAAAACTACTGTTGTTAGATCATTATTCTGGTTTTATGAAACACCCCTCAAAACGTGGGTTTCCGGTAGTCCGATTTCGCTGGATAACGAACTTGACCGAGGTACTTACGAAAGAAACATTTTTATTAAATTGTATGAAAATTAAACCATAATGTAAAAGTATTAAAAAAAGGCTATAGACGTTTTCTAGGGGACAGGATGTTCCCGGGCCTGGGTCTTACCATGCTGACGGCATAAATATCACATTTTCTAACAAAGGAAATACGCTAATTAGATATATATCTTTTTAAAGTACATCGCTTACCTTACCAACGCAGGTGGTCCCGGGGAAGGGAAAATTTGGTATTCGACCAAAGTAGAGTTCCTCTCCGGTTTTGGTTTCACCAACCGGTAGAGCTTGGTCTGGGATGTGCACTTTACTGTCTAATGACTCCCAAGCTGCTTGGCTGTTCTCTAGAAACCAGAACCTAAATAAAATATAACATGAATCCTTTCAAGTAGTTGTCAGCATTTAGATATTTATGAAGACTATATGTAACTTAAAACAAAAAGTATCATCGAATTTCATACCAAAATTAAAAAGTATCTCTTGAAGAAGGCATTGTACTTTGCACACGAGTGCATGATGGAACAAATATAATTATGAAGATTAGCTAGTTCAGGTGTTGTTAATAAAGGGAACCACCCTGTCTTTTCTCAATAGTATAGGCTATCATAGAACCAATAGGCTTATGGTCATGTTTTCTGTTTCCGGTCTTATATTTTTATGTACACAAGGCATATTTAAAAGATTTAGTAGCGATTTCTAAAAGGTTAAAATTCACGATAATAACATTCCTGCCATACCAATCTAGTTCTTCCAGTTCACACCGCGTCAACCATCATAATTAGCTTGAGATACTTCGGTCTCACTGTGGAGTACCATCTTCAGTTACCCATTGGCTGAAACAGCCCAGCCAATTAGTTTCAGTATCCAGTGACTGAAGATAGTACTCCACAGCGAGACCGGAATATCTCAAGATAATAATTATGATATTTTGACATGGTGTGAACCGGAAGAACTAGAATATAATTGTGATACCGGCCGCGAAAGCCTAAGAGTTAAATGCCTGACATAATACAATTAAATATAATTTACTATGAAAATGGACAATTTTAGACATTTACAGTAACATAAAAGAATATTTATGTTACCTCAAAATTCTCTGTGATCACCAATGCGCTCCCGTTGACGGGCACCCATGCCTCTTCCAGCTTCACCCCTTGCTCACCAGCACTGCCCACTATCTTGGCCGGGCAGTACAGGCCGGCGTAGTCGTACCTCCCCACGTACACGGGGTAGGCCTCTCCGTCCTCCTCGTCCTTAGCCAGCCCGGCCAGCACTACCCTGGTGTACACGCTGAGCAGCTGTGGACCCGCTGCTAACCGGCGTGCATCTGGGCTGTTATTAACGTGGTGCGATCGTCGGTCGCGCAGTTTTATTCCGCCAGAGCCACGCCACCTGTACTCTGACTCTGCAGTACTAATTCGCTACGCACACTGCCTCGCTTCGGCATTCGGCCTCTGCTTTCCCTCCTGTATGATCGTAGTGATAAGGACTATCGGCTTCAGATTTCTATGATCTTTTGACTAGTGTTACGAGTTTTGGGGCGCTCACAGCCTCGCTTTGGCCTTCGGCCTCAGATTTCCGTTTTTGAAGTTTTACTACATTATGAAAGAAGACGTTCGGACCATTGCGGACTCATTTCACTGTATACGGCGAAAACCCCCTTTTTGGCTTTTGGAAACGACTCAATGGATTTTTCATTAATTGGCGATTCTCATTACATTGATCAATAACAACAAAGTTCATATATATACATAAATCGAATAAATAAATAAATAAATATTTCAAATTTCATCAAAATCGGAGAGAATTTACTACTTTTAGATAATTAAAACCCTTTTTGGTGAACCCTTCCCATAAGGGTACTTCAGGTAGCCTGATTTTTTCACCAACTGAACTTGACCGAGATATTTACAAAAAAACATTTGTACCAAGTTTCACAAATTGGAATAAAATCAACTAAAATTTGTTTGTATACAGTTAGAAGAAATGAAATATACTAGTTGTTTTAAAAGCGTTTGTAATTTATCTTAAGTCGAACGACAGTTTGTATGTTTTTATATATAACCATATATCTTAATTGTAAACGCTAAATAGCTAATTTATTACTAAATAAATTTGAAGACATAAATAATTGGATCGAATAATATATTATATTATATAAGCTGATAATACGCCTAGCTGATATTACCGCTTCGCCTCGGGGCTTTCTTAACATAGCTGTGTGTATATTTACTCGCTTTACCAATTTAAAGGAAACAAAAAGTTTCCTATATATCCTTAGAAAAACCATTTAGTTTGCCTGTTAGTTCACCGTCTTCTCCTTATAAGTAATGGCTACCTTGTGAGAGTCATAGTTACTTCATATACATTCCGGCTGTTTTCAGAGCCCACTTTGATTGTTTGCAATTTATTTTGAGGATGTTGTATGTACATCAAATGTTGCTAAAGACACACTGCGTGATTAGTGTTTAGCCGATTTGGACTTATAAGTGGTCAAAATGCCTTAACACATTTTCAGAGTCCACTTTGGTTTCTTGCCATTTATTTTGTAGATGTTGTATGTATATGAAAAATAGCTAAAGTCAAGACACTTATTGTAATGAGCTAAACCCTTAAACGAAGTTTAACCGCCATAGCTTCAGCCAATTTTTGAGTTATAAGCAGTTTCATATGCCCAAAAACGTTACAGACAGACAGACAAACAGAATTCTTTTTCCGTCAGTTACGCCTCACCAGTCGTGACTCGCCACCGCGACCACGTGAGAGGAAGGGTGGGGGACTAATTTGCCAAACACGCCGAGAGTGCGGTGAGGAAAAACCTTTTCAGAGCCCACTTTGGTCCCTCGCCATTTATTTTGTGGACGTTGTATGGATACAAAATATAGCTAAAGACACAATGCGTAATAGGTTGAACCCTTAAACAAGTTTCACTACCATAGCTTCAGCCGATTTTGAGTATAAGCGGTCAGTATGCCGTAAAACATGTTCAGTGCCCACTTTGGTCCTAGCCATTTATTTTATGGACGTTGTATGGATACAAAATATAGCTAAAGACACACTGCGTAATGGGTTGAACCTTAAACAGTTCACTACCATAGCTTCAGCCGATTTCCAGTTATAAGCAGTCAATATGCCTTAAAACGTGTTAAATGCCTATTGGTCCCTCACCATTTATTTTGTGGACGTTGTATAAATACAAAAATAGCTAAAGTCACACTTCGTAACGGGCTAAACCCTTAAACAACTTTACTATAGCTTCAGCCGATTTTGAGTTATAAGCGGTCCAAGATGCCTTAAAAACGTTACAGACAGTTTTGTTGATGCCAGTTTCGGTCTTTGCAAAGTATCTGTATATTAACACCAACCGATATGTATATCAACCAAAAACCGATAGATTCATTGCATTGTACAGTCAAAAGTCTTATTTTATTATATCGATTTGGTTAGGTTGGGCGCAAAATGTATATTTTTAAAGCTAATATTTTGTTCCACAAAACTAAGGTTAGACCTCCTAAATATATTATGTCTTTGAAAATTTCTAAAAATTAAAACTAACTTTTAACAATTTGCTGTTGCTAATAAGCTGACTCACAAGTAATACTCATATCTCGACAAATAATAGTTCTGCCGTAAAACTGTTTTACTTTAATAGTCATTTTATGGACAATTTTATAAAACACTCAAGCATTAGACTTTTAAAATTTGACACCAGCATCCTTTACCCATGCTTTTACCTTCAATTCAGCGTGTAAAATTACTAATAATCATTCGATACATCTTTAGAATTCTTAATTTACCGTATTGATGTACAGTACAGTTGCAGTATTGAAGAATTCAATCTATAACCATTCTAGAACAGTAATACAGTATAACTGTTTCAACGTACAGGTACATCTTAGTCTGAATAAACGTTGAATAAATAAAGTATTCTGCAATACCTAAATAATAGATTTTACCAACACAGAGGCAGCAACTGGATAGAAGAGTGGGTCAATATGGTGGGGTGGGGCGCGGGAGGAACTGGGCCAAGTGACCAGTTTTTTATATTTTGCTCAATAACTCCTATACGCGGAGATACAAAAAATTCTGGATAAAAACTTGTAGATAATTTCATGCCACACACTAACGATTTTCATCAAATTGATCGGATCACTCGTTTAGGCGCTAGCGGTCAAATAGTAAAGACATACGACCCATTTTTTAATTTCACCCCTCAAAAACCACCCTTAAAATCAAAATTTTACCAAACCGTTTCTTAGTGGGTGGTTTGGGCACCAAAAGTGGGCAAAGTTTCAACTCTTTAGGCCTTGTAGTTTTGGCTCGGCGAAGACGGCGATGATGAGTAGTGAGTGAGTCAGTCAGTCAGGACAAAGCCTTTATAAATATGAATGGGATATCGGTTCGATCAAATATTTTTGTCTTCAAATTTATTTATATATAGTAATATATACCATATATATATATATTACTATATATAAAGTTTTGAAATTTGTCAAAACGTGTTCTGGTGGTCAGGGTCGGTGCACAGTTCACGGTCCCAAGTCTGGTTCTCATGCTGACGGCATGAATACCTCATTTTTCCAAAGGAAATTCGATGGTGAATAATAATATTTCCTTATTTTTCTCCTTGGGATGTAAAATTTCTGGGTTAAGCCACAACCAACCAAGCGAAGCGTAGTCTCCGTTTCAACTCAACACTTCGCCTCAGTGAGTAACTAAGCTTCTGACACATTTAAGTAAATACGAAGTTATCAGCAAGTTTTCACTGGACGTGATTAACACTTGTCTCTTTTTCTGTTTTATTTCCATTAACTTATTATGATTACACACTTAATTACGTTCAAGATAATTTTTCAGAGCTACTTCAGTAGTAAATCAGCATTGCATTAACAGTGGCAAACCGTATAAAACTCACAATTGTATGACTCATATAGGTTTAAATTTGACCACACATTTTTTTTATCGGGTAGATTAGTAATCTGTACTTTTGACGTAATTATATGTAATTATGTAGACCTCACAGCTTATTACATTTATCTAAACACGCGTATTCTAATTTCTTTTCAGCGTGTACCATTGGCTATTAAAACCTCTTTTATTTAGCGTAGCAATTTTAAACCCCAAATAAATACCAGTAAGACGGTAACCAAAACTAAATATTAGACTTTAAATAAATATTACTTCCAACTTCGATGATTTATAAACTCGTTTCTCATTTAGTGAACTATAGCGTTTGTTATATGCTATGATGCATTTAAGGCAGCACTTTGAATTTAAAACCTCATTGATTTATCTTCAGTAATCAAACTTGTAAAGATGTCTATTGTCTACTTTTGCCAGGAATATCATCACAATTCGTTGTTCTTCAAAATTACAATTGGTTTCCATAATCACAACGTATAAAAGTGCTACTAAACAAACGACACTAAAATCACACCAAACATGAACTGAAAAATTAAATACACTCTTCAAATGTGTCAGACATTGTACGATACCTGACTACTTTATATATTATGTTAAATATTACATACTTTGATTTATATATGTTTATTATTATTTGACTGATGTAGATAACAGAATTTGAAGGTATCAAAATAGATTGAGTTTAAAATTTCCAATCTTTTTAGTGCCAGACGTAAAAAAAAGGTAAAGTTTGTCTTGTTTAACGAGGCGAAGTTAGGACTACAAAGGCCTCGCTCTACCACTCAACCTCGACCTTTACCTAGCGTCAAAGTATTAGTCACATTACACATTGTAAGTGGTGACTGCGGGGATCGAACCCGCGCCACCGGAGTGATGAGCTCCGGAGTCGCGCGCGATACCAATCCGCTAACAGACGTAGCTTACAAATGTCATCAAATAATTTTAACCCGTCTGTAAACCCCTTCAAATTTCAATAAAACTAATGTATTGTTCAATTTTCTTTAAAACGAGTAATACATGAAGTTAAGATTATAACTCCACTTACTGGGGCACCAAACTTTGCATTACCACCATTTTGAAACGTATGATCCGACCAAGACGGTTAATTAAATTAACCTAAGATTTGCAAAAGGTACATTTGTTCAAAATTTCGTGAAAATCAGACCAAAAATGTGACCTGTAGAGTGGTATTTTATTTTATATATAAAAGGTGTAGCCATATGACTCAGGAGGTGCTGGGAAGCAAAAACTGCAAACCGCACCTTTCTACAACGTTGCCTTTTGGCGAAATAAATGAATAGCTCTATTTTCTATGGAAATTGTTCATTATTTTGACAAGTAACCTGGCATTTATACGGGTACACACTAAACAGCTAGACTTATCTAAAGCACACAAAGCTCACGACTTACCTGCGGTACGAGTATTTATAACATGGCGTAGGTGCTGCAGACTGCAGTACTGCCAACTGAAGCATTGTTCCGTTCTCAATCCAAACTGCTGTTATCTGCATTTAACTGCTCGAGTCAGCTGATTTGTAACACCTCTCGTCGTGTTTACCAACATGACTGCTCTCGCTAAACCTACTTTAGTGAGGTGATGTTGGTATTGCGACAGCTGGCTTGTTTTTGTTCTTTTGGTGACCTCGTCAAAGTTACTAGCATAAAAATGCTAGCATGGTATCAAGGACTCAAAACAGGCTACGTGATACCTGATTATTGTAAGACGTCCTGTTCTAAAATCCTAAACGTGTATGAGTTGCCCGAAATTCATAAACTTGACGATCAGATTAGGCCTATTATCAGTTTTTGTGACTCACCGCTTCGGGGGTTTTGTTGGTAATTTTGACTACTTTATTAAGGAACACTGAAAACTTATTCATTCACCAAAAGTCTAAAGGCTGTACATAAATAGGTATTTTGTGTTCTCTGGGTCACTTGGTAAGTCCGATTCACAGCTATGATTAATCGTCCGCTGCTCCAAGCCAGCTAATGGGGCTTCCTTGAAATGTAATAGGTTTGAGGAAAGAAAATAAGGGTCTTCGCGGTAGATGACTGGCCAGCTTGCGCTGATTACCTTTAGGCTAGATCTTTTTAAAATGTTTGTGTTATTTTTAGGCTACTCTTCACCTGAAGACGGGATCAGATTCCAGATCCCGAAACGTTGTGTACCTTTTGTTCACACAACGTAAGAAACGTCTTAATAATATTTTAACCTCAGACACGTTGACTGATAAAATGGTTTGTTGTTCAAGTCGTTGTCCTTCAACTAGAACGTACTGATCCAAACCTTGTAGTTACATTCAAGTAAACTTTCCGACAAAGTTCATGATGTCCCTCAATTTCTTGGTAAATGTTGAATCCAACTATTTCATGAAGGTTCCGATCAGATTTCTTTGTAATCCAGCTTCATGGAGGTCAGGTTTTGAAGATGATATAGGTCTAAAGCTGCGTGTCAGCCTGGTTGCAAATCATAATTATTGTTAATTTGTATGTTAGTGGCTAGTTGTACCGGGTGTTTCTAAAAGAACTCCTTGATTTAAAGTTTTATTAGTATACAGTATAGTTAAAATAATAGTTATTAAACATATATATTATTAAAGAGAATCTTCTCAAGTTTTTTTGATACCTAATAAAGTTCTATATGGGCACCATTTGTTGTCCTGGCCACGTCTAAACGATAATTAGTTTCTTCCCAGGTATTCAACAGCATATCAAGGGTAAAGGATGCTACAGATTTAACAATCCTCTCCCTCAGATAATCAATGTCACGGATCTTCTCAGAATACACAATGTTTTTTACATTTCCCAAAAAGGAAAAAATCTAGTGGAGTCAGATCTGGGTGGTAATAAGTGGTTTGCTCTTAGTGTTATTCCTAACTTGATATCCTATAGCGTTTTCCTAACAGGTGGTTTGGTAGACGTTGGCCAATGCATGGCCACCAAGGAGCAGATCTGACTCCACTAGATTTTTCTTTTGGGGACATGTAAAAACATTGTGTATTCTGAGAAGATCCGTGACATTGATCATCTGAGGGAAGGATTGAAGCTGTAGCATCCGTTACGCCTGATATGCTGTTGAATACCTGGGAAGAAACTAATTATCGTTTAGACGTGGCCAGGGCAACAAATGGTGCTCATATAGAACTTTATTAGGTATCAAAAAAACTTGAGAAGATTCTCTTTAATAATATATATGTTTAATAACTATTATTTTAACTTTACTGTATACTAATAAAACTTTAAATCAAGGAGTTCTTTTAGAAACACCCGGTATATTGCTTTGGACATCTTTAAGTAGCTTCTACAGAGAGTGTTACTTTGCGTTTTAGGACCTATATTTAGGACCTAGCAATACAACACTATCAAATAGTCGTTAATGCAAAAAAAGAATATTTTTTATAATTCTGAACACTTAAATTTACTACAAGTTAAATGATAATTCAGTGCTGATACACGAAAAACCCCTCAAAAAATATAATTGTAATTAAATATTTAGTAGCGACTTTTTTACTAACTTCAGGTTAGAACAATGAAGCATTAAACATTTTTTCCATGTTCTATTATTCTTCCGAAAGGCTTTAAACCATTCGTTCTTTAGCTGAATGATGAAATAATTAGATAAAATTGAGGTAATATATATACGTAATGTAATTATATTACATTTAGGTGCAATGAAATAATAAACATGTACTAGTAATTATAATAAATTGACAACAGATCAATAACGTACGTTAACATCGTACACTCATAGATTATACAAATACTGTTTTAATTATTGACTTATTATAACCATACAGCTATAACTAAATTTCAAAAGTATTGACTGGGACTCGTGGCGTGGTCCTGTAATTCAGCCTCATGGAGGTCGGGTTTTGAGGATGATATAGGTCTAAAGCGGCTCAGATAGTCTCAGTGATTATCTGAAGATCCCCGCACCAACTCCCACCATCGTTTAGACATAAATCAGACCATCACCTGCGTGGTTCGGAAGTCACGTTAAGCCGTTGGTCCTTGTATTTCCATTGGTCATTGCCTCATAAATTAAAGACCCTTTCTAAGGAAGAGTCGGCCTTAGTTTGTAACAAGACTACACCTCATAACTCATTACTACCACTCATCACACTCTTCCTTCACCGAAAATCAGACCGAAAAATCTAATAGAAAATATATTTCATAACAAAACCTTTTACGAAAAACATTAAAAATTCAACGCCATCAAACTAAGTAAAAAGTAACCTCGAGAAATAAAATTCGAAGACAACCTTAAGAAATTCAAAAAGCAGTTAAAAAATTATCTAATTAGTAAGACACATTACTCCACCAATGATTATTTGGAAGATAATGAAGACTACATTAGTTTCTAGTTTTAAATTCCTTTGTAATTGCATACAATTTTATTGTCTACAGCAATAAATATTTATTTATTTGTAGCTGCTAATTTCTTGATGAAATTACTGCAGGACAATGAAATTCTTTACGCATCAAGCAATCCATCGAGAAAATCTATACATTCCCACTCCACTTTTGCAAAAAGGTTCAAACACTTCTTTGTTTGACGTTTGTTGATAACGAAGCAGAATATCTTTTCATCGTTAGTAAACAAGAAAAACACGACGGTTCGAGATTCGCAATCTGATTCCGTCTTCAGGTGAAGAGTAAACAAAACATATAACATTAGAGAATGTGCTAGTCTAAAATGATCAGCGTATGCTGACCAATCAAGCGGAACTATACAACACGCGTGTTTGATTACTAACCATCAAAACAAATAAAATCTTAAAATTGCCAAGAAAACAATAAATTACTAAATTACTATTTGAGATGACGACCACTCTCATGAGGGTATTTTAAGGCAAATATGTGGTGAGGGATGAGTGTGATGAGTGATAGTAATGAGATATGAGGTGTAGTCTTGTTACTAACTAAGGGCGACTCTTCCTTAGAATGGGTCATTAATAACCCAATGACCAATGGAAATACAAGGCCAACGGCTTAACATGACTTCCGTGTAATACAATAAACACCAACACATAAAAATTGTAAACAAATCCACTGCCGATGACTGCCAAATGACTAACAGCTGGTGGCTTTATTATTATCTAGGCTAGTTTTAAGATTCAATTTGTTTTAATGAATAAAACCTATATTGTTTGGTTTTGTTTGTCTATTCGTTGATGCTGATTACTCTAGATCAGCTTTTTCCTATTTGTGTTATGTTTTACCTTTATTTTTTACTTATCACGATTTTGCAGGCATTTTCAGAAACTTAAAACTTAAATATTATGGAGTTTCTGAAAATGCCTGCAAAAATCTACCCGACTCATAGAAAGCAATACGTTTGTATAAAGGGTGCTAGCTCTGCTGTAAAGAAATTTCTATAGGTGTACCCCAGGGGTCAGTCCTTGGACCTTTTTTCTTTACTGTCATAATCAATTACATTCCTGAAAATCTTAGTGTTCGCTCTTTCATCTATGCGGATGACACAACTCTCTTTCCAACAACCAGGTTTTGATGCTTAGCTGTGGCACTTGCTCAGTCTGAGGCGGCCAACTGGTTTTCGACTAACGGACTTCACTGTTATCATGGCAAGACACATAACATAACATTAAGCCTAACATTAGAGGAAGTGCTAGAGCCTGTTCATTTTTAGGTATTTATGTAGACAGCAGGCTTAATTGGACTTATCAAAGGCTAGCCAGGCTATTTAGTCCAAGCTGTTAGCTAGTGTTAACGAGATTAAAGAAAGCGTAAATGATTTGCGTGATGTCCCTTCCAAAATTGATCGACTGCAGACTGAATTGTCATCTATCTCCAATAAACTCTCGTCCCTGGAAGCTCGTGTTTCATCAGCCGAAGGTCATCTTAATGATCTTGGAGTGCGAGTGGCAGCAGTGGAGGGAAAGGCGACTACTTCAAATTCTTCTCCTGAGGAAACAATTGCTGAATTCAACGATCGCTCTAGGCGTGCAAACAACCTCATGGTCTATAATTTCCCTGAAAATTCTTCAAGAACTGCGGAGGCGAGAATGGAAAATGATTCAGCTGGATTCCTGAAACTGTTGACTTATTTTGCTCCCGATTTGCCTTCTGACTTTAAGTGTCACCGTGTTGGGCGTCCACAAAAGGATAAGGCTCGTCCTTTGAAGGTCATCTTCCCTAGTCCCGAGCACCCCAAGCTACTCCTCAACAACCTCGTCAAGGATGATTTAAGCAAAGTTTGCCCCTCTTTCTCTGAAGTTGCTTTATCCAGAGACCGCACTGACAGAGAAAGGCAGTATCTTAAGCAACTTAGACAGGAACTTGAATCTCGCATAAAGGAAGGTGAAGACAATCTCACAATCAAATATATCAACGGGGTTCCCTCTATCGTCAAATCTCTTCAAAAAAACTAAAAAGAAGTGCTCTGCTTTATTTCCAAAATGTAAACGGCCTGCGATCCAAATTAACCACACTCAAGGAAAATGTGTCATCATCTATCTTTGACTTTATATCTTTCATTGACACTAACTTATCCCCCGATATCTCATCTTCGGAACTTGGCTTGGAAAATTTTTCTATTACAGGAAAGATAGATCAATAGAGACTAGCAATAAATTGTCTCATGGTGGCGTTTTATTAGCAGTGTGTAACACTTATGAGTCTCGTCCTGTGCCCACTTCTTTCGCCAGTATTGAGTGTGTCTTTGTGTCTGTCAAATTTTGTTCTAAACTCATACTTTTGGGCGCCGCTTACATTCCCCCAGGGTCGAATCTAGCCACTTACCAACTGTACTCGGACGCTGTTGACGAGGCTACTTCCTCTGTCAATTATGACATTATTGTTCTTACGGGCGATTTCAATCAGCCTGGTACTGATTGGTCGGATCCATTACACTCCCGCCTCAATTCCAACTCCCAATGTCTTATGAACATGTGCCATTTACATAATCTTACTCAGAGAAACTTCCAAAGGAATTCGAGGAATGTCATTTTGGACTTAATATTTTCATCAAACCAGGACTCTCTAGTCACTCCAGCTTCTGAATTCATCATACCTCCAGAAGATCACCATCCACCCCTGGCAATGGAGATTCACATCCCGTCTCGGCAGAGAAACCCTGAGTTTGTCCCCAACCTTAGACGCTGCAACTTAGATGCTGTCTTCAACTGGCTAACCTGTCAAGATTACCCTCAGTTAAATCCTTCCAATGTGGAGGTGATTTTTACTTATTTCTGCCTGGCCTTTCGTCGCGTGATTGAATCCAATTGTCCTCCTATGAGAATCGGCCCAAGAAGATTTCCCCGTTGGTTTTCCACTGAGCTAATCCAATGGTAATCCGCAAAAGTTAGTACACAGACGTTTCAAGATGTCATCGGACCTAGTCTACTGGCCAATTGACTTTGCAGAACTTTCCAAACTGCTATCTAGTTGACACTTTCATCTAATCAGTCAATTCATGACAATCTTTCATGACTAATCTTCGTTGACAACTTTCAAGATCATCACTCTTCATCCAAATTCCAGAGAGACGCATTTGCGGGAACTTTAAACTGTCTATAACTCTTTCTTCAATAACGTTGACAACTCAACATCAATCAAAAACCTTTTGGGGTTTGTCAATTCTCGAAAAAGGACAACCAATCCCCTTCGTCTTACAACTTCAATGACGAAAGCTCCGATGATCCCAGAAGAATTGCCAACTTATTTGCCAACTTCTTCACATCTATCTTCAAAACTCCCTTAAACGACCCTCCACATTACAAGAGTAAGACGGATGAATCCTTCTCTTCATGGAATTTTACTGCTTTGGATGTTGAGAAAATGCAGCCGAGTCGATTTGGTGCCGGACCGGATGGAATCCCTCCACAGGTTATCAAGTACTGTAGCCCAGTTTGGCTCCCCTCCTTACCATCTTCTTTAACTGTTCTCCTCGGGCATCTTTCCCTCGCATCTGAAGTCGGGCATCATCGTTCCAATCTTCAAGTCGGGTGATCGCTCTGATGTTTCCAACCACCGCCCCGTCGTCCTTCTTTCTATCATCGGGAAGATATTTGAGGGCCTTGTTCTTGATGGTCTGAGCTTTGATCTGGGGAAACACATCGTCACGCAGCAGCATGGATTTAGGAAAGGAAGATCCACCACGTCAAACTCGTCCTTCAAGATACGTTGTTTCTGCTTTCAGCAGAGGGTTGAGTGTGGATTGTGTTTACCTGACTATTCAAAAGCGTTCGACAGAGTGAGTCACCGTCATCTTGTTGGCTGGAAGCCTATGGGGTGACAGGCTCACTACTTAGTTTTATCCACTCATACTTATCGGGACGTTCTCTAGTTGTCAGGCACTCATCCGCCTTATCTGCTCCAATCTGTGTCACCTCAGGCGTTCCTCAAGGATCGCTGCTGGGCCCCTTCCTTTTTAACATCTTTATAAACGACATTGCTGACATTTTGGACGTGGGGCTGCTGCTCTTTGCGGATGACCTGAAGCTTTTTTGTGAGATATCCTCGTTGGACGACAGTATCCGTCTCCAGAAAAACCTCGACTCTGTCCTCCATTGGTGCCTCATAAACTCCATGGACCTGAATGAGAAGAAATGCGTTGTCATGCAGTTTACCCGCTCTGTCCGGATAAATACTTATGACTACCACATTGGTCTCCAAGATCTACAATCTGTCAACGAAGTCCGTGACTTAGGAGTCCTTCTGACATCAAATCTTCACTCCGGAGCGCACATATCTCGCATCTGCTCTAAGGCTTATTCTGTGCTTGGCTTCATCTTCAGAGCTACTAGAGGACCCTTCGCTCTTTCAACTATCAAAACTCTCTACATTACGCTGGTTCGCTCCATTCTGGAGTTCAACTCATCAGTCTGGTCCCCTATCAACTGGGATTAATCAGCGAACTGGAAAGGGTCCAACACAGATTTTTCGATTGATTGGAGTCAGGATGGGATTTCGCTACACTGAAGTTCAAACCGATGAGATGTGTCGTCTTCTTGATCTGCCCCGTTGAGTCTTCGAAGAACGCTGATGGATTCCCTACTCCTCTACAAGATCTTAAACGGCTCGTTGGGCTGTGGCGAAAATGGCGTTTGCCGTATATATACAAATAAATAAATAAAATATTGACAATGTGTGTAAGAAGATTTATCGAGTTACTTTCTTTTCTGGAAACTGAGAGATATAATATCTTTAGATTACCTCAGAACTCGACCTTTAGACTACCTCGCTATTTTGACCTATTCGAGTCACACATATCATATGGTCTTATGCTATGGGGACATGCTCCAAATGTATCCAAAATTCTTTTAGTTCAAAAAGGATTGATACGAACACTGTGGTTGGGCTCAGGGAACATTGCAGACCACTCTTTGTGCAGTTAAGCATTTTAACTACAGTAAATTTATACATCTATCACATTTTATTATATACTAAATTAATCTACATGCTTTTACCCTCAGGCAAGACATACATCACTACAACACTAGGAACAAACCTATCATATCATTGATACACCATATCACAGGCTAACTAAAACTGGATCTTCATATCAGGTAAACTGTTCAAAATTCTTTAATAAATTACACCCTTCTGCCGACACCTCTTCGTTGAATAATTTCAAAACTAAAATTCTACCTCCTGAATCATCCATTTTATTCAGTACAGGAATTTCTCTAGACTTCAGTAGATTTAAGATTTTAGTTTAAAACATTGCAGCATATGTAATTAATCATCTAAGTTATGTTCAAACGCATGCAATGCAACTGATGACTATTCCTATTTCATGTAAATGATCAATGGAAATAAAAATGGTTTGATTTGATTTAATTTGATTTGAAGACGGGCTCAGATTGCAGATCCCGAAACGTCATCTTCTTGTTCACTAACAGTGGGAAACGTCCGCACCAATATTTCAAACTCAAAGGACCTTAACAAATTTACCAGTCACCTATTTCACCGTAGACTAAGTCTCGAAAAGCATGAACGAGCTCTTTCAACAACCTTGGAAACAAATCTAGAAAAGCGTGTCCACCTCGTCATCCTTGGTTTGGTTTCCTCTACTGATTCCTTCTTTTCGGAAATTAAGATTTCCGTGGCGCCAAGAAATGGTTCTTTATTAACAAAAAACCCTTTGACAGTCAGGTCTTTAGGTGTAAGAGCAGGCGTGTCGATGTGGTCTTTATTAGGTCGGAAACGTCCTTCTGTATCCTCGACGGCGGGGTAGGAGAACCAATTAGTGTCAAGGTTAATCTGGAAGTAAATAGAAAAATGAAATTTCCTGAGAAAAAAATGCAAAATTAGTTACCTAAGGAGCTTTTTGATGCCAGAGCTACTGAAAGGTTACTTGACGGAAGGCCCCTCTTCAAAATTAGTTCGAATAGCTGGTAACAAATTAAATTAAGTCTACGTCTATGTTTGTACAGCATTAATTCAGTTAACTTATTTTCAATTTCTTTGTCTGGTTCTTCTTCTAGGAGGGAATAAGTTATAATCTAGCTCTTCGGTTCACTTCGACAAAACACCAACAGTTAGCTTGAAATATTTCGGTCTCGCTGTGGAGTACTATCTTCAGTCACTGATTGGCCGAAACTGAGATACTTGCTGTCTGCTATCCTATTGGTGCCAAGGCTGCCAACCTCCGTTGGCAGAGATGCCAACTGTCGTCGATGTTCTCATTGGCTGTGACACTATCGAAAAGACTCGAAAAGGACTAGTTTCCAGCCAAGCTAATTGTGACGTGGAGTGAACCGGAAAAACTAGATTGTAAATAAGGTAACTCGTGCGTAAAAATTGTTTTTGACTTGGCTAATGCAAATGTATATTTTGCCTAATGAACGACTTTCAGTGATTTAAGAAAAAAAATTGTTTTAAGATTCACTGAGAAGTGTTGTAATAGTTAAGCTAAGATTAAGCCAAGTTTATTGGCGAAATACAAATCATTATAAATATAGATCTTAATTTGTATAAACGCTAAAAAGCTATAATTTATTACTAATGAAATTGGAAGACAAAAATGTTTGGACCGAACTGGGACTAAATGACTAAATGTTAAAAATCAATGTAATCAATTATTCTCTATATATTTTACGTATGTTCGATTGTATTTTTATAAATAATCATATTACAGTACAAAAACTCCTAAAAGATTCAATAAATAACCGAGTAATCAAGGTTCAAAGATGTTTGTTCTCATTGGTAAGTGCGCGCACACTGGTGACTTATATACCAGGTCTGATGTGGGAGGACCGGAGTAGCTAGGTGTCGAAAGAGGTTCTAAATTCTCTACCTTACTAATTCAGTTGAACCCTGACCGGGCATTTCTAAAGTTGCTCATCAGGGACACTTACACCTCAGCTGCGTAATTTGTTCTCCTTTTTGCCTTAAAATACCCTCATAAATAAATGTAAATATAAGTATACGTCTCTCACCTGGCCCAAGACCGATCCTGGCCCAAAGGGGAAGTTCTGTACTCGACCAACGTAGAGTTTTATATTTCTGTGTTTCCTTGTCCCTGGTCCACCCACCCACAATTGCGTTGGCTTTTGAATTTGCCTCCAGCTTTACCCATTTGGCAATGTAATCGGGTTTCATCTTTAGTATCTAAAAAGCATTCAATGTCACTAAAACTCAAAACTAAATTGCATATTAAGTTTTAAATTTATAGAACCTCATCCTGTGAAAATATTAAATGTTTTATTTTTCTTAGGTTCGACCTGTAAAAAAGACTAAACAAGTTCTTGAAACAAGCGCTATCGTGAGTTTTGGTGGATTTTCTGTAACGAGGGGATGATTTACAAAATGCTTTTTTGTGGGAGAGGGCGGATTTTCCCCAAAAATTGGATTTTAGGCTACATCGTTATAATCCGAATTCACTAAATCACTAATTGAGAAGCCGACCACTCTCATGAGGGTATTTTAAGGCAAATATGTGGTGAGAGATGAGAGTGATGAGTGGTAGTAATAAGTTATGAGGTGTAGTCTTGTTACTAAAACCGACTCTTCCTTAGAATGGGTCATTAATTAATAGCCAATGGAAATATAAGGACCAACGGCTTAACGTGACTTCCGAATCACGCAGGTGATGGTCTGATATGTCTAAACGATGGTGGAAGTTGATGCGGGTATCATCAGATGATCACTGAGACAATAAATACTCTGTGGTCCGGACGCACAATGACAGAGCATTTTACCTGAAGCAAGTGTTGTGTGGCAAAATGTTTTGCTGGATACAAGCGAGATAGGACTATTATAGGAAATATTTTGTTTATTATGAGCTGGTGAAGTTTGGTCCCTAATTACTGGACACCCTGTAGTATTCAAAATCGGCCGTCACGTGCTGCAATCGCAAACTAAGTAAACAAATTAAATACTACTGAATCAGAGTTAGATAACTGAAAACTTCGTCAAATCGCCCTCGTAATGGTAAAAAGGCTAAAAAGTAGTGAACTATTGCATTGAAAGGGCCGAGGTCTACCGGGCTGCTCAGGGTGGTAATCTCAATTGTACAATGTTTAAGAAAATTTCAAACTATAACAAATTAGTTTTCATAAAATATACAAAACTTGATTTCAAACCAGCCACTGGGGCTCGTGGCGAGGCCCTGTAATCCAGCATCATGGAGGTCAGGTTTTGAGGATGATATAGGTCTAAAGCGGCTCAGATAGTCTCAGTCGTCATCTGATGATACCCGCATCAACTCCCACCATCATTTACACATATCATACCTGCGTGGTTCGGAAGTCACGTTAAGCCGTTGGTCCTTGTATTTCCATTGGTCATTGGGCTATTAATTAATGACCCGTTCTTGGAAGTGTCGGCCTTAGTTTGTAACATGACTAAACCTTATAGTGTAGTGAAAGTTGAATGGTAGAGAGGACTTTGTAGTTTTGACAAACTTTACACAAGTAAATTTAATAACTCACGAAGAAGCCTTCTTCCTTGACTTCCACTTTAGATCCTGTGTGCTCGTCCACCGGGGCCCAAGCGTTTTCAATTTCATTTCCTCGGGATTGTCCGTTGTATGAGCTCTGACCTTTGCCACGCGGCTGCACCCATTGTAGTTGTCCGTTCCGACATATATTTTGTACAGTTTACCCTTGTCTTTAAAATCTTGGCCGTCTCCAACAAGTACGTAGTCTTTCATGGATTTACTCGTATCTTGCTGTTTCACATTGTACCCAAGTGCAGATTTTGGCTGGCATATCTGCCTACATAAATAATTGTAAAAATAAATAAAAATGTTAATATAAAAATGTAATTATTAAATTATTATACAACGTTTAAAGAAAATTAACATAGCACCCAGTTTCAAAATGTATATTCGCGACCAGATTCGACTATAAAGCCATCATCTCGGCGAGTACATCAAAACAAATTGTTATTTTCTTACTTTAAAGTACGTATAATCTATTGCAAATACCCATTTTATACTAAGATAATAATATTTTGTTTTTGTGCTGAGATGATGGTCGAATCT
The DNA here is from genome assembly GCA_018831715.1 of Matsumurasca onukii. NCBI lineage: Eukaryota > Metazoa > Arthropoda > Insecta > Hemiptera > Cicadellidae > Matsumurasca > Matsumurasca onukii. The sequence continues at coordinate 60,710,308 of CM032061.1, read as the reverse complement.
GGTCGCAAATATACATTTTAAACTGGGCGCTATGATTATTTCCTTTAAACTTTGTACAATTCTACTAACCTAAAGTGGGTCAATGTATCATATTAAATTATTATACAGAGTGAGTGTTAAATGTCACCCCCACCTTAACCTTTGAACAAGGAAGTATTTTTAAAAACCCTTTAGCGAATGTTTTAATGCAATTCTAAAGTGTGTTTTGACGTACTTAGCGTCAGCCACCCCCACCCAAAACCGGGCCCCCCAATTTCTTAAATACAACACTTCCGCCCTTGTAGCACATCCAAAGAAAGGGAAACATTTTTATCTCGACTCGTTTTTTTGTAATACTCTTTTAAATATGACAAGAAATCAAGTTTAAAATTCCACATTTCACATAGACCTACCATTTTTATGACAATTTTTCTTCAAAACACTCTATGGGATTATGTTATAGACTTGTGATGTTTCTACTACAATGAAGTATCTGCTATCATAACAGCTGACTTATTAAAGAAGAAAATTCGTCAAGTTTTTTGCGTACAAAGTTTTCTAATTTGATTCGAACGACAATTTAGCTTTTAGATAAAGTTTTAAAATACTCATAACATGTTCTGGTATTCACTAAATCACTATTTGAGATGCCGACCACTCTCATGAGGGTATTTTAAGGCAAATATGTGGTGAAGGATGAGTATGATGAGTGGTAGTAATGAGTTATGAGGTGTAGTCTTGTTACAAACTAAGGCCGACTCTTTCTTAGAATGGGTCATTAATTAATAGCCCAATGACCAATGGAAATACAAGGACCAACGGATTAACGTGACTTCCGAACCACGCAGGTGATGGTCTGATATGTCTAAACGGTGGTGGGAGTTGATGCGGGTATAATCAGATGATCACAGAGACTATCTGAGCCGCTTTAGACCTTTATCATCCTCAAAACCTGACCTCCATGAATTCAGGATCGGTACTCATTTCATGGTTCCTGGTCTGGACCTTACCGTGCTGTCTCATGACTATATCTAGTAAAAGTGCTGAAGAGTTCGCAGTAGTGACGGTGACCTTGAATTTCGTGCCATTTGAACAATGTAAAATCATGAATTTTCTTAAAAAACCTCACGCCTACAGTTTTCATCGGATTTTTATGAAACAGGCTTTGTTTAAAAGTGTATAAAATGTTTTAGTGCAAAATTTCCATTTTTGCATTTATAAAACCGTGGCGTAAATCCAAAAGTTGAAAACCTTGCATTTGAATTTCTTCTTTTCAATAGTTAACTGATAAAATTTTCAAAAAAGTTGTCTGCGGAACCACTGCAGTATATTGTTATCGTATATTGGCCGACAAGTACTGTGCTCTCCCCAGAGGCCCCTAGAACTTCCACCGGGGCTACGGTTCCGCCACTACGTAGTGTACGGTTGTCTGTTTTACAATACTTACAACTTTGCAATACCTGTTTATAAGTCTAGTACTCTAGTTATCTAGTACAATACGGGAGATGCACTTTTGTATGAACACTGTTTACTGTTTAAACCAGCTGCTTACCTTGTTTCCGAATAGATGTTCTGACTCGCCAGCCCTACATGCAATGAATAGTATTCTAAAGTCGTTGCGTGAATAATGGTAACTCTCTTCCTGTTTATATCTTTTATTTTATCGCTTACTCTGTTCACTACTGGTCTGATTCATTCATGATTCATTGTTCAACTGTATATTTATCGTGAGTCAAAACTGTTTGTCAAAAATTTTAATCCTCCGTTTGTGCGCGATATAAAATTTACCCTCACAAAATGTTTGATCATTTTGATTTAGTGGTTTCATGAAAGGTGCACTTTTAATTTTAGGGAACAAAATTAAAAGCTTTGACGATTTGTAACTCCTTAAAAGAATTGTTTACTTTGCATTAACTATTAACACAACACAACTAACATTAACACACACTATTAACGCAATATAAGATGCATAGGGACGAAAATTATCGTTCATCACCCGTTTCAAAAGCGTCTTTTCGATCCTCACCCACTTCGTGGTTTTATAAATAAGTAAATAGAAAAGTCTTTGTGACAAGCGTTTCTCAATTTTTATTGCTTTACAGAACAAGTTATAGTCAAATTAAAATAATCTTTAATTCTATGTGTAATAGAATTAAAGATTATTTATTTATTATAAGTGTATTATACTATCTTAATCTATTACAATATTTACATAGGGCTCTTTTAACTTAGATTTAAAACTAGCACATGAGGTGGAATTTCATATTTCTTCGGGGAGGTTATGCAACATTTGGGGACCTAAAGTGAAAACTTTCCTCCCAAGCTCAGTGAAAAGCTAACTTTGCTTTTCCTCCCAAGCTCAAACTTAAAGTGAAAAACTCCTGCATGCTCTCAAGCAGTGAACTCAAGAGTGAAACATCCTGTTTTACCGGGTGTCGCGCATGATGACCTCATCTTGGAATCGAAGTCTCTCTCTGAGATGAGGCTTCCCAAGTGTAGACACTGTGGACTGTACAGCACATTAGCAACCTGCATCCGTAGGCAACAGCTTCGAATTTTCTCGGAAAGAAGAAACGTGGTCATAACGTCTAAGGGCGAATACAGGTATTATGCTCCTTTGAATTCTGACAGTTCTCTACCGAGATGCTTTTGCCATAGAAGGGACATCAGTATTAAAAAATAGGAAGGATTACTGCTTGTACTAGCTGCAGCTTGGCAGTCTCCGGTAACATACCTTAAAACCTATACAGACCTACCTCTAAGTCTACCCAAAGCCTTCTGGATGTTACGGGTGACATGAAAGAAATAGTGAGCCTGTTGTCCAGCACGATACTGAGGGTCTACCCCAGGAAACTTGTGCAGGTTTTAAGCAAAACAGTACTATTGTCAAATGTTTTCAGAGTCTCGATGGTCTAATGGCTAAGCAACAGGACCTTGGATTCATCTTGGACTCTGGAGCTTGAGGATCCAGCTCTAGGAGTTTGGGTTTTGCAACTTTTCGCCTTCCTGGTAATGAACACTGGAATCAAAACGGTGTCGCGTTCACAGCGAACTAACCACTCCCACTTCAAACACCCTCTAGACTCGTAATCCCAGCGGGCAACCGCGGATTATTGATATTAATCAGTGTTTTCTAACGTTAAAGTGCAGTAGATATTTTCTAACTTGGGATTTACCAAATTTACATTTTGCCTACTCCCCAATACCTAGTGTACCTTTCCCCAGTCAGTATCTGTCTGGTTAGTATCTGCTCAGATTGCTTTATACTGGGGTAGATAAAAAAGAGTAGTTCACACAATTACTGGGCAGCTTCGTAGTTGTCCGGATGTTGAGTACGCTCCGTTCCCCTCCGGGGGAGGTTGGAACAGATATCAATGTGAGGGGATGTGGCAGCAGGGTAGACCGTGATTTCGGGAGAGGCTTGCCATAAACTTGAGTAAGAAGGTCCCCAAAGTATTGGCAAAGCCCTCCATGTCTTGGAGGTTAGAGTCCCCTGAGTGGTTGACAGCGGCTCTGCTTGTCGCTTTCTCTCACGATTGCCTAGTCAACTGAACCCAGTCCTATTCCTCCAGACTTCCTTTCATTCCGGTGATAGCGCAATATGCCCAGCAAACGTGGACAACCAGTCCCTAACCACTTGATCACCTCTATCTAACATCTAACCTAGTGTACCTAGAGGGTTCGACAACAACGGTCAGGATGCTGTGACGGTCTAACTCATGATAAGCTCCCTCTTATTTCACACCCACGCCGCAATGGCTACTCAGACAAGGCTAATTCACTTCCGCATTTCATATCTACTATCTGACACATTGCAATATGTTCTGCAACCTCGTAGACTGGTGCGTGACACGTTGCGAAATAACTATTCACAGTTTGGTGGTAGTTGAGGGGTACCCTGTCGCAGATTTTGAACGTGCTGCAAGTCCTAGGTGAGTGACGAACAAAATTATTTAGGTTTTAGGCAAGGGAAATATTTTAACTACTGTGCTGGTTATACAGTCACCATTTTGTTTTCATGTTTCTTTTTTTAATTCAAAACTTAATGTAATAACTAGATATTTCGCCAACATCTTAACAGAAAGTTATCCCTGCAGTGTGATAAAAAATGTCACATGTGATACAAAAAGATTCACTCATGGATACTTTTACTATAATTATAACTATAGGGGTGATTTTTAAATGTCTCCCCCTGAACTTTTGAAAAAGGAAATATTTTGAAAAACCCCTTTGGGAAATGTTTTTATAGGAGTTTGGATTTTGTGTTGTGCATTTGAAGAAAAACGGTTTTGCTTAGATTAAGAATGAATTTATTATTTAGGCACCAATTTTCCATATCTGCTGTTGTATTGTTTTATTTTACAAACTAGTGCCTGGGGGTGAGCTGGATGTATATAAGTGGCTTAAGGCCAAAATATCCTGTGCAAATAGCTATATTTATTGAGGACTGACAAGTGCATTTATCAGGTAACTCAATGTTTTATGGGTGTTTTTAACTCAATGTCTCGTTCCTTTTTAGGTAGAAAAAAAGCAGAACGCCTTCATTTTCGTTCAAAATGAGATCAAACGTTAACGCGGTCGAGGTAGCTCCTGAAAAAATTACACACGTTACCTACACCACGGCGGTTCTCTTCAGAGAACGGCAGCTATGCGAGAGAAAGAGAATCTTCACGAAGATGCAGAGAAAGGGCGAGAGAAACGGATGAGGACGGAAGAAGATTTGAAAATGCTTGAAGCGAAGCATGAGTACTTGAACCTACGCTTGAACCAACTAAAGACAGCCGTGAAGCACGTTCAAGCATGCTGCACGAAAAGTGGTTGTCATCAAATCCCTGAAAGGTCGAAATGTTTTTCTTGTGGTTAGGGACATCAGGATTTCTTAGGCGTTCGGGTTTGTACGGTTTGAAAAAGGCGAAATTGTTTCGAGAAGATTTTTTAAAACTAAACAAATACAAATTCCTTCTCAACACACCTGGTTGTCAGAACAACTTCTGTCAACTAAACCATTAATTTAAAATTATATTAATTGTACAAAACTAAATTCAATATACAAAACAAAACATCAACAGGAGTAGGAACATTGTTCTTCAAAGACATAACCAGCTGTAAAACAGTTTTATTGGTTTGTTTGTGTTTTCATTAACTACAAACAATATTCTAAATCCAATAAGGCCCTCTCCTAGGTATAATATTTCCCTATGAACTACTTTTGTAAATATTTATTTGTTTGTGGGTGTATCGCTTGTAAGTGACTGTCGTAAGCCATTTGCATCTGGTGCTATGGAAAGTTCTTGCATTCAGTTAAGTTATAATTTAGAAAATCGAAAATAAAATATAAATTGGTGCTTTTTTTGCGTATACATAGTAAATAGTATGAGTAGTCCGTGTTATCAATTGATTGGTAGTGTCAATGATCATGAGTTTGCAAATTCCAATCGTAATGTGTATACTTTGTGAAGGGTTGTGTCATGTTTTTAGTACGGGTGCTTTATTTTTAAATGATTTAAAGACTGCACCTAAACTTAACTCTTAGGCTTTCGCGGCGGTGTCACATGTATATTCTAGTTCTTCCGGTTCACACTACGTCAAAACATTCTAATAATTAGCTAGAGATATTTCGGTATCGCTGTGGAGTACCATCTTCAGTTACTGATTGGCTGAAACTGAGCTACTTGCTGTACACATCAGGCACACAAAACAGGAAGTCGTTGAATAGTCGGCCATAGCAGAGCATAGTAAGTTACAACACGAAACATGCAGTAGAATTTGACAAAACCAAAGTATTGGCAAAAGTGTTACATTATTACCTGAGAGTCTACCGAGAAACCATTCAAATAATTAAAATGATAATAACTTCAACAAATATAAGACAGCATTAGACTTTCCGGAAGCTGGCAACCAGTCCTGAAGAAATCTTTTCTTCTATGACAGTGTCATAGCCAATGAGAACATCGACAGTTGGCATCCTTCTCCAATGAACGGTTGGCAGCCTGTGACCAATGACAGCAGACAGCAAGTAGCTCGTTTCAGCCAATCAGTGACTGAAGATGGTACTCCACAGCAAGACCGAAATATTTTAGGCTAATTATTTTGATGTTTTGACGCGGTGTGAACCAAAAGAACTAGAATATAACTACACTTAAGTTTATCTCAACTACTGTATATGTATATGATCAATTATTTAAGATATTTTTAATTTTAGTTAAGCTTTTGTTCTTATCTTGTTTGACAAATTGTAAATATCTATATCACTGAATACACTTAATTTATACGTAAGGTATAATTTGTATTAAAATCGTTACAAAAGTAAATGGACAATTGTCTTGTTTGTTCATACCCTATGTTTTAATATGGTCCTTAATATTTTGATATATCATCCAAATGATTAATTTTAATCCTTATCACATCATTTCACGAACGCATTGTATAACACGTTAAATCTGAGTAGGCCTAGGCTTTATCATATTTATTTATTTAGATTGTGAATATTGTGCCTCTGATCAATTATCAAAGTGTTATTTTAAAATATACGTTGTTGGCATTAGAAGGCTATACAACAAAATCTTGATGTCTTTGATTTTCGTTTGGCAATCAAAGATAACATTTTTAATATATGTCACGGTTTTATGAATTAGAAATGAAATTTGGTTTATCAAGTCACTAAAACATTGAATACATTTTAGAAAAAGCCATGAAAACTGTAGGCGTGAAGTGTTCTAAGAGAGAGAGAGAGAGAGAGAAAGCTTTATTTACAATCATAGAGATCAAATGGTGTCACATAATAAAACAAGTTAGAGTAATAACATAGAAACAGTCTTTCTTTGCTTTACATCACCAGCTGGCACTCGAGTCCAGGAATTCGTCCACACTGTAGAAGGGAACGATCAGCAATACTCAGTGATTCTCAGCTTCCTTCCAGGTGTCGATGTTTTGATGTCTCTGGGCAACATTGAACAGCTTTGCTCCAATGTATGAGGTTTTTCTCGAACCGCTTACTGTGGTGAAGTGGTAAGTTAAAGTCTTGGGCGTGACGAGTCTGGTATTGGTGAACGTTCTCATCCGTGGGGGCCTTTTGACAGGAGTAGGTAATGACTTCTAGGATGTAGATGTTCACCACCGTCAGGATTTTCCACTGCTTGAAGGCTTCCCTGCAGCTTTCTCTTGAATCCAGGCCGGCCATTATTCTCAAGGCGTTCTTCTGAAGGATTAGGACGCGGTTCATATTTTGACGAGACGCACCTCCCCAAAGCTGGACTCCATACCTAGATGACTTTCAAAAGGGAGTGATAAGTCATTTTAACTGCTTCTTCTGTGCTAATGGACTTAACTCGCCGAAAGAGCAAAGTACTACTAAGTTTTTACACAGTTCATCATTGGGTTTCCCAAAGAGTCTGTCGTCAATGACTAAACCTAGGTGTTTTGTTGACTTCACGACTTCAATGTTCTCACACCCTGAAATAAGCTCTTTTTAATGCCCATATTAAGCTGTTTGGTCTTGCTCTCATTGAATACCAGGCTGTTCTTGTTGCAGTAATCCAAGGCTAAATTTAGAGAAATGTAGGTTGGACTTCGAGATTTTCACATTCTTCCTGAAGACACTAGTACCGTCGTCCGCATACATGAAGAATCTCCAAGCATGCATGCAGGTAGGTCGTACGTGAAGAGGATAAAGATGACAGGCCCCAGACGGATCCTGTGGCACACCTCGTGTTACAGGAAGGAGGTCTGACCGGAATGATGTGAATCATTAATATTCTGTTTGATTTCTACCAGCTGACTACGACCAGTCAAATAGCTTTCAAACCATTTCCAGGCGACTTCCTGAAAACCTAGTTGTTTTAGTTTCTTTAGAATAAGGTCATGTCCCAGGCAATCGAAGGCCTTACTTAGATCTAGATATAGACCCACAACGTTTGATCCTTCCTCTAGCTGGTCCATTATGTGTTCCATCAACTCTGCGGTCAGGGTAGATTTATTTTTGGAAACCGTGTTGTGTTAAGGTTGATGTGGTTTTCAGGTGGGTTGTGATGCGGACCAGCACTACTTTCGATAAGTTTGGAAAAGGTAGAATACTAATGAAATTGGCCTGTAATTTCTAGTTCATGCTTACTTCCTTTCTTGTGTAACGGAACAACTCTCGACATTTTCATTTTGCTGGGGAAGATTCCTTGATCGAGGCTTAAATTGGTGATGTGCAGGAGAGGCGTTACAGTTCTTCTTGACAGTGCTTGTACTGAAAACTCGTCGAGGCCACTTGAAGTCTTGTTTTTAAACCACTGAGGATCTTGAGCAATTCTTTCTTGGACGTAGGTTGTAGCTTTTCATAGGATGGATAGTAGTTGTAGGTTGAGACGGAGTGGGTGACTGTAGTTGTGCTTTGTTTTGAGTTTCTTCGGCTATTGTTGTGAAATATGTGTTGAAATGCTGGGCGAGTTCCATGGATCTTCTATTCTTTGGGCGTCAGATATCTTCAGGTGCTTAATTCTTTCAGGTTCTCGCTGCTTACCCCTCCGTTCGCTATTTATCACCGTCCATACCGCTTTGGACTTGTTGGATAATTCATAGATGTAGTTTGCTGTTTTTTTCTCGTCTAAGGGTTTTTAATTTTAAGTCGTAATCTTTCTTACACCGATTTGCGACGATCTGTCCTCATCTCTTCCGCTCAGAATATAGGGTCTTGTGCATGAAGAATTGGTCTTTCAAGTACTTCGCTTCGTCATCGTAAACCTGCTTCATTGGGTTGTATTTCTTTCTCTACTTGGTCTTTGCCGGACAGTTGGCGTTCAACGCAAACGTCACGATAAGAAAGAAAGTGGTTGTAGGCCTTCTCTACACTAGTGCAATCTAGCACTGGTCTCCAATCCTGATGCGACAGGTAAAGTCTCAAGTTATCCATGTCCTGCACTTTGAGGTTACGTCAGTCGACACAGAGGCACCTTTTGAATATTCCAGGTAAAGGCTGCATAGTTGACCAATGTGATCCGATATTCCAGTATTGATTACGAGAACATCGACTGCATCCTCAAAACTAGACGATACACAACACATGTCGATCGAAGTCCGTGTTTCTTCTGTGATCCTGGTTGGAGGGAGATCAATGCGATGGATGTTGTAGGCCGCCAAAAGCTCGTTTAGCTGATTCCCTCTAGCCGACCGTCGAAGGCTATCGACATAAAGTCACCCGATGATGACTTGTTACGGAGATATCCAAGAATCTAGAACTGAAAAACTGCTTCTAGAGCATGTTCAAAAGATTGCATCACTCTTTGGAGGACGATAAACTCAAGAACACATAGGCTTGTTTTGTTGTTCAGTTGGACGAAATAGCTAATCTCGATGATTAGAGGAATACTTGATGATTCACCTGTAGCGATTGTATGTCATTTCACAGTCAATATGTTTGTAGATAGCTACCCTCCTTCATTCTATCCTGCCTAAGCCGAAACCAAGCAGTAATTGCTCAAACGAGTGTAGCCATAGAATCTTCGTCTTGTCCATGTTCTGTGATGACAACGTGTCTAAGAAAATGCATGTTTTACAATGTCCTTATTCAAGGTCACTGCCACGCCACTAATGCACTCAATTTACACAAATTATAGTGATAATATCCACAATCTGTGAAGGGATACTAGAAGAATCTACCGGGATTCCGAAAGTAGATCCATTGATCCCCATCCACTAGCACACTCTAGCAGAGAAGGGAGGAACCACGTTAAATCAATAACCGTCGTGAATGCAGTTGTACGTGCGAGAAATATGTGTTTTCACCTACTTTTGTTGGATTTACGTTAAAAGTAAGTATATCCTTTAATAAAACTTAAGGTAAAAGCGCAACATGATGGGTTTTGCATTGTAAAGTTAAGTTTTTCGTGAATAAATAAGATATCTACTGAAAGATTCATTCATCCTTTTGCGCAAAAGGGCAGGGTTGTTGACATTTGGGCTGAGGAATTTTGGACTTTCATTCCCTGCAAAATATGTTTACTATTCAAATATTTAGGTTGTATTTCACTCTGAAAGATAATTTGTCTATAAGAAGTTGTATAAGAGGAAAAGGTACGCTTGAGATCTAAATTATGATTTTTAAATGGAATGTTTTATTTTCCCAAATGGTCTATTACCCTCTACTATCTAAACAATAAGGAAGAAAACGCGAACGTTTCCCATTTGCTTCTTTATCTTTGAATGTTATAAGAGATTTGTTGAATGTTATATAGTGCGTTCATATAGTATATTCACCCAATACAATACATTTCGTAGTTCTAAACCTAAAGGTCAAGCAAAAGGGAGGGAAGATCCTGTAAAATAACGGGTGTTGCATTGATTTCATTGCGTCTGAAAGTAATCTTTCTACATTTGAACATTACCGATTAAAAACATAAGCACAAGCACTACCGTGAATCTAACGAATTTCTTTACAAGGGGAGATAACTTTCACCCCCTTTGTGGGGATCCTCAAAATTGAGCTTTTCGCAACAAAATCTATTTTTAAACCAATTTCATAATGACAATTTATGTCACCGTACCCAAACGTACCAAAATAAACAAAATCTAACTAGCAGACTCAGATGGCGGTGTAAAAATATCTTCCACCCCCATTTTGGTCTGGTTAAACATAATTTGCAGATTTGTAATACTTATGTTGACTAAGGTGACGTAAATAATTATAGCAAGCTTAGTGAAATCGGGTTATAAATACAATGTTTACAGCTAAATACCTTTTGTTTGAGGGGACCCAACCTGCCCAAAAGAGCTCAATTTGTCAAACAAATGTTTTAATTTTAAACGATATTTTAAAACACGAGAAACATCAAATAGATTTAATTTTCTATTTTCTAGATAATTGATTTTCAGTGACAATGCGGTTTGTTTTCTTTGAGTGGTACTTTTAATAAACAATTGCAACCAGTAGTAAAAATGAAAAAGTATTAGAGCTATTTAAACTTACATAAAAAATTCCCAGTAAATACCGTCGAAATACTTTTATTTTATTAAATAAATATATTAATGTTATTAACTTTTTAAAGTAATTTTGAAATACATCAAACAAGTTTAATTTAAACGGGAAACTTAATGGCTTTACGAGATATTGTGAAAACATAACAAGATATAGTGCATAGCTTAAAGCTTTTTCTTAGCAGGTATAAATATATATTGAAAAATATAACCACTTTACTTTTCAGGTCAGTGGTAAACTTTGAGGAAAAATGAGAAGCCCTTTGGATTATGGATAAAAAGGTAAGTCCTATTTTAATCAGTTTACTTTATAGCAAATAAAGGTGTTCATTTGTCTATAAAGCCTCACAAGACTTTGACATTGTCTCATAAAAATTTGACATTGCCTCATAAAAATTTGACATTGCCTCATAAAAATTTGACATTCTTATTCATTAAAATAGAGATAAATTTTAGTTTTAGAATCTATAAATACGGCGATCATGTCGTGAAAATTGATAAAGCTATAATTTCAATTGCAATATTTTATTAATCAGTGAAATTCAGCTAAAACCATGTTGACCAAAAGAAAAGTTGTAAAGGAAAAATAAAAAGAAAAGTAATTGACATAAGGATCAACGCCATTCTGTTATTAATCACTACCACCTTTATTATGTGGTTAAATCGAATGTATCTCAATGTTCTACAAAAACCTTGTGTTTCTGTAATATTAAACCAATCTTACAATATTGTGTTATTTACACAACTATTATATATATTTAAGAACAAAATTAAAATCACACCAAGAGTTAAGTATTTTGAGGTATTGTTAAAATTCGTACATTTGTTGTTTTAGTACTATGTAAAATAAATAAATTCATAAATTTATAAATAAAACTTTGGGTGAATCACAAAACAGTTGTTTAATATTCACAACTATGAAAACCTTTTTGTGGTTCAATCAAAGTTTTATTTATCAATTATGATAAAACCACAAGCTTCTAAAAGTACATAAATTATTTATTTCTTAAATAGTAGTTCTGGTTTTAACCGACTTCAAGGAAACGAGGAGGTTATTGTTTTACAGATTACGTTGTTAAACACCTCTCGGTCTGTTATATTTTCATATTGTAGATCTAACTTTTACATTTTAATATTGGTGTTTGATATGGACCATATTTTGTTTTCAGCTGCGCCCATGGTTGACGCGTTGAACAACCGCAAACAAAACAACAGAGGTAAGATTAAAAAATCGCGTTTCTTTTTGTTATTACAAGGAACCAAGTTGGTTTACAAAATATCTTTATTAATTTTCAAAATATTATTTCTGAGGGTTTATATATGTACCTAAATTGTTAGGCACTCTAATTAAAAATAGCATTGCGGACATTTACCATCGACAGAAACTAAGAATAACATGATGTTTCAGTATCTGTATCTCATCCCGTCTTCAGGTGCAACTAGCCAAAAACGTAGAAAATGATAATCTAGTTCTTCTGGTTCACTATACGACAAAACACCATTACAATTATAGCTTTAAATATTTCGGTCTCGCTGTGGAGTACCATCTTCAGTTCAGTTCAGATAGGCTGAAACTGAGATACTTGCTGTCTGCTAACCTATTGGCTGCCAACCGTCCATTAGAGCAGGGATGCCAACTGTCGATGTTCTCATTAGCTGTGACACTATCGAAAAAACTAAGAAACAAACACCAACCAAATAAACCTAACAAGTCCGTGACCAATGAAAACTACCAAGCCATACTCAAAGTTCACAGGCTAGCTATTTTTCTAATGTTACGTTTTAGGTTTTCCCTTGACGACGGGATTAGATTACATATTCCGAAACGTCGTTCATCTTGTTCCCTGAAGTGTATAAAACCATAGAATATTTATAACAGACCTTATATGCTTATTCAACATAAACAGTTCGCAATAATATTATAAATCGTATTCAACCCATACTGGGTTCATCATCAGGGTTTATATCTAAACAAACAAAAACTGTTGTCGGTCTGAAATAATTGGTTTGAACCAGCAACACTGTTGTAGCAGTAAACTGTATATGTTTAACTGAAGGCGTTACAGTTTTGGAATTTAAGATACTTTAGAGCATTTAAAAATGTGAAATAGGCTATCTGTAAGTTAAATGTTATATCATGAAATATCTACTATTAACGCTTGAGCCATACAACATAAAATGAACATATAAATAGCTTCAGTCTTCAAAACCAAAGCGAGGAAAAACAACTTTGCCGCCTTGGTCTGGTGAACGGATTTTGCTAATTTGTTGTACACGTGTTGGCTATAGTGAACCGGTTTTATTGGTCGACAAACTGAAATATTTGTAGCAAATTTCTTGAAAACGGACAAAAGTTCAACCATAGAGTAGTCGCACACAAATAAGACGTATATGATACAGAGTGTTCTTATAAGTCCAAACTGGGGAAAAGGTTATAAAAATGAAGAGTAAATCAAGAATAAAGCTAAACACTTAGTTAACCAGATATTTGCCATTTTATATTTTTTTACTACGGTAATTATTTATTATTTCTCAATATCTGCGGATTTATAAAACTTAACGTATATTTGTATCTAAGTAAGACCATTTAGGAAAAACAACAGCATGATCTAACTATCATTTTAAGACTGTGGCTATTTTATTAATTGTATAACTCCATCTAATGACACCAAGGTCAAAGAAATCGATTAAGAACTAACAAAGTTATAGTGTAAACTGTGGCAAACATCAAGATAATAAGGTGGAAAGTTGTCTGTTTTCAGCCAGAGTTTTACCTATAACCTAGTTGGTTCTGAATCGATTTGAATAAACTTGCCAATAGATAGGTAATAAAATTCCTACAAACTGGTTCTTTGCATTTTATTGTAAAATTCACTGTTATTCGCTATTTAAGGTGTACCCAAATAGTTAGCGGATCCGGGTGGCGATTGGTATCGCACGCGACTCCAGCTCATAACTCCGGTGGCGGGGGTTCGATCCCCAGTCACCATTTCACATTTGTAATGTGACTAATAATGGTGACGCTTAGGTAAAGGTCGAGGTTGAGTGGTAGAGAGGACTTTGTAGTCCTAACTTCGCCTTCGTTGAACAAGACAAACTTTTACCTTTTTACCTTTTTAACACCAAAATGCCCAAAAATACTCATAAATAGCCACAGTTTTAAAGTTATAAGTTATATCATGATGGTAATTTCTTTTCCTAAATGTTCTTACTAAGATACAAATGTATGCTAAGTTTGAATCAAACTGATAGGTAGCGTGGGAGATAATAAATAATTAGTGACAAATATAAAATGGCAAATATCTGGTTAACTAACAATTGAAAAATTTGTATTCTTAGTTTTCTTTTGTTGCGGCCCATATACCCTGTCTACAACACTTACTAAACACCATCCCTCTTATATAGTAAAATCAAATAAAAATGCAGCAATTTTGCCATTTGACTCAGGAGATAGCACTTGGGAGGGTTAATTTTTGGCAAGGATGTACAATACTTTTCTTCAAGTATGTGGAAAGTTTCCCTGAAGTCAATGATTCATTTATCAAATATGTAATTGCTTCAATGGCAAAAGGACTGACATGATCAAACTGTAAGTCCTTTTTGCCATTGAAACTAATTACATATTGATAAATGAATCATTGACTTCAAAACTGGAAAAATATTAACATCACTTTACCAAAATAACCTCAAATATCTTTATCTTATACTTCCAGCTATATCTAAGATCCTAGAAGATAGTTATCAAACAAATAACTGAGCATATGAACGTTCACAAAGTTGCTTCCCAAACTACAGTCTGGGTTCCAGAAGAACACAGCACATGTTTGCTCTGACAAATTTATTCAGCGACATGATAGACACAAGGGACGAGGGCAAATGCAAGCTCTTGTGATGCTCGACTATTCAAAGCTTTTTGACTCGATGGATCATAATATGCTTCTTGCGAAAATGAATTATTATGGTTAAAGATGACATTATCCAGATGGGTTAGGTCATACCTTGAAGACAGGCCGCCAGGTAACTATGGGACGTGAGAACATCTGAACCGCTTGCGAAACAGCGGGGTTCCTGGGGCAACTGTCTGAGGCCGGTCTTGTACGTTGTACGGCTGATTTCCCCAGTTGTGTGCAGCATTGTACAACACATTTGTATGCTGACGACTCACAACTGCACTTGGCTTATGAGCCTCAGCTAATGAGAGAAGCTATTGGTCAAATCAGCACGGATCTTGAAAATATTTCCAAGTGGTCAGTGATCAATGGCTTGAAACTGAATCAGGCAAGTGCACAGTTCTGCATACCGCACCAAAAACATTGTTGAGACCCTCAGTAGCAGTGAGTGGAGTGTCTTGCTGGACAGTGGGAATCTGGCCATTTGTAACAGTGTTAAAGATCTCGGCGTCGTGCTGGACAAAACTCACTTTCACTGAACACGTCACCACGCATCGCAGCGAGCTTTTGGGAAGGCTGAGGGTCTCTACAGGTTTCGAAGCTACTGCCAGAGTCCACCAAACTTCAACTTGTGCAAGCACTGATACTATCAGTATTTCACACGCTTCCCTGCATACACGGCAACAGCATTTCTAGAGATGACATAGGTCGGATCAGAGCTTCAGAATCAGCCATTCGCTTTGTTTTTGCCTTAAAGATCTGAACATATCTCTCCTTTCCGTGAAGCAGCAAATTGTTGCTTATGGAAGCTGTGTGTCGGATGTTAACGTGCTGCATGATTCTAGACTCCTGACGCTCCAAGAGCCCAGTATCTTTGTCAGGAACTCTCTTGTCGGAACAGGTAGCTCATAGGAGTACACGTCATGGTGGAAGGCTTCATTTTCCCAAAGTCAATTTAGAATTTGGAAGAAGAAGTTTTCATACTTCGGACCGACTTTTGTACAACGGGCTTCCGACCTGTAAAATGTTCAGTATTAGTAGTTTTAAAATTTAAGTTAAAAGTCCATATTATTAGAAAATAACAATTAGTTTTAATATTAAATTAAAGGGATTCATTTATGTGACATGAGTTGCTCTAAGAAAAGCATATTGTATATGAAACAGCTCGAAATAAAGGCATTTTTATTTATTTATTTATTTATTTATTTATTATAGCTATTGACATGCTCAAACTTATCGTGGGTTTTGCGGCCAGTGCCACAGCTATAATCTAGTTCTTGCGGTTTACCGCGTCAAAAATCATTTTTATTTGCTTGATGCTCAAGGCCTTTCCGTTTCTTTCTTCAGTGTACAAAAGAATTGCTCTCCTTTAGAAATTCGCTAAAGAATCACAGCTTCACCACCTTTTCATCAAAACATACGAATCGCTAAACACTGAAGTGCGTATACCTTCGCCGGGGTGGGGGTTGTGATTCCCCTAACCTCAATTATAACTATATTTGGATCCTCTGATCTCCGGGTAGAAAGTTGTAGTTCCCCTCGGGTAGACTTAATAACCAGTCAGTTGGCGAATAATTGTTGTGTTATTCACTAAATCACTATTTGAATGCCGTCTGAGGGGTATTTTAAGGCAAATATGTGGTGAAGGATAAGTTATGAGTGGTAGTAATCAGTTAGCGGTGTAGTCTTGTTACAAAGTATGGCCGTCTACCGTAGAATGGGTCATTAATTAATAGCCCAATGACCAATGAAAATACAAGGACCAACAGCTTAACGTGACTTCTGAACCGCAGGTAATAGTCTGATATGTCTAAACGATGGTGGGAGTTGATGCGGGTATCATCAGATGATCACTGAGACTATCTGAA
>CM032061.1:60676718-60693515 GCA_018831715.1 Matsumurasca onukii | reverse complement strand
CATAAATTCAATGTTTTCCTGTCAAAAAACTGCATTGCTTAGCTGGTCTGTGCAGCTGATGTCATGTTTTAAGGATGATGCGCCTATTCTTTGACTTGTCTCAAAGCCAAAGACCTGGCAAACAAATAGTGGTGTACTATTCCAAATTGACCAAATACGGTGTTTTAGTGCCACAGACACCTCAAGACCGGTAATCCCAAGAAACAGGCAACCATTTCATTTATGTGTTTCTTGAACAACTTTTGGTCGGATTTGACTTGTTTTGAAAGGCCATGGATTGCTGTTTTGTTTCAGGATAATATGATTATATCCATAAGTTTACCATTCAGAAATTATAAACTGTTTGATGCACCTTAGGTGAATTTCCTCAACAATTTCTTGCATCATTCAACACGAACTTTTCACCACATTTAGTTATGCAGTATCCAGCATGAACAAACCTTTTTACATGTAAATGTCATGTCAATCTTATTGATACTTGTCATACAATGTAATGTCAATCTCTCATGATATGTCACATGACAATCATGTTCATAGCTCATGCACAGCTTGATGTTTTAACAAATGTTGCTTTATCATTAATGAGTGATCATAATAATTAATTAAATTGTTAAAATGTTTTAATGTAGGAAGGCTCATCATAAATAAGAAATTCATAAGTGCACTCTTGTCGATCAACCAAAAGTGACTGAATTATTGCATGAAAATTTGAAGTTATTTTTCAAACATCATTTCAGCCTAGTATCAAAACCATTTTAAAACAATGAAATAAGGGTTTTACGATTGTGTTTAAAATGTGAATTTTCTAGAAACATCAGTTGGTGTTCCAATCAGTCATCAAGGCCAGAAACATAAATAAGTAAGACATTTTTGAAAGACATATTCCTGAATTTAATTTAGATAATAGTTTTTCAACATGCTGATTCCAATTCAAGTGCTCATCAATAACAAGTCCTAAGAATTTGGTCATTTGTTTGTTTTCAATTACTTGATTATCAAATTTAATTACTTGGTTAATTTTATTTTTGCTCTGTTGGGTTGCAAAAGTTAGATAGTTGGTTTTGTTACATTTAGTTTTAAATTATGTTGGTTTAAAACGATTGATATTTAATAGCTCAATGGAGGACACAAACTCAATTTCATCTACTGTTTTAGATGAAATTTTAAGATTAGCATCATCTGCATACAAGCATAGATTTTTGAGGACCTTGTGTTAATATGGAGGGCATGTTTTTCAAATAACACAAAATAATAATGGACCCAAAATCGATCTTTGTGGAACTCCAAAATTTATTGGTTGTAATGTAGATTTTACCCTTTAGAGCGGTAGGATTAAACTACTTGTATACAGGCTGTTTCGATAATCACCCTCTTCCTTCTTAACCTAGGAACGTTAGTCATGAATTTTCAAAACCCTTTGGCACATGTGGAAGGGTATTCTAAAGTGCTTTTACTCGATCGCTGGTTTGACCTATATCCCAAAGCTGGAGTTTCTGGGTGTAAGTTTTAAATCTCTTACAAGAACCCTTTTTTGTTACCCTTTATTTCGACGGCCATACAAATACAAAACCAACCATTTACTGCAGTAGCGGCTTGTGTGTTTAGCCTGAAGGAGGGCAACGCCAGGGGGTTAGAGGGGTGTGGAGCACCCCAACAAAAGCAGGGTTCAGAGCCTGGGAATCAAGTGTGCCTATTGTGTCGTAATTAACTCTAACACATCTTATAGCCAAATGGCTACAAAATAAACTTTCAAATCTTACAAAATACGTAACATATTTAATTGAGGACTATCTTAAAACTCACCAAAGCCAGAGGAGTAATCAGAGCTCCTATAAATATAATGTTGAAATTGAGGAATCCATTGATGATGTAGAAGTACCAAGGTTCCGCGTCACATAACTCTGGCCCATGAGAAGTGAACACATTGTACCAGACAATGTTCAGTGGAGCAAGGACAAGTCGTCCAGAGTACAGAGAATCGAGCGTGCCATCGGAAGCAAGATGATGGCACAAGCAATCAGACTCCACTGTATAAATACTCTCAATTTTTCTGTCGGAAGAGCATGTCCACGGCTATTGGCAACCTGCCAAAAGTAAACATATGTCATATATACAGGGTCGCTGGAAACGCCTTTATAACTTTTAACTTTCAAAAATATAACAGATTTTGACCAATTCAAAACAAATTAAAACTGTACTTGTTATCTAAGCGCTGTACTCACTCAATGAATTTTTCACTCTTGATTCATTTAATACAGATAGTTGAATTTTATCTATTTAATTACTATTATTTTCGTGTATGTTATAAGCTGTTAAATACCTTTTTCCGATATAAAAAATAAAAAAGTTGTTTCATTGTTATGTTAATTTATCATTAGCTATGATAATATTCTATTTCTTTTATTTTTGATGACGCTATCCTGTACATTGTACTTTTTGGAATAAAGTATCTTTGACTTAACCGGTTTTTTCAGCGCAACCGAAATTGGTACATTTTATTAGAGGAAACAAAAGTACCTTTTAATGCATACTGACACTTTGTCCCAGTTTTCAAAATGGGGGATTGGGGGGTAGCCCCACAATTTTTATAGGGAAGCCCCATTGAGTGACACCTTATTTTTAAGGTCTTAAAAATGTTAATGAATGCTGAAAATTAGAAGTCTCTATCTTAAACCAAAAAGAAATGGCGTCCATTTTAAGTTACACAGATTTGTATTATACAAAAGTGTAAAAATACCTTTATAACTTTTAACCAGTTTTTCAGCGCAACCAAACTCGGTACCTATAGTTAAAATTATCAAAAGTATCTTTTAATGCATACTGACACTTTGCCCCAGTTTTCAAAATGTGGAGATTGGGGGGTAGCCCCATAATTTTTATAGGGAAGCCCCATAGAGTGACCCCTCATTTTGAAGCTCTTGGAAAATGTTGATGAATGCTGAAAACTAGTCTCTATCTTAACCCAGAAAGAAATGGCGTCCATTTTAAGTTAAACAGATTTTGATGTATTTATTTTTTTAGTGTCAGTATGCATTAAAAGGTACTTTTAGTTCCAATAAAATGTACCGAAGTTTGATTATGCTGAAAAACTGGTTAAGAAGTTATAAAGGCGTTTCCACATTCCTGACCCTGTATTTTGAAACAATTCAGCATCACTGGATGTTATCTTGGCCAAATATTTTGTGGTCCATTTTGTTATAGAGGAGTCTTTCAAGAATTGTTTAGTAGCTGCTAAAATTTATATGAGAATTTAAAATTCAAAACTCAGCTAATTTAATGTCAAAATGGAGCAACTTTACACAACTACCTGGTAGCAGCTGCAAACTCTTTCTGGGTGGTTTAAAGTGAATAAAAAAAACCTTGTATGGCTGCTCTGTTATACCTTAGGCCTACAAGTATCTTCCAGTAGTAAATGGCACAAGTATTGCATAGGCTGATAAGTAAATGTTGAAAGTGAACATCAGCTTACAAATAATAACTAGCACAATTAATACTAATATCCTTTAAAATCCAAGAATACTTGGTAATTTATATGCACCCGTAGCATTTTAACACCATCACTACTTTTTCCATAACTTTATTTGCTATTTACATAGGACCATACGACATTATCAAGTTTCAACATTATGATCACAGTAAAATTAAAAAGACCTTTTATGAAAAGACAGGGAATTGTTTAATTTATTTAATTCTTAAATATTAGTGTTGGGTTGATTCCCAATTCTCGTTTCCACCAATTCCTTGTCCAAGCAAGGAATCGGTCAGTCGATTCTGACACCACAGAATCAGGAATCGAAAGCTAAAAAATAATCGAGAATCGGTTTTGGAATCAGGAATTGATATTTAAAAAAGAATCGGTTTTGGAATCAGGAATCGATATTTAAAAAAGAATCGAGAATTGGTTTTGGAATCGATCGCTTATTCAAGAATTGGGAATCAATCATGGCATCGAGAATCAAATAATAGAAAATCTATTCCAAAATCGAAACCGTTTGTTTGAGGTTTGCTAGCTAGACCATGTGCGGGTGGACAAGTCCACTCTCCTGCATGAGGGGAGCGAGCTAGCCAGAGTTGACGAGTCCATTCTGTTTGATAGCCCAACAAGCGACAGGTGATTATTGTGACTGTATTGTAACGCATGTGCAAGTCTGCTTGGTATTGTCGTGAGTTAGTGACTAGTAAGTAGTAATATTTATTCTTGTGGATTTAGTTTTGTTGAGTAAACAGCAAATGTTATGTGTCTGTATTTGCGTTCTTAGTGTTACATTATATTAATTACTAATTAGTAATTATTCAACATTATAAATATAAAACAAAAACAACTCCCCTTAATATTACTAAACTTAGATCTGGCTGAGATTTGTCTTGTGACATTGTACAATTTTGAATTTTTAAAACAAATGATGGTAGAAACATGCACAGTAGTAAGCTACAGCCAATTTCTAGACATTGAAAATC
This sequence comes from Matsumurasca onukii, assembly GCA_018831715.1. Taxonomy (NCBI): domain Eukaryota; kingdom Metazoa; phylum Arthropoda; class Insecta; order Hemiptera; family Cicadellidae; genus Matsumurasca; species Matsumurasca onukii. Next base: position 60,689,057 of record CM032061.1, on the reverse strand, counting down.
GGCTTGTAGAGTCCATTCCGATACCGATTCCTTCCGGAGATCCCAGGTATTGGGAATCAAAGATCGGAAATCAAAATCAAGAACCAAACCTGTAATCAAGAACCAAACCTGGAATCGAAAATCAATAACCTGGTATCGGAATAGAAAATTCAAAAAATTCAAAATCGACCCAACACTATAAAATATTTATTTTTTGAAGGTCTTCATTTAAAGAGTAAAATAAAGCTAAAATGCAATTTCAAAGGGTTGAAGTTTTAACTTTTTCTGAGGGAAGACACCCTGGTTTGTTACGGCCAAGAGTACTCCAAATCCATACCCCGTACTTTGCCCAAAGCCCACACATAAACTGATTATTAATTTTTTACATTGCAGAAGAAATTTAAATATATTGTAAGATCAAAAAGTTATCACAAAATTAGTTTACCCAATGAGAGCTGCAAAAGGCCAGCTAAGAAATGTTGAGAGAGCCACTGTGAACACAGCGAGTTCATACTTTCGCTGATACCAAGCGCCGATACACAGACATGTCATGTACCTTTAACAACACATTCACGATTAAATAGAAGTTTTTCAAAGAGAAAAATTATTTTACTTTATAAGAAACCTTTAAAACTAACTTATATGCTTGATGATGTATCACTAGAACCTACAAGGGGTTAAAGGTTGTCTTGTTTGACAAGGTGAAGTTAGGACTACAAAGTCTTCTACCTCAATCTTAATCCTTTAAGGAGAACCTCAACCTTTACCCTAAAGGAAGCTCTCTTCGATAATGAACGATTGGTTAAGAAGGATGCTGAGATTAGCACAAGCCAAGTATTAATTAATGCAAGAAAATAGACACACAACAATATCTCATAGTATTGTAGCAACCAGTTAAGGACCAACCCTCACTCCTTTCTACCTCACTTACCACATCATTGTTCCCTCTTTTTGTCTGACTAAGCTTTTTTTTGGAGCTCTCCCAAACAACTCACCAAGATTCCAAATACAGAAAATGGTACTTTGTGGTTGAGCTTTTGGCTCTGTTAGTTAAAAACGAGCGTTCTAAACATTTTGAACGCACACTAACTAACTAATGTAAACACAACAACATTTGTCTGTACTTGTGTAAGCCTTTCAACAATAAACCAATGAGACTAGAGTTCATGTGGAAAATCTTCGCTAGCATTGTGTTAGCAGTAGATCAAAACGGGATTTGCTTTCTGGACTTGCCTTGTAATTCACTTGAGTTATGGAAAAGTCTTGTCTAATGGAACCAGTGGGAGGATAAACTAGTGGACTCTGTGTCAACATATAAAATTCAACTTACATAGAAAAACTGGACGGAAGGAATGCTGTACTTGAGATAAACATCCCGGCATTGAACAGCAATGCTACCAAGACAATGCGTGTCACGTGAATACCAAACTCTCGACACACACTCCTGTAACAATGTTTAAAAAACATTAATTCAAGTAGACTAACAACTTGATATGCGACGTCACTAAATCACTATTTGAGATGCCGACCACTCTCATGAGGGTATTTCAAATATGTGATGAAGGATGAGTGTGATGAGTAGCAGTGATGAGTTATCATGTAGTCTTGTTACAAACTAAGGCCGACCCTTCCTTAGAATGGGTCATTAATTAATAGCCCAATGACCAATGGAAATACAAGGACCAATGGCTTAACCAGTAGCGGCTCGTGTGTATAGTTAGCGGGAGGGCTTTACTAGGGGTTAGGGGGGTGTGGAACCCCAACAAACAGGGCCTGGGGCCTCCCCTGGAAAATTTGTGAAATTTAATGCTAAAATAACGTATTTTGAAGCCTTTTTACCTTAAGTTTCAACTGCAGTATTGATAGAAAACTTTCAATTGCATTAACCCGCTACAAGTAGTAGGTAAAACGACGGTTTTCGTTCGCTTACATCAGAAGAAGCCTGACCCAAAATATTTGATATAAGCGGATGCTAAAATACACACTGAACATCACCGCAACCAGTAAATAAACGTTACTACAAAATAAAAATAAAATAATTATATTTACAAATAGGATATTTGTAGTATGACCAAAACCCGCACTCTGGTATGATCGTATACGAGGACGTAGCTCAACGGGGAATAAATAAACTAGTCGCTTGACTTAACAACTTATATAATTTCTTTTCTACAAATGTGTACTATTCAATAATTGCAAACGGCAAGATCGTAAAAGGTACCAGTCATCAACCTCAACAACTACCTAAAATTAATATCTCTAATTAATATACACAAGACCTTAACTCTAGAATCTTATCTACTAAAAGCCTAATATCCTAAGTCTAATATCTTGTCACTGCCTAATATCCTAAGTCCTAAATTGCCGAGGAGAGGAGAGAACACCTATGAAGTTTATGTCTAAAAATCTTGTATTCGAGAAGTAACGACTCTTACGGCTGATCAAAGGCTAGCGCAAGAACTCAAAAGTTTGCGACCGAAACAGTATTCCAAAATATATCCAAAATTAAACCAAACAAATGACCAAACAATCAAACAAACCAAACAAAACCGAAACAAAACCGAAACAAAACGAAACAAAGGGTTAACCCTAACCCAAAAATCCTAAAAGGCTCTAAAGAAAGAAAGACTCACCTTTACAAAGAGAGCTCCTCTCCGATGCACCGTCCTGCATCCACCAGCCAAAACGGCTCAAACTCTGCCCCTTGGACCGTAAGTCCTGGGGTATCTGCGCCAGGACCACGTCGGGCCGCACCACCTCCGTAAGGCACGTACGCGGAAGGTCGTTCTCTGACCACGGCAATACCGTAAGAATTAATTTCCATTTTAACCAACTAAAAATGAACATTAATATCTTACAACCCCCTTCCCCCTAAAAAACTCTGCCCCCAGAGTTCACACTACCGGCCTCGAAAGACCCCTGGGAGGCAGAACCGGAGGATCCCCGGTGGACACTTCTGATATTTCGGGGACAATCCTAACTTTAAATTTAACACATATAATTTTAAAGAAAAATATATAAACATTAAAGTTAAAAACCCTAGCCAAGACATAATTATAATATATTTTAGAGAACACACCTCCTTCAAGTCGGCCCATGAATTAGGAAGTTCAACAGGATCAAAGGCGTCAGAGGGAACGTGGGTATGGATAAAAAGGTTAGGAGCGGAGATGTTCCAATTCACGTCCAAAACGTCAGTAAGGTTGTGAACAGGTCGATCTGAGAAACTGATGGGAGGGATTGACACATTCTTAAGGGAAGTCCAGGAAAGTGGCAACACATGGTTCAACAAAGGGTCATTGCCATGATTGAAACAGGGATATTGGGTAGGAACATACACGTAATCAGCGTCCGCAAGCGAACACTGACAAGGAACGTCCACCTCAAAGGCACCCGGGGCATCAAAAGGAAAGGTTAAAGAAACATTGGGACAATTCAAAAGCAGGGATGAGGAAGGATGAGTAACAATATAAGAAAAATCGGACACCTGAGTAACAAGCACTCCTCCATGGGCAGGGTGACAGGAGAACAGGCAGGCAGAACGTAAGTCGTCCATCGGTTCGCCTTTGAACATCCGCCAGGCGCACTCCGAGGACAGCGAAGAACCCTTGGACTGCCTGGGTATGCGGCAGATCCCGGAAGTCCTGATGTCGCAGTCCTCCCTCTGGCGCCCGGTGATAACTCGAAGATCCTCCCCAGCAACCGCCACCAAGACCTGGTCCCCCAGCAGCGAGCACGTGTATCCCTTCCACGCCATCGGCGAAGGCACGTACTCGAACAGCTCGAAGTCCAGCCCCTTCTGTCTGACGGGAACCTTCACCGTCATCACCACCTTCTCTGGAGAGATGGAACAGGAAGTGATGGGCAGGGCGTAGAGCCTGCCGATGTCCTCCAGCGAGAGCGCCAACTCGAACCCGTCCCCGGAGATGTTCTGTGCCAGGCTCACCAGGTCAGCCCGCAGCGTCGGCACGGGAACGAGATACGCCGAAAGCCGGTTCCTCCTGCAGTCCAACACCGTCGACTCACTCCTAGACAGGAACTGCGTCGTGTAGACTTGCGACTGGACGCGGAGAATGTACGACAAGAAAATCTTGTAGAGGGTCTTTGCTGACACACGGGTATCCTGGTTGAGTTCTTCTCGGATACCCGTCACCACCGTCCTCATCTTCCCCAAGACCCTCGTCACATTCGCCGCGAATGCAGTCATCTGGTCCGTAGAACGCACAAGGTCCAGATGGTCGTCCTTCATTATGCCTTGAAGTGAGTTGAGGTGCTTGTTGACGGCATCCTCGTTGGTAGACAGAGTGTGGAGCTGGGTCTCCGTGGCCGTGCCGAAGCAGAAGTTTAGTCGCCCACTGCGTCCAACGCCGCTGTCTCCCTGAGTGAAGCCATCGCTGCTGTAGTCGACGGAAGCGGTCCGGTGAAGCTGGAAGGTGTCCACGTTCCGGTCGAGCTCGTCCACAGCAGCAGCAAGACGTCGCAGAGTGGGATCGGCGAAAGGGCATGGAGGGTGGGGTACCGAGTGCTTGTCTGGCAGGTTATTGAGAGGGTTGGGCAACACATACGTTAAAGGAATGGAAGATTCATAAATCATAACAGGTTTTAGTTTCCGGAAGTGTCCACCCGGAAAAATCATCACTCCCCCTACTGTCGAACAAATAAATAAAGTGACAAAAATGATCCCCATTATAAAGGTAAGAAAAATAATAAGTTATAAAGGTTAAGCTATAGATCACCCTAGTGAAACAGGTGTGCTACTATCCACAAGAACAACAGTGCTACGCTATATACTACAAACTTCAATGTGTTTACAAAACACGATGTTCTACACAAGGTGCCGCTTCATTCAGCACGAGCACGCGCCACCGCTAGTGTCACGTTTCGCTGACGCTGTATACACGGACCTTGCCCGCTCGTGTTTTGCTGTAACTGACACACACATCATTGACACTGTTGTTACAAACTACACGTATCTTACACTACGTCCTACAAAAGTGAAGGTTGTTATGACACAAGTTTACAAACTAGATGAGCATTTCATCCTTAGAGCCAATGTTTACCAAATCCTTGATATGAAACAGATAACAATTTTGAACCCAACGCGTTTTGTATAAGTGTTCTCTGCTCATTGTTTTACTATTTCCAAACAAAAGGAAAACCTCGGCATCACTAATTGAACTGTATAAATTTCATATTCTATTTATGAACCCTATTTGGTTGCTTGCCTACACATGCCCTATTGTACAATCGCTGTTAATATACACAATATCCTACAATGCCCTTATCTATTAAAATTCCATATCTACATCAGTCATCAATATAAACAACATAGTATCCTACAATTAGCTATGTATACAAAAAAAAAATTTCAAAATATACATCAATCATTAACCTACCTATCTTACATGAAAAATGGTATTCCCCTAATCGTCCCTACCAGTAAATTTCTTTAACTTTTCTACATGAAAAACTTCCCTACTCCATCGACCGTTCTTCGTTATCTCCACTTCGTAGTTCAGAGGGCTTATCACTCTGGTTATCAAGTAGGGTCCCTGAAACACGGAGGTTTCCGACATTTGTTCGGTGGGGTAAAATTGTCTTCAACAGCACTTTCCCCTACGCAGTATGCCACCTCCCTCTTGTTCTTGTCATAATCCGCCTTCTGTCGATCTTGAGCCTTCTTGAATATCTCTGGCAAACGTTCCCTGACTTTATGCAAGTTCTGTATTGACTGTAGAACGTCGTGGTCCGGGATCTTCGGAAGTATAGCCAAGTCGATGGGCTGCGTCGCTTCGTATCCGTGCAGAAGGTAGAAAGGGCTGTATCCAGTGGAGGTCTGCGGAGTCGAATTGTAGCTGAAAGCGATCAGATCCAGATGTTTCGCCCAGTCGTTGTGCTCCTCATCTACGTAGAATTTAAGTGCCGTCAAGAGGCTGGAATTGAACTTCTCCGTAACACCCTGAGTCTGCGGCCTATAGTTCGAGCCGGTTTTCATTTCAATTCCCAACGCCGTGTATAGTTCCTTCAATACGTCTGCTACAAAGTGTCCTCCGTTGTCAGATCTAATAATTCTTGGAACCCCGAAGTTGTAAAGTATCTTTTCAAAAAGGAACTTCGCCGTTGATTTGGCATCGTTTTTCTGCATTGCTTTTACAACCGCATATCTGGTTGTAGCGTCGATCGCCACCAAAATATACTTGTTCCTATTTGATGGACGAGATATCGATAAATAGTCTATCACTATTTCACTGAATGGTTGCGTAGGTGGGATGATTGGTTTCATCAGCCCCTGTGGCCTTAACTTGTCCGGTTTATTAACAAGGCATTCTTTGCACGACAACACGTACGTCTTTATGTCCCTTGACATATTCTTCCAGAAGAACTTTTCCTTTATTTTATTGTAGGTCCTGCAGAATCCTGCGTGTCCTCCGCTCATCGGTTCGTCGTGGTATGCTTTCAATACGTCCCCAATCAAAGACTTGGGGACCGCTAGAACTTGTTTGGATTCATAGGCCGTGAATACTTTGTAGTAGAGAATGTCATCCCTCAAAACGTAGAGTCGTGAAGCCCTATGAATGCCCTTCTCAGCACTTGAAGGATCCAGAATTGCAAGTCGTATCTTCATGAGATAAGCGTCTTCCAGTTGAAGTCTTCTAACATCAATATTTTTTATTACATTTATGGAAAATTCTTCGAACAGATCCGGATCTTCAATCTCCTTGTCCAAAGGCGCTCGAGATAGCAGATCACTCATCCTCATTTGGGCCCCAGTTTTGTGTACAATCTTAAAATCGTAGTCGGCCAGTTTCAGTGCTAAACGGTTTAGCCTGGATGTGAGACATTTAATGTTTTTTAAATACTGTAGACTGCTGTGGTCATTGTGTACCTCAAAGTATTTTCCGTATAGATAGCTACGAAAATAATTAACACAATACGAAATTGAAAGAAGCTCGATTTCGCTGACTCCCCAGTTCGACTCAGTCGATGATATTTTCCGGCTTACGTAGGCAACTGGTCGTAGACTCCCATCGTCTTGGTATTGAAGGAGTTCGCCGCCTATCCCTTTTCGGCTCGCGTCCGTGCGCAGAATAGTTTCTCGTTGATCAGAGAAGTACGCCAGGAAAGGAGGGTTTGCCAGCCTTTATCTCCAAAGGCCTCTTGGTGCTTGTCGTTCCATTCAAGCTTGTTTGAGTCCGTCTTCTTCGTAAGTTCAGTCAGCTAGTTATGGCACCGTAGTTTTTAATGTACTTTCTGTAGTAACCTGTCGCCCTAGGAAGGCTCTGACATCCTTCAGAGTTTTGGGGTTGAAGGTCCAGAATCGCTCTACTTTCTCCCTTACGGAATCATCCCTCCGATACCCTAAATCCAAACATCGTAGTTTCTTTGTAGAACAGATGAGTTTTCTTGAGTTTAGTCGTAAATTGCTGTCTCTAAGACGTTGAAAACCTTCTCTAGTCGTTCCATTCCGTGTTCAAAGGTTGATGTGTGACAGTGTATGTCATCAAGGTAGCAAAGTACGTTTTGGTACAATAGGTCCGAAAACACTCTATTGATTGTGCGTACAAAACACTGACTAGCGACACTTATTCCCATTGGTAAGCGGTTCCACTCATACAAGCCACTAGGCGTTATGAAAGCTGTGTAGGGTCTACAAGACTTCTTTAATGGTAGATTATAAAACGCTTGGTTGATATCCATGGAGCAAAAAATAGCTGGAGCTGCCCAAAGCGTCTAGTAGTACGTCGATTCTAGGCAATGGGAATCGATCAGGTGCTACTACTTTCTTGTTTAATTCTTGGTAGTTAACTACAAGTCTGTGGCGCCATTAGCTTTCTTCACTAAAAGGCAGGGCTTGCGTAAGGGCTTTAGACTTAGATATGGCGCCCGCTTTAAGAAGCTCGCTGATTTGTCTATCCAACTCATCTCTCCATCTTACTAAGTTTATAGGGTGGGGCAAATACAGCTTCGTCTGAAATCACATCAAACCCTACCTGTACGTTAGCTTCTGATAAGTCATTCGCACCCTTAGCGAAAATGTCAATGTATTTTCTAACTAAGTTCGCTTTCGTGTATTGTTCGGGCCAAATCAGGGTTAATATCTATAATATTTCCTGACAAATCCTTTACTTTTTCTTCTGCATATTCGTCCGTGGTCACTACGTTTTTATCTTCTTGAAATTGTGGTTGAGCATCCCTCTCCGACGTACTCAAGCATGGAGATTCTTTATCTATTGAGACCGTCCCCACAAGAGTGTTGTTTAAAATTGTGGATGTTATAGGAGCCAGATTTGTGACTTGTAGTGTCAGAGGTGTTACATTTTCCCTGATATGACAAAATAATTTCTTATTATTTAACAGATCTTCTTTTTGTTTAAATATTAAAGGTGTACCATCTTCGAGCTTAGTTTTAATTTTGACTTCTACCGTAGAATGTGGCCTTATTCTAACATCTTCAATCGTATAGGCTGGACTAGTTTCTCTAGCAGTGTTATCTAGAGACTCCAACCATCCCTTCGACATATTTACTTTAATATTTTTTACTCCTTTCTTAATGGCTATTGTCCCGTTCTTATAGTCAAGGACCATTTTGTTTCTTCTAAGAAAGTCATTTCCTAGTAGAACTTGACAGCTTAGAGATTTTACTACATATACGGATTGGTAGAAATCCTCTCCATGAATATTTATATTGATTTGTGTTTTTCCTAAAACATCCATCGAGGTTTTGCTTGCAGTGGAAAGCAAAATATCGGCTCTTGTAAGAACTGTGTTCTGGTTCACCAGCGTGTCTGAGATCAGAGACACATTCGATCCACTATCCAGAGTAATGTTAATAGACTGGCTATTAACTACCGCCTCGACGTTTAATGTCTGTGTCGACGTCGACATGTTGCATTCATAGACACTCGAGCCGTCGTAGTGTTTCTGCTGATGAGTCACAACACCGAGGCGCCTCGTGCGCTTGGCTTGTGGTTGCGTACTCGCACTACTACTCTGTTTACTCACAGCTGTCACACTTCCAAACATCTTGTCGTGTTTGTTTTGAGGCGATTAACTGTCCTCTTAGCGTTAGTCGAAATAGCATTTACAATAGATAACAGAAATATGTAAACGTATTGTATGAGTTCAATGGTGGAAAATTTGGTCTCAGCTTCTCCCTAATTTCCTGAGCTTTTTCCTGTAACCGCCTTTGCTCCCAATATGGTAATGTAAACTCCTTGACTAAATCGTCCATTATTTCATCGCTAGAACAGTTTGGTAACCGAGTTGTTGTTTCGCCTTGAGTCGAAATTGTTCAGCACCGCATTTAGTTTTTTCGGTAGCAATTCCGTGAAATGTGTCCCTTCTTTGAGCAAATCCAACACGTCGGTACCTCTTCAAACCTTACTTGACGAGTGTTACTGTGGTCCCTAGGCCTTCTGTCCGACTCGTAGCGCGGGTTACTGTCGTACCTTCTCGAGTCTCGATAACGTGAATCGTCCCGTCTATCTCTTCCTCGACTATTTGATCGAAATCGATTAGTCTGCCGTCCTTGACTCGGGTACCGTCCACGACTTGACTCCCTCTTCCACGGCTTGTCTCCCTCCGTCACTGTAACGTTCTGGGCTACGATCCCGTAGTCCCTCCTAGAATAACGCTCCCTAAGTCCACTATTCCGATCTTCATGACTGTTGCTATCACGGATTTTGGAAACATGGAGCTGTTGAACTAATTGCGTTAAGTCTTCAAGTCTTTGCTCTAGAACGGTCACGGCCTGTACGTTGCTCGTTTTTGAGTGTGATTTCTAGGATTGACGACATCTCGTATTTACTAACGTTTTCACGAAGTTTGTCTAGTGTACTATTGTCTAGTACATTTATTAGAGGATACATGTGACGGTTGAGGCCTTTTATTACGTGGGAACAAATTGCGGCTTCATGCATTCCGGGAAATAATCGATTACATAATTCCTCAATTTCTGTTGTGTAAGCTAATGCCGATTCCCCTGGTAACTGAACTCTAGAGTGTAATCTTGTTACCAAAAGTGACTCGTTTTCAGTTGGAGCGAAAAGCTTTACGAACCTGGACTTAATTGTTTCCCAGTTCGCCTCGATCCTGTTTTTCTAGCATAGCTAAACGCCTAGCCGCCAAGTCTGTGACATATAAGGACAAATACGCTTTTCTGTGGTTGTCATTCCAATTGTTTAATGTTGCCGCCTTTTCAAATCGGTTCATGAACATTTCAACGCTTTCGAGGGGTTCCTGCGAAGTTTGAAGGTGTTGCAAAGGAGTTTTCGTGTTGCGCCATATTTTGCCGGAGCAATTACAGGTTTAAAGTCGATTTCTTCGTATTCCGTTTCCAAAAGTCGTCTTCAATAGAGGAGTTCGTCGAAGAATGTCTATTTTGAAGCGCGTTGTTCAACTGAAGTGCTAATTGGTTTTCGTAGGTATTATTTTCTGCCAATTGGAGCCTAAATAGTCTAAGATTAGATCTTATATATTCTAAATCCGCGTGCTTTGGTAAATCCAATTTTAATTTTCGAAATAACTCTTCTGCGTTTTCTTTGGTTAAATTCCGCAAATCAGTAAGAGATAATTTAGTCAACTCTTCCATAATCTAACCTAAACTGCTTAGCATCCCTACCATCATTCTGCATTTATGTGTAGATAAAACGAAAATGTTCTAAAGCCTAGTAAAATGAAACGATAGCTTTTTACTTTTTTTGTTTTTACTTAATAATATATTTTAGTTTCTAGTGAGAGAAAATACAAGTTTTACTCTGCCCAGAAGGCTGTCTCAATGACGCAAGATAAAAGTTTACACTAATACTGTCAATGTTTGCAAAGAATTTGGAATCTAGGTCGTTGAGCAATACCCTACGAGTTACAAAGTATCAACATTGCTGATGTGTTTAGTATTTCCTAACCAGAGCTGTAAGAACTGTTTGTCAAGCAACTAGTTGAGTGACCCGTAATGTGTGCGCGTCAGCTGACTTCCGTGCTCGTCTACAAACAAAACGTGTCGCAAAGACGCAAGTAAGCAAAACTACTCAGCTTGCACTCGCTGCTGATCTAAACAAACTGTAAAGCAACTACCTTGACTGTTAACTTGTGAGAGGATGGATCGTACTAGTAAAAATTACTAACCCAAAACGAAAGGTTTTGGGCCTGGCGGCTCTACCAAATTGTAGTATGACCAAAACCCGCACTCTGGGTATGATCGTACTACGAGGACGTAGCTCAACGGGGGAATAAATAAACTAGTCGCTTGACTTAACAATCCTTATATAATTTCTCTCTTTTCTACAAATGTGTACTATTCAATAATTGCAAACGGCAAGATCGTAAAAAGGTACCAGTCATCAACCTCAACAACTACCCTAAAAATTAATATCTCTAATTGGAATATACACAAGACCTTAACTCTAGAATCTTATCTACTAAAAAAGCCTAATATCCTAAGTCTAATATCTTGTCACTGCCTAATATCCTAAGTCCTAAATTGCCGAGGAGAGGAGAGAACACCTATGAAGTTTATGTCTAAAAATCTTGTATTCCGAGAGAAGTAACGACTCTTACGGCTGATCAAAGCTACTAGCGCAAGAACTCAAAAGTTTGCGACCGAAACAGTATTCCAAAATATATCCAAAATTAAATCCGAAACAAATGACCGAAACAATCCCGAAACAAAACCGAAACAAAACCGAAACAAAACCGAAACAAAAGGGTTAACCCTAACCCAAAAATCCTAAAAAGGCTCTAAAGAAAGAAAGACTCACCTTTACAAAAGAGAGCCCTCTCCGATGCACCGTCCTGCATCCACCAGCCAAAACGTTTCAAACTCTCTGCCCCTTGGACCGTAAGTCCTGGGGTATATCTATGTACCGCCAAGGGTTCTCAGGCCGCCGTGCGCCGCCGCACCACCTCGCAGGCACGTGCGGAAGGTCGTTCTTCTGACCACGGTAATACCGTAAGAATTAATTTCCATTTTTAACCAACTAAAATGAACATTAATATCTTACATATTGTTGTATAAATTAACAAAATACAAAGATATTAGGCCAAATTTTTCTATTTCGACTATTTCCTTATACAATCAAGTTAATGAACCCAGGTTGTTACTAAACTGACATTTAATCTATTTTGGAACCTAATTCCTTTTACAATCAGTTCACACAACTTGAAATGACGTTCATTCAACAACAACAACAAAATAAAATGATTGTTGCACAAATTAAATAAAAAAACCAAACAATTCACACACACAAACAAACCACTGCAGGATATAGGTGCTAATGACTTTTTTTACTTAGCATAGACAACCCAGTAAACTGGGCTGAAACTAGCCATATGAGGCTATCTGTTCGAATAATCAGGTGTATC
>CM032061.1:60665855-60676618 GCA_018831715.1 Matsumurasca onukii | reverse complement strand
TTATTATTAACCAACGTCCACCGAACGTTTGACCAAAACGCTGTCTGGTACGAATCCAGCTTCCGTGGGAAACTAAAATTCGGTCTATGTTCTGCATTGTTCCATGGCAGGAGCCCATAGGGTCGGGACAGAAGCGTTGCACGGCAGGGCGTTCTACTCACCACTGTAGTTGTGACACATCCGTGCAGCAGTCGATATGAATTGTCTACCTAGAAGGCTTACTCCGCTATACTCAGTACACACATTTACCTCAGTTTGTACTGAGTAGAAATCGTCAAGTCAAGCGATAGATACCACCGAGGGATGAAGGGCTCAAACCTAGGGTTCGTTAGGGGACTGACTCTCCCTAAAACTAACTAAAACAGATCTTTGACTCAATTACTTGTTTAAGATAATATGATTTAAGTGCCTAAAGTACAATTGAACTCATTCATCAACCAAAGAGTCTGCGGGTTTATTTTAGCGTTTTCATTTTAATAACGCCGATCGGAATATTACTGAATTTTGTCTCTGATTAGTGACTTTGTCAAATAATTAATACATTTTGGAAAAGAAGTAATACTAAAATTGTGAAATAAAACTTTAACAAAAAATTGAACCGGCTTAAAAACAAACCTACTGTTAGGGTGCTAAAAAAGATATATTAATCCTTTGATTCAATTGTATCGATAAATATCTACATTATTTAATCAAAAATTGAGTTTCCGGATGATTTTTATCAGCCTTGCGGCAATGTATCCAATTACAAGGCAGTCTTTGATACGGTTCTCCATTCCTTGTGCTTCGTAATGTGGTTTGCTTTACTATTAGAATCTCCTATGCTGAACTATTTTGCAATATGTGGCGAAATGTTAAGGTGTCTTGGTACCGTCTTTTTCGCTAAAATACTGGAGTCGGTATTATCAGAAGCAGCACCGACCAATGTTTTTTAAGTGGTGTAGCAACACTGTTTTGGTACGTATTTTGATGAATTACCCGTATGGTGAAATTCTATGGGTATTGTAGGTGTATTTTACTATATTGGTTTATTAAATGAGCTCTTCTGAAATAATCGGCCATCTTATGTTTCCAAATCGCTAAATAATATTTATCATCGCCTGACTACAAATAATTCAAATATTCCCCTTTAAACACTAATGAGTCACAATCAGTCAATTTTGTTAAACATTTTTGTTTTAATATGAACTTGTGGTCATTTGACTCAAAAGTATTTTGACATAGATAGCTACGAAAATAGGTAACACAATACGAAATTGAAGAAGCTCGTTTTAACTCCCCAGTTCGACTCGGTCGATATTTTCCGCACGTAGGCAATTGGTGGTAGCTTATGATCCAGGGGTTGACTTGCTTCCTATCCCTTTTCGGCTCGCGTCCGTGCGCAGAATAGTTTCTCGTTGATCAGAGAGTAAGCCAGGAAAGGAGGGTTTACCAGCGCCGCCTTTATCTCAAAAGGCCTCTTGGTGCTTGTCGTTCATTCAAGCAGTTTGTCTTCTTCTTGCAGTTCAATTAAAGGAGCTAGTTGCGAAGTAGGTTTTAATGTACTTTCTGCCCGGTAACCTGTCGCCCTAGAAGGCTCTGAAATCCTTCAGAGTTTTGGGGGTTGAGGTCCAGAATCACCTCTACTTTCTCCCTTACAGGAATCATCCCCTGCAAACCCTAAATAAACATGTAGTTTCTTTGTAGAACAGATGAGTTTCTTTGGAGTTTAGTCGTAGAGCTGTCTCTAGACGTTGAAAAACCTTCTCTAGTCGTTCCATTCCGTGTTCAAGGGTTGATAAGTGACAGTGTATGTCATCAGGCAAAGTACGTTTTGGTTTCATAGGTAGAAAACAACTATTGATTGTGCGTACAGAGCACTGATAGCGACACTTATTCCCATTGGTAAGCGGTTCCACTCATACAAACCACTAGGCGTTATAAGCTAATGTAGGTCCAGGACTTCTTTAATGGTAGATTATAAAACGCTTGGTTGATATCATGGAATACAAAATAGCTGGAGCTGCCCAAAACATCTAGTAGTGCGTCGTTGGTGGAATCCGATCAGGTCCCTTCTACCACTTGTTTAATTCTTGGTAGTTAACTACTGAGTCGTGGCCGCCATTAGCTTTCTTCACCTAAAGGCAGGGCTTGTGTAACTTTGGGCAGATATGGCGCTTTTAAAACTCAACTGTTTGTCTCCATTATTCCTCTTCTCTTTACTAAGTTTATAGGGTGGGCAAATAAAGCTTCGTCTGAAATCACATCAAACCCTACCTCCGGTACGTTAAGCTGATAAGTCATTCGCACCCTTAGCGAAAATGTCCATTATTTTCAACTCAAGTTGCATTTCTGATGTATTGTTCGGGCGTCAAATCAGGGTTAATATCTATAATATTTCCTGACAAATCACTTTTTTATGCATATTCGTCCGTAGTCACTACGTTTTTATCTTCTTGAAATTGGGGTTGAGCATCCCTCCGACGTACTCAAGCATGGAGATTCTTTATCTATTGAGACCGTCCCACAAGAGTGTTGTTTAAAATTGTGGATGTATAGGAGCCAGATTTGTGACTTGTAGTGTCAGAGGTGTGTTTTCCCTGACATGACAAAAAATTTCTTATTATTTAACAGATCTTCTTTTTTTTAAATATTAAAGGTGTACCATCTTCGAGCTTAGTTTTAATTTTGACTTCACCGTAGAATGTGGCCTTATTCTAACATCCTCAATCGTATAGGCTGGACTAGTTTCTCTAGCAGTGTTATCTAGAGACTCAACCATCCTTCGACATATTGACTTTAATATTTTTACTCCTTTCTTAATGGCTATTGTCCCGTTCTTATAGTCAAGGACCATTTTGTTTCTTCTAAGAAAGTCATTTCTAGTAGAACTTGACAGCTTAGAGATTTTACTACATATAGGTTGGTGAAATCCTATGAATATTTATCTTTTTTGTTTTCCTAAATCCAGAGGTTTTACTTGCAGTGGACAAAATATTGGCTCTTAAGAACTGTGTTCTGGTTCACCAGCGTGTTGATGCAGAACACATTCGATCCACTATCAAGAGTAATGTTAATCTAGCTGGCTACCTACCGCTCGACGTTTAATGTTTGTGTCGTCGTCGACATGTTGCATTCATAGACACTCGAGCCGTCGTAGTGTTTCTGCTGATGAGTCACAACAAAGGCGCCTCGTGCGCTTGGCTTGTGGTTGCGTACTCCGCTACTCTCTGTTTACTCAGCTGTTACACTTCTAAACATTTTGCCGTGCTTGTCTTTGAGGCGATTAACTGTCCTCTTAGCGTTAGACGAAATAGCATTTACAATAGATAACAGAATATGTAAACGTATTGTATGAGTTCAATGGTGGAAAATTTTGGTCTCAGCTTCTCCTAATTCCTCAAGGCTTTTCCTGTAACCGTCTTTGCTCCCAATATGGTAATATAAACTCCATTACTAAATCGTCCATCATTTCATCGCTAGAACTGTTTGGTAACCGAGTTGTTGTTTCGCCTTGGTCGAAATTGTTCAACCTCCGGGCGCATTTAGTTTTTCGGTAGCAATTTCGTGAAATGTGTCCCTTCTTTGAGCAAATCCAACATCGGTACCTCTTAAACCTTACTTGACGGTGTTTTGTGGTTACAATTTCCTTTGACTTTTCGTAGCGCGGGTTACTGTCGTACCTTCTCGAGTCTCGATAACGTGAATCGTCCATCTGTCTCTTCCTCGACTATTTGATCGAAATCAATTGCAGTCTCCGTTTCGGGTACCGTCCGACTTGACTCCGTCTTCCACGGCTTGTCGATCTCCTCCTGTCACTGTAACGTTCTGGGCTACGATCTTCGTAGTCCCTCCAAACAACGCCTAAGTCCACTATTCCGATCTTCATGACTGTTGCTATCACGGATTTTGGAAACATGGGCTGTTGAACTAATTGTGTTAAGTCTTCAAGTCTTTGTTCTAGAACGGTCACGGCCTGTACGTTGCGTTTGAGTGTGATTCTCTAGGATTGACGACATCTCGTATTTACTAACGTTTTCACAAAGTTTGTCTAGTGCATTCTAGTACGTTTATTAGAGGATACATGTGACGGTTCAACTTTTATTACGTGGGAACGATTGCTGCTTCATTCATTCCGGGAAATAATCGATTACATAATTCTCAATTTCCGTTGTGTAAGCTAATGCCGATTCCTCTGGTAATTGAACTCTAGAGTGTAATCTTGTTACCAAAATGACTCGTTTTCAGGGCGAAAAGCTTTACGAACCTGGACTTAATTGTTTCCCAGTTCGCCTCGGGATCCTGTTTTCTAGCATAGCTAAACGCCTAGCCATAGTCTGTGACATATGGGACAAATACGCTTTTCTGTGGTTGTCATTTCAATTGTTTAATGTTGCCGCCTTTTCAAATCGGTTCATGAACATTTCAACGCTTTCCGAGGTTCCTGCGAAGTTTGAAGGTGTTGCAAAGAGTTTTCTCGTGTTGCGCCATATTTTGCTGCAAAGCATTACAGGTTTAAAGTCGATTTCTTCGTATTCCGTTTCCGAAGTCGTCTTCAATAGAGTTCGTCGAAGAATGTCTATTTTGAAGCGCGTTATTCAACTGAAGTGCTAATTGGTTTTCGTAGGTATTATTTTCTGCCAATTGGAGCCTAATTAGTCTAAGATTAGATCTTATATATTCTAAATCCGCGTGCTTTGGTAAATCCAATTTTAATTTTCGAAATAACTCTTCTGCGTTTTCTTTGGTTAAATTTCGCAAATCAGTAAGAGATAATTTAGTCAACTCTTCCATAATCTAACCTAAACTGCTTAGCACCCCTACCATCATTCTGCATTTATGTGTAGATAAGACGAAAATGTTCTAAAGCCTAGTAAAATGAAACGATAGCTTTTACTTTTTTTTACTTAATAATATATTTTAGTTTCTAGTGAGAGAAAATACAAGTTTTACTCTGCCCAGAAGGCTGTCTCAATGACGCAAGATAAAAGTTTACACTAATACTGTCAATGTTTGCAAAGAATTTGGAATCTAGGTCGTTGAGCAGTACCCTACGAGTCACAAAGTATCAACATTGCTGATGCGTTTAGTATTTCCTAATCAGAACTGTAAGAACTGTTTGTCAAGCAACTAGTTGAGTGACCCGTAATGTGTGCGGGTCAGCTGACTTCCGTGCTCGTCTACAAACAAAACGTGTCGCAAAGACGCAAGTAAACAAAACTACTCAGCTTGCACTCGCTGCTGTCTAAACAAACTGTAAACAACTACCTTGACTGTTAACTTGTGAGAGGATGGATCATTACTAGTAAAATTACTAACCAAAACGAGGTTTGGGCCTGGCCTCTACCAAATTGTAGTGACCAAGACCCGCACTCTGGGTATGATCGCACTACGAGGACGTAGCTCAACGGGGGAATAAATAATCTAGTCGCTTGACTTAACAATTCTTATATTATTTCTCACTTTCTACAAATGTGAATTATTAAATTACAAATGGCAAGATTGTAAAAGGGTACCAGTCATAAACCTCAACAACTACCAGCCAAAACGGCTCTCAAACTCTCTGCCCCTTGGACCGTAAGTCCTGGGGTATATCTATGCACCGCCAAGGGTAGGCTCACGGCCGCCCGTGCCGGCCGCACCACCTCGCATAAGGCACGTACGCGGAAGGTCGTTCTCTCTGACCACGGCAATACCGTAAGAATTAATTTCCATTTTTAACAAACTAAAAATGAACATTAATATCTTACACAAGCACTCCTCCATGAGCAGGGTGGCAGGAGAACAGGCAGGCGGAACGCAGGTTGTCTATCGGCTCCCCCTTGAACATCCGCCAGGCACACTCCGAAGAATGCGATGAACCCTTGGACTGCCTGGGTATGCGGCAAATCCCAGAAGACCTGGTGTCGCAGTTCTCCCTCGGGCGCCCGGTGATTATCCGAAGATCTTCCCCAGCAACAGCCACCAAGACCTGGTCCCCCAGCAGCGAGCAAGTGTATCCCTTCCACGCCATCGGCGAAGGCACGTACTCGTACTGCTCGAAGTCCAGCCCCCTCTGTCTGACGGGAATCTTCACCGTCATCACCACCTTCTCCGGTGAGATGGAACAGGAAGTGATGGGCAGGGCATAGAGCCTGCTGATGTATTCCAGCGACAGCGCCAACTCGAACCCGTCCCCGGAGATGTTCTGTGCTAGGTTCACCAGGTCAGCCCGCAGCGTCGGCACGGGAACGAGATACACCGAAAGCTGGTTCCTCCTGCAGTCCAACACCGTCGACTCACTCCTTGACAGGAACTGCGTCGTGTAGACCTGCGACTGGACGCGGAGAATGTAAGACAAGAAAATCTTGTAGAGGGTCCTCGCCAACAGGGTATCCTGGTTGAGTTCTTCTCGGATACCCGTAACCAACGTCCTCATCTTCCCCAAGACCCTCGTCACATTCACCGCAAACGCAGTCATCTGGTCCGTAGATCGCACAAGATCCAGAAGGCCATCCTTCATCACGCCAAGTGAGTTGAGGTGCTTGTTGACTGCATCCTCGTTGGTGGACAGAGTATAGAGCTGGGTCTTCATGGCTGTGCCGAAGCAGAAGTTCAGGAAGTCGGCCACCGCGTCCAACGCTGTCTCTCCTGAGTGTAGCCATCGCCGCTGTAGTCACCGGAAGCGGTCCGTGAGCTGGAAGGCGTCTAGGTTCCAGGTCGAGCTCGTCCACAGCAGCAGCACGTCGTAGAGTGGGATCGGTGAAAGGGCATGGATGGTGGGGACAGAGTGCTTGCAAGTTACAAACAATATGTTAAAGGTATAGATGATTTATAAAGTGCAACGTTGCTTTAGTTTTCTGAAGTGTCCACCCGGAAAGATCATAATACCTCCCACCGTTAAAAAAAACCATCAAAATGAACCTTAATTTGGGTAAAGTTGAAAAGGTTAATTTGGTAAACTACTTTCAAATGTATTTTCATAACCTGTTAATCAAAACTATAATTATATCCATCTAAAGCAACATTATCTGAGAGTAAACCCCAAATTACCAAACAATTGAACCCCTTGCCGAAATTTAAACTAAAATGTACCTAAAAGCATTTTTATAGATTAACTAACAAAACACTGAAACAAACAGCTTCACCCAAACAAAAATTAAATTAACCTAGAAAAATAGGCTTTGAAAACTAACTCTAAAATATAAAACTGTTCCCCAACCTAAAACAAGTACACATAGACACAACATTATATTAAAAATTAAAACTAATTCCTGGTCAACATGTACACTGTAATGGCAAACATAAGAATAAATCAACCCCGAAGCAATTATTTTCTTGGATGAACCACCTAACTCTAATACCCATTAAACTTATAAACCCATAAGTGTACTAACTTATTCAAAAAACCTGATAATCTCTTCACCCATACATAAATTGAAATCTACCTAGAAACAAAGTGTCCTTTGAAACTAACTCTATTCCTCTAACCTGAAATCAAATACAATTAGACACAATATTACATTAGGCACTAACTCAAATACCTGCTCAACCTATAAACTAAAATGGCAAAATCTAACCCAAGCATTTATTTACCTTGGATGAACCACTAACTCTAATACCCATTAAACATAAACCCATAAATGTACTAACTAATTCAAAACCTGATAATCTCTTCACCCATACATAAATTGAAATCTACCTAGAAGCAAAGTGTCCTTTGGAAACTAACTCTATTCCTCTAACCTGAAATCAAATACAATTAGACACAATATTACATTAGGCACTAACTCAAATACCTGCTCAACCTATAAACTAAAATGGCAAAATCTAACCCTAAGCATTTATTTACCTTGGATGAACCAACTAACTCTAATACCCATTAAACTTATAAACCCATAAATGTACTAACTAATTCAAAAACCTGATAATCTCTTCACCCATACATAAATTGAAATCTACCTAGAAGCAAAGTGTCCTTTGGAAAACTAACTCTATTCCTCCTAACCTGAAATCAAATACAATTAGACACAATATTACATTAGGCACTAACTCAAATACCTGCTCAACCTATAAACTAAAATGGCAAAATCTAACCCTAAGCATTTATTTACCTTGGATGCCATAAAAATACCATTTACCTTAAAAATACCATAAAATAGCCACCGTTTTAAAATGATTGGTTAGATCATGCTGGTGATTTTTTCCATAAATTTTCTTACTTATATACAAATTCATGCTAAGTTTGAGTCAAATCCGATAAGTGGCACGGGAGAAAATACATAATTAGTGACAAAAACAAATTGGTAAATATCTGGTTAACTAAGCGTTTTTGGAAAATTTTTATTCTTAATTTTCTTTTTATTTTGACTCATATAACCTTTTCCTAGTGTCTGGCACTTTACTTATGGGACACTCTGTATACTCATATATCCATAAAATACATTAGGTCATAGGGTATCCATCCCTACTAAATAAATTTACAATCAATTAAGATACCTGTGTAACGTCAATAAAATCTAAAATTAAATAATATACACCTACTACAACTACTAATTGAACCTACCGTACAGTAACCAAATTATACTAAGAATAACAGCTTAGGTAAGAATCAAAATATATGTTCAATAATTATTCCAATCAATAACTAATTCAAACTTATTCCTCCTAAATATTGAGTTTAAACGAAAAATGGGCAGGTACAAAATGAGTAGGGAGTAAAGCGTGTGCAAGAATCAACAATGTTACTATACAGTATTACTAATCTGCATTAAGGTGAATACTTATTACTAACAGTTTGACCTGTCGAAGCGAAGTCAGACTTCATTCCTGTAGGAGTCTAGGTAGGTGCTGTATAATTCAGCATGCTGGAGTGCTGAGTGGGATGCGTCATGGTCAGCATGGTGTGCGGACCGCGTAGCAGAGACAGTATCAAGTAGTATCTGTCACATAAATAACGACATTTGTAAAACCAAATAGAATTTAATTTTTATTAGCGAACCTCCATAGGAAATAGAGCTATTCAGTTATATGTTCACATAAAACGAACCGGCTTGAAAATAAAACTGTTTGTCCTAGCACCTCTTAAATCAATTGGCAAACGTGTATACAGGGTCAGGCAAAAGTGTGGAAACGCCTTTATATCTTTTTAATCAGTTTTCAGCGCAACCGAAATCGGTACATTTTATTAGAGGAACAAATGTACCTTTTAATGCATGCTGAATGATGAGTTCCCAATTTTCAAAATGGGGGATTTGGGGGTAGAACATTTGTAATAAAACTGATCCGTAAGAACAAAATTGAGGAATACGAAACAGCAAAAAAGAAAATAAATAAGGTTTATAGTATCTTACTATTTAAATTTGAACTGATGCTTTCAATGGAGAGTGTTTTTTTTTCGACAATATTAATTTGTATCCGACCCAACATGCAAAGTTTAACCACTATCCTGAACGTTCGATATATTAAATATTTAAAATCATATGTGTGTGTTTTGAAATACTTCAATTTCAAGCTATTTTAGCATACGTTTCGTTTGTATTTTATTTACACTACAAACTGTGAAGCTACGCTAAGCATTATGAAGCTGTGTTTATACTTGTTTGTAATTAAATTATGTAATTTGTACAATTATGTTTGTATAAATTATATTCCGTTTAGTGCACTACTATTTGAAGTACTTAAAACTTCTCAATATTGGCTGTTATCTAAAATGGAATGCAAAAAGTGGTTTGTTCTTTCGAGGCTTGTAATGATGCATCTCTAATGAACGCACTTAGATAGTATAAAAACGTATTTTTCCGCCATTGATGTAATTTCTATAATTCCTTGAAAAAACACATAAGACATTTTCTTATTGTCTTAAATGGTTTAGTTGAAAGGTAATTTGGTAAATTTAAGTAAATAGTGATTCAATAGTAAATAAGTTATTAGCAATATAAATAATTTAGAACAGTTACTATAATTATTTAAATTGAAAATTTGATTATTTTGGTAGGATTATTTTGGTTCTTAACCTAGAGCGAGCAAATAATAATAAAGTCGTAATAGGTACCTATTTAGTGTTAATCTTAAAGCTGACGGTACCACGCACTCCGGAACCTTTCATGACGACCACTAACTCACTCCCCACCCCGCGCACTTCCTCGTCGCTACCGCCCGAATTCCCAAAACTGCCACCTCATTGGTTGTGCACCGGTCGGTGAACTCCTCTTGACAAAATCCGCTGAGCGACCAAGAAGGTGGCGTGATGTGCCAGCTGACGATGTGATCGGCTGGCCCACTTGAAGAATTCGTGGTAATTTTCTTTACTTGGGTGAACCGTTCATCAAGGAAACTCACTGCTGTGTCTAAAAAGCAAAATAATAATTAACTCTAAAATTTTGTTTCGGGTCTCTAAAATTGTTGGAGTCGGTGCCGCTACATTGTTGATAATATTTCTTTAGCAGCTCCGACTACAATATCTTTTAAGTCAATCAAGATTACAACAACCCACACATTAAAGTTCACTATCTGGCAAATAGTGTGCGTATATAGTGGTATTCTAATATGTATTGGCAACTTAATATTTATTATATTGAAATAAGTACAGCTGTAATATCTTACTGTAGCGTAATCGATAAATTATTGCCTGCACACAGTAAAACACCTGACATTATTTTTTATGAATGTAGCATAAAAGCAATAAATAATTCACCCAATTATTTCATCATTTTTAGAGCATTTTACTATGGGTTTATTTTTTAATGTCGGTTAAATTTTTGGGTTAAAAGGATTTATTTCGCAATTTTGATATATTTACTAAACAA
>CM032061.1:60337188-60651236 GCA_018831715.1 Matsumurasca onukii | reverse complement strand
GAGGAAAAGTTTTTTTCCAGCTGTAAGTCTCTAAGAAAAAAAATGAATTTTTTCAGAAAAACTTTACATCGCCTAGCAGGCAAAAAATATTATTTCTCCAATCATATATGGCATTTTTGTAATTCCCTCGACCCCTTCTTTAAGGACCGTGAAAAGGGTGACGATTAGAATGTTTTAATTTTTCCGTTAAAATCGTGATATTTTGCATACAATGTATCGTGAAAAATTAGCGATTTTTGGCAAAAAATAAAACTCTTCTAATCATAACCAAATTTACTGTGCTTGTAGAAGAAGTCGAGGAGATGACAAAAATAACATATATGGTCGGAGGAAATGTTTTTTTCCGGCTGTAAGTCTCTAAGAAAAAAAATGAATTTTTTCAGAAAATCTTTAGATTGCCTAGCAGGCGAAAAATATTATTTCTCCCATCATAAATGGTATTTTTGTAATCCCCTAGACCCCTTCTTTAAGGACCGTAAAAATGGTAACGATTAGAACGTTTTTATTTTTCCGTAAAAATCGAGAGATTCTGCATACAATGTATCGTGAAAAATTAGCGATTTTTGGCAAAAAATAAAACTATTCTGATCATAACCAAATTTACTGTGCTTGTAGAAGAAGTCGAGGGGATGACAAAAATAACATATATGGTCGGAGGAAATGTTTTTCCGGCTCTAAGTCTCTAAGAAAAAAAATGAATTTTTTCAGAAAAACTTTAGATCGCCTAGCAAGCGAAAAATATTATTTCTACCGTCATATATAATATTTTTATAATCCTCTCGACCCCTTCTTTAAGGAACGTAAAAATGGTAACGATTAGAACGTTTTTATTTTTCCGTTAAAATCGAGAGATTTTGCATATAATGTATCGTGAAATTTTGGCGATTTTTGGCAAAAAATAAAACTATTCTCATCATAACCAAATTTACTGTGCTTGTAGAAGAAGTCAAGAGGATGACAAAAATAACATATATGGTCGGAGGAAATGTTTTTTTCCGGCTGTAAGTCTTTAAGAAAAAAAATGAATTTTTTTAGGAAATCTTTAGATTGCCTAGCAGGCCAAAAAAATTATTTCTCCCGTCATAAATGGTATTTTTGTAATCCCCTAGACCCCTTCTTTAAGGACCGTAAAAATAGTAACGATTTGAACGTTTTTATTTTTCCGTTAAAATCGAGAGATTTTGCATATAATGTATCGTGAAATATTGGCGATTTTTGGCAAAAAATAAAACTATTCTGATCATAACCAAATTTACTGTGCTTGTAGAAGAAGTCAAGGGGATGACAAAAATAACATATATGGTCGGAGGAAATGTTTTTTTCCGGCTGTAAGTCTTTAAGAAAAAAAATGAATTTTTCAGAAAATCTTTAGATCGCCTAGCAGGCGAAAAATATTATTTCTCCCGTCATAAATGGTATTTTTGTAATCCTCGACCCCTTCTTTAAGGACCGTGAAAATGGTGACGATTAGAACGTTTTTATTTTTCGGTTAAAATCGTGATATTTTGCAATGAAGAAGTCGAGGAGATGACAAAAATAACATATATGGTCGGAGGAAATGTTTTTTTCCGGCTGTAAGTCTCTAAGAAAAAAATGAATTTTTTCAGAAAATCTTTAGATCGCCTAGCAGGCGAAAAATATTATTTCTCCCGTCATAAATGGTATTTTTGTAATCCCCTAGACCCCTTCTTTAAGGACCGTAAAAATGGTAACGATTAGAACGTTTTTATTTTTCCGTAAAAATCGAGAGATTCTGCATACAATGTATCGTGAAAAATTAGCGATTTTTGGCAAAAAATAAAACTATTCTGATCATAACCAAATTTACTGTGCTTGTAGAAGAAGTCGAGGGGATGACAAAAATAACATATATGGTCGGAGGAAATGTTTTTTCCGGCTCTAAGTCTCTAAGAAAAAAAATGAATTTTTTCAGAAAAACTTTAGATCGCCTAGCAAGCGAAAAATATTATTTCTACCGTCATATATAATATTTTTATAATCCTCTCGACCCCTTCTTTAAGGACCGTAAAATGGTAAAATCGAGAGATTTTGCATATAATGTATCGTGAAAAATTGGCGATTTTCGGCAAAAAATAAAACTCTTCTAATCATAACCAAATTTACTGTGCTTGTAGAAGAAGTCGAGGAGATGACAAAAATAACATATATGGTCGGAGGAAATATTTTTTCCCAGCTGTAAGTCTCTTAGGAAAAAAATGATTTTTTTCAGAAAAACTTAACATCGCCTAGCAGGAGAAAAATATTTTTTCTCCAGTCATATATGGCATTTTTGTAATCCCCTTGGTTCCTTCTATAAGGACCGTGAAAATGGTGACGATTAGAACGTTTTTATTTTTCCGTTAAAATCGTGATATTTTGCATACAATGTATCGTGAAAAATTAGCGATTTTTGGCAAAAAATAAAACTCTTCTAATCATAACCAAATTTACTGTGCTTGTAGAAGAAGTCGAGGAGATGATTTTGCAGAGATTTTGGGGATGGTGCGCATGCGCCGACAATGCAACAACACCGCTATATCGTTCTTCAATAATTAGTGTATAAAAGTTATTTATGTCAAGTTTTAAGGACAGTGCTAGTGACTATAACCAAATTTAACATTCTTAGTGACACAGGAAATGCTGATTTTCGTAAGTTCATCATCACAGACAGTTCAAAGCTCTTTCAAGTGAACGTTGTACTTTTAGGTTAGAAAGAGTTACTCGACACGAGGCACACTGCGAGCTACACTGAGACACGCGTCTTATCAGTTGGTATTCTCAGTCATCAATCAAGGTCGCTGATTAGCTCAACGCTTCAATACACGACTCGCAACCTTCAGTAATCTGAGCCCTAGTTCGAATCTGCCTGGAGGCATTCACTGCAACCCGGTTACTTGCTCGACGACTTCTGCACTATTTATGCATTCTATCCTTTTAAATTATTTGTCTAATATTTTTTACTTTTAAATCAAATATATTTATATTCTTAAGTAGAAACCATGTTCACGATCGAAGAGACAAAACTAGGAAAACCAAAATTACTGTACAAAAATTATAAATTCAGGGAAAGCTATTCCTTAAAATGCGGAAACATTGTTTGGCGCTGCCTGGGCCAAAGCTGTGGGGCAACAGTGAAGACTGACGCCACAAAAACAACTCTGATCGAAGCCAATGGTAAACATACAGGGCCCCATCCTGTGACCATGAGATCACTAACAACTAGATCGCCACAGCCGAGATCAGCTGTTACCCACACACCACCAGTGACACCGGCGGCCGAGACACAACCGTCACCCGCGCCGCCCTCGCCATCGACACCTGACACTGTCACCCCTTCATCTTCACACCCGCTACTGCTACACCAACCTGCCCCCACTAACGATCTGCGAGATGAAAATAACGATTGAAAAAACAAGTTTCGGAGCTTCAGCAAGAGGTCCAGGTGTTGCTGAACCACTCCATAGAATCTGACAGACGCCTTAGCGTCTACACAACGGAAATATTTTCCACAGAAACTAAACCACAAACAAAAAACCTGGAAAAAGAAATTTTAGAAAAAAATAAGTTTAAAGAACAGTTAGAAATCTTGCAAGAAGAAATAAAAAAAATGCTAAACAGTATAAGAATTTTAGAAGCTGAAAATAAAAACCTACTGATAGAAAATGACACATTAAAGAAAACATCCTCCGTACCACCTTCAGCGCCTTCTCAACCTCCACAAATAAACATACCGACCCAAAATCGGTTCGAAAACTTACAAGAAGAGGAGACCTCCAGAGATGACAATTGCTACCAAATCGTAACACGAAAGAAAAATAAAAGCAAGAAGGAAAAGAAGAATTATTTAAAAAATAAACTTATAACTAAAGAAAAACTCAAAATCAACTGGAAAAACAAAGCTCAATTTTAAAATATAACTATCTTAGGAGACAGTCATGTTCGGCATATAGCTGGAAAAATGTTAAGGAAGGTTAAGCCAGGTACTAACATATCTGCTACCTGTAAACCCAATGCCGGACTAGTCCAGATTGCCCCGACCACTTTGCCACGGATCCCCGACCACTGCTATGTCATCTTTGCAGGGACGAATGACTTGGCTAGCGGAAGACAGGACATAATCTTCAGCAAGATGGAAAAGCTGATTAAAGATTGCTCGGAGAACTCAAGTACTTCTGTCACCACTTCCGTTCCGTCATGACCTGCCTCCCGCTAGTCGTGTTCATCACACCACCCGCCTAATCAATGAGTACTTGGCTGAACTTTGCATCCGTCACCGAGGTGTAGAGTTCCTGGACCTGAGTAGCTTGAGTCGTCACCACTTCACGAAGCACGGCATGCACTTGGGAGACAGTGGAAAGACTTTGTTGGCCGAAGTGATTGTAAAAGCTCTTAGCAGGATGAAACCTCGCCCTAGCCGACCCTCTTCGGAGCCTCGCATCGCTAGAATCACATCGACAGCAGCAGCCGCCCAGCCTACATCAACCTCGCCTTCACACGGGACCTACGCCGAAGCAGTGACACAGACCAAGTCGCCTCAACGTTCAACCGCAGCATCTGGACTTCTCACTATAAATGAAGACTGTACATTCCAAACCACAAACCATGGCAAAAAATAAAACTATTCTCATCTTAACCAAATTTACTGTGCTTGTAGAAGAAGTCAAGAGGATGACAAAAATAACATATATGGTCGGAGGAAATGTTTTTTTCCGGCTGTAAGTCTTTAAGAAAAAAATGAATTTTTCAGAAAATCTTTAGATCGCCTAGCAGGCCAAAAATATTATTTCTCCCGTCATAAATGGTATTTTTGTAATCCCCTAGACCCCTTCTTTAAGGACCGTAAAAATAGTAACGATTAGAACGTTTTTATTTTTCGGTTAAAATCGTGATATTTTGCATACAATGTATTGTGAAAAATTGGCGATTTTCGGCAAAAAATAAAACTCTTCTAATCATAACCAAATTAACTGTGCTTGTAGAAAAGTCGAGGGGATGACAAAAATAACATATATGGTCGGAGGAAATGTTTTTTTCCAGCTGTAAGTCTCTAAGAAAAAAATGAATTTTTTCAGAAAAACTTTACATCGCCTAGCAGGCGAAAAATATTATTTCTCCTGTCATATATGGTATTATTGTAATCCTCTCGACCCCTTCCTTATGGACCATATTTTACGGCATTCTTGGAAACGTTTATACCACTAAACAAATACGTTTTCTATACAGAATCTACACCATACAACTTTTTCATCAATGCAAATATTTTCGTGAATCTTCTGCTGAGTTTAAAAACCCATGTCGTTCTCTAGATTACGTAACCCTTGTTCCTTTCTCCATGTCTTTTTTATGATGAGTAAACAAAGCCCGCGATTAGATCGCAATAACTATATCGTTTTTCAGCCGATTTGAACAATTTTAGTTTTATTTGAAAAAGGAAATACACAGTTCTTATAAAATTTTATTAGATAGCATTATTACCTTTGTATAGGTGAAAGGTTTTGTTACTTTTCAGAAATACAGTGTACTTAAACTCAAGCAAAAAATGAATGATTCCACTTTTTATTGATATTGCAATATCTGAATAAATGACACAATACTCCATTTTGTAGCAAATTTTCATTGAAATAGAGCTATTCATTTTGTCGTTATTTTAAACGAAACGTTATAGGAAAAATGAATAACACTTTTATGTCAAAAGGCAAAAATACTAGATTTTCACGGTCTTCTTAATTTAGCTGTCAAACTTTGTTGGTTTTCGGCAAGCATGCTGGTTACGGTACTGTTTATACTAAATTTCATAGAAATCAGATTATAATCAAATACAAGTACAAGCTTTTAGCATAAAACCACTTTTAATAAAATTATCCCCCATACCCCGTAAATAATAATTTCTCATGTTGAGCTTCAGCTAGGTTAGGTTAGGTAATTTCAACTCAACCTATGAATCTGTAGGCAAAAGGCAACCTCAACGAATAGAATCCTTTTAATTAGCCCTAACGACAAGTTCACTGTAGACCTGGTAATCTCATAATGGATTAAACCTACAAAATATTCATCAAACAGACTGTGAAAGTACTTGGAGTGAGAAGTGAAAACGTGTAAAATGAAACCTATTGTTAGACCAGTTGTTCGTTAAGTTTATGAAAATCTTAACATAATACTTGATTCGAATTATAGTTCAAACATAAAACTGAAATTTTAGCTGTACTTTTGGACGGCTCAATTTTATTCTAGTTTCAGTATTAATTACAAAATAGTAAAGCAGAAAACCTTGTAAATATGGAATACACATTTGTAAATAATTAAGGAA
Source organism: Matsumurasca onukii (assembly GCA_018831715.1). Taxonomy (NCBI): domain Eukaryota; kingdom Metazoa; phylum Arthropoda; class Insecta; order Hemiptera; family Cicadellidae; genus Matsumurasca; species Matsumurasca onukii. The sequence continues at coordinate 60,644,929 of CM032061.1, read as the reverse complement.
GTGAGCTAGACGTACTTTTAAGCACAATTAAGGCAACGGTTGGGTTGTGGCTGTAAGAGTTAATGCATTCGGTCAAGTTTCAGAAACCAACACTGCTGAAGTATTTATTACAAGCTTAATCTTAACCAGTTAATTTATCTGTTATTTATACTCTGTTGGTAAAATAAATCTTGTTTGTGAATTTTAAGTAATGATGCGGACGATTTCTATCTTTGGAGAACAAGAAGTTCACCTTTCGGGATCTTCGATCTGATCCTCTTCTGAGTGAAAATAACTTAAAATATAGCACATACATTAGAAGATAAGCTAGCGTAAAGTTATGTAAACAAACAAAAACAGCTTAACCTTGGAAAGGTAATAAAACCAGGCGGACACGTAGCTAAGCGCTAAAGTGCCGCTGGCATGAGTGAATCGAATTTCCCTGGCAACTTTTTACTCTTATTCGCTACGCTCACATCCTCACTTCGGACTTCGGCCTCAGAATTTCGTGTACCTTTACTTCAACTTTTATTATATATCTTGAAGCGATAACACATTTAAAATTTCAGTGAAATAGGACTGTTCCCTCCACTGTTATAGCGAAAAATCACTTTAGGCAGCCATTTTGAAACTAGTCAAATGGATTTTCATAATGTTTAGTACATTGATGGTTACGGTCAAAATTGTTATTTCAAATTTCATTAACATCGGATGAAATGTACTGTTTTTAAAGCAATAAAACCCCTGCAACAAAGCAATAAAGAACCCGATCGAATTTACCAATACCCCATCATAAGACAGCTTTTTTCGAGAGGTCTTTGACTAGTCAAATAGTACACTTATACAATACTCTCCCAGCTTCTTTAAAACAAATTCAAAATTATCAAAAGTTCAGATCTGAATTAAAACAAATATCGATGGTAAATGGTTTTTACTGTGTGGAGGAATTTAAAAACTATTTTAAAAATGATGTTACACTAGTTAACAATTTTAGGTTGTAATTGTTTATTGAAATGACGAGTGCTCATGTACTGTAAATATGTATTTATGGCATAATAAAGATGATTTGATTTGACCTGTTGTACTATTCCATAGATAGAAGATTGTTGAACGGTGTTGCCATTTTCACTTTCACCTTGAGAAGATTTTGCCAAATGCAAAGCTATAGCGCCTCTAGTGTAGTTTGAATGGTATAGAACTAAAGCCCATTTGTACTACTGTAATATTTCAACGATGTTTCTTCCAATTTAAGAACACGTTCTCAGTAGGAATGACGTGGAAAGAGTGAGTTCCATCAGAGTTAGTGAGTCCATTACTTCAAGAAATGGAGTCTTTGAAGTAGATAATAAGAAACCTAATTTTCGGGATCACCTCCGGGAGTTGACACGTTGTGAGTATTAGCTTTACAAATGACTTGACTAACTTAATATTGGACACCTGTGGACGAAGTCAAATTCAATTACGAAAACAAGTATCATGGTTGCCTCTTTTGGTATATGAAATTTGTTGAATAGATGAATTTAAAACGAGATTTAAAATAGTATTGCAAACGTTTTTCAGAGTTAGAGAGCGAGAACGACACGACGTTTCGGGACGTGTAATCTGACCCGGCATCAGGTGAAGTGTCTAATGAAGTATACTTTTTTTAATCATAAACCCTTTTTTTCAAATCATAAAAAGCTCACATACAGCAAAGATACACGCACGTATGTTGTTTGGTTGTGTTTTACTGGTCAACTACGCTGATTACTTTAGGCTATATTATTTTCTATTGTTTTGTAACATGCTTTAACAAAACATGAAGACATGCTCCCGTTTCATCTGAAGACGGATCAAATTGCAGATCGCAAAACGTCATGATCGTCTTATTCACCTCAATGAAAAATATCCGGAATAATAATTAAAAGTCAGAAATTCTTCTTTTGTCAGCAACAAACCACAAACAAAGAGTTGAAAAGACTTCACATTAAATTAGCAGACTTGTTGTAATTTCATAATTGGTTGTGTAAAAAGCCTTCAAAGGGACTTGAGTAGTCCTTTGTACGAACGAATAAAACGTTCATAAAACATTTTGGTGTAGTGAAATTTAAGTTTGTGACGTTTTAAACGGGCTTAAATGTACACCCTTACAAGGCAGAGACATGAGCACAGACAGGCTCCACATAGATTAGAAATCGCGGCCATACTCCTCCAAAACATAGGGCCAAAACCTGTCAATAAATCTTTAAATTCAATCAATTATAAATACATTCCAATACATTCAAAGCTTGGCTCCAAATGTTTTATAAAAAAGAATCTTTTTACTTTGTAGATGAGTATTTATTTTAAAACGTTTTAACTAATGTAGACGAATTGTTATTTGTGTAAAGTAATTATTGTTGTTTAATTTAATGTAACTTAACTTTTACTCTGACTTGGAAATGTTTCTACAAGACAAGAGACGCACTTCTAAGTACATTTGGTTGTGGTTGGGTTGAGGCTGTTACAGTTGATGCGTTTGGTAAACCCTTGGAAACCGACTTTGCTGAACTATATATCATTGTTTTCTTAGGATTCCTCTTTCAGTTATTTACTTTTTTATAAATTGTTGATGATTGCACAAACCAACGGTTTTACGAAGTAAATTTATTACAAAATTAGTTATACCTTAAATAAGTGGCAATAGCCCTTCTAAACTGTCAAAACAATAAATCTGTTTGAAATTGATTATATTTCGTCGAAAATACTTCAGACCTCTTTTACAATATTCACTATTTACTACTTATACAGTACACTCTATTTCAAAAACCAAAACCATGTGATATAAATTGTAAATCTGAAAATCCTATTTGAATGGCGCTATAAATAATTCATCTCAAAGGTTATTAGCCTATATCTTTGGTGACATACCTAAAGCAAAATTAACTTGTGAACTAAAGATATAACATATTTAATTATTAAAAATTTAAATACTGTTTAGTTTTACAATTTACATCATACGATTTTATGTTTTGTTTTCGAGTAGAAATTGTAAATATTAATGATCTGTAGAGGCCTAAACTATTTTAGAGTAAATATAATCAATTAAAAGCTATTTTCTAATAGTGTTTGAAGGACTATTGCCCAGTTTTTAAAGGAATTTAAAATTCAAGTCCTTATCATTTTTAAATCAATTGTTGATTTCATGTTTCAAAGTGAAAAACTATTTTCGATTTATAGCTTTCGCTGTATAATAAAATGGTAGTTCATCAATATAAAATTTCAAACAAAATTCAGACAACACTTGAACCATTGTATTGGTTGGCCTGTGCAGTTTTTTTTCACGTCAATTTAATTGTTTCTGGTCCCCATAGAGAGAAGAACGATATGTTGTTCAGTCCAGACAACCCTTTTTCTGGTTTGTATAAAATCTTTTTTTATTTCTCAGGGGATTTTGCTTCAGCGATTTGCACAATCAAGCCCACAATGACTGCCAGGTATTTATAATGTACCGAGCGTCTACTTTACTAAATGCGTTGAGCTCTCTTTACTCTTCGAAAGACAAATTGGCTTTGACCTGGAGTGGTTATCAGGTATTTGTCCCTGTAATGCGGCTAAAATAAAGACTTCTCCTCCGGTATAGTAAAAGTAAGCTGATTCATCCATCAAAACTCTAAAAAGTTTCCCGTTGGCTGTGCATAAATGGTATTTTGTGTTCTCTGTGAGTCAGTCTGATTCACAGCTGTGATTGGTAGTCCGCTGCTCCAAGCCAGTGAAGTGGTTGTCTGGTGGCTGGTCAACTGGATTCTATCATTCTCAAAAACAAACTTAAACCATTCACATTATTTTCAAGGTTTTATTATTTGTGAATGAGTATTTGACATTAAAACAAGAGAGGAATAGTGTTTTCTAAATAAATGCCAGAGTAAACAAAAACTACACTTAATACAAAGTTGGACTTCCAACTGACCTATTGAAGGACGAAACGAAGGTTGTTTTGACTGAAGACATCTGTCAACTTGAGGTGATCTGTCATGGAAGAGATTGATTACGTCATCAACCTAGTAAGTGACGTCATGGCTTTCTTGCATACATTGCAACCTCTCCTTAGACCATATCATGTTGACATTACATGAATATATCATCCTAAAATAAATGCTGAAATAACTTGAACAGTTGATTCGTTGAATTTATTTCACAAATATCAACGATCAAAGTTATTTGAAAGTAGCTATTTTCAATATCGTTGATTGGATGCTTTGAAGAAGTGTTCTGATTTATCAGTGCCAAAGATAACTCTAATAATTTTGTTAATGCTTTTATCTTCTGTTTCACCAAGGTTATTGTTTTTGTGTTCAATTTTCTGTTTACTCTAATTTTTATCATTTGTTAGTTTTGATTTTTGTCAATCAACTTAAATTTGTGTAAATATTTATTATTATGTGTTAAGGTTAAGTGGTAGAGAGGGCTTTGAAGCCCTTACTTCGCCTTTTGTAAAATGTACGATCATTGGCAATAAAGTCCTTTCTTGTTGTTGTTATTTCAGTTAATTTATGTTTAGTTTCTGCAAATGTTATGTAATCTCTTATTTAAGTAGATTTTGCTTGAAGCCGAATAGCTGAAAAAGGAAAAGCACCAAGCACAGATAGAGGGAATTACTAGGAAGCACTGATAGAGATGTGAGGGAATTTCTTCAAGAGTCTCAAGTAGAGTCACTTACGCACGCGCAAGTTCGTTTGTTCTCGAAAATCCCACGATTTGGTAAAATTTAAGTCATTGACATCGGACAAACTCGATCATTTGCAACCGAAGAGGGAGAAAGACGGCAAGAGATAACTGCGCTATCTGTACTTGGGCTGCCGAACTATGTTGATTTTGCTGTCTCAACCATGTAACATCTATGCGCGATCTACTTATCATAACATTATCTTCGGTAAAATATTGTCAGTGCTTTTATATTCTGATGCACCAAGGTTATTTCAGTCAATTTAGGTTTGGTTTCGGCCATTACATTTCGTACATAAATCACTTGATAGATAGGTTCCTTTCCATTAATTCCCTTTCTAACAATAGGTGATATTGACGTTAGTGAAACATACACTTTCGGTAAGGCTGTCATTTCATTGTACTCAAGATGTTTTAAAATTAGCATATTATAGAATAATTCAACTCAATATTTCTCATAAAATATTTTTGTAAGGAGAAACAAAAAATAAAATAATTTTATATTGCAAAAGACAGCAATAAGAATATTATCTCGTCTTAGCTAAACACGTGATAGTCGTCTTATTTAAAACTTTATCAGTTTTACCTTTACCATCTCAATAAATTTTTGACACCGGTGTTGTTCTTTATATCAAAATATTCCTTTGACCAGCAACCAAATTATACATACAACATTAGAACGCAATCAATAAGCCCAATAATCATAGATTATTTATGATAAGCTTCCTGTTGAAACTGGCCAAAAATTATACAATAAATTACCTGACAATTATATAAACACTGTTATGTTTTTTGAAAATTTTTGAAAAAGGTGTATACCGTTTATAAATAAATAAAATGACAATAAATGTATTCCAAAAAGGGCAAGTCTTGAAAGATTTACGAGAGTAAGTAAATAGTTTTCTCAATTAACTAAGGAAGCTGGTTTAGGAATCTGAAGTAATTTCACTGTTACTGTTTCAATGTTGCTTTTAGTTCAAGGAAATGTTCCCAGTAAATGTAACGATAGAGTTAGCGAGTTCCATCAGAGTTAGTGAGTTCATTACTTCTAGAAATGGAGTCTTTGAAGTAGATAATAAGAAACCTTATCTTGGGAACCACCTTCGGGAGCTGACACGTTATTAGCTTATCTTTACAAATTACTTAATATACTCGCTGTAAAACTTGGGGCCTAAAATATTAATTCAAATAGTTTTTTTAATTGCATAGGATCAGGTTGCATATACCGAAATGACGTCTTCTTTCTGTACGCCTACGGTGGAAACGTCCACAGTAATATTTCAAACTCAGTAAGAAATATTAGTCAATTCATTTATGTCCATTCCTTTGAAAAGGTACTCCGCAGTGATTTTGAAATACTTTATAGTACATCCTTAAGGTGAAGACGGATAAATGAATTTGTTAAATAACTACACAAATGGACCGCTAACCTCTTAAGTAAGATTATATTGTAAATTCTTGGCATCAGAATGGAGTTAAATATGCGGGTACCCGGCGCTGTCAATCTCAAATGTTACAATCTCATCTCTAACTGACATCACCTGACGATCTTCTAGCAGAATCTAAACCAAACGAAACATTACTTTTTATATTACCTGTATTGGTAAACAGACGTGAGTTCTCCTTGTTTGGAAACCCTGACTCCTTCATCAAAATTCTTAAGAATTCCCTACCATTAGCTGTTAATTAATAATTGGTGTTTTTCTGCTATCTGTTACAGTCAGTCTGATTCGCGGATGTGATTGGTCGTACGCTGCTCCAAGCCAGCCAATGGGGTTACTGTATCTGGTGGCTGGCCAGGCAGTCAGTCAGTGTACAACTGTCATTGGCCTGGGCGTGCTGGATTCCTCTACTTGTTTATTTAATGTGGATAAATTTGTGTACATGTTGTATTGTTTTCTAGGGTGAAGGTCTTTCCGATAGAGTGACGGCCAGTGAGAACTCTGTGACCAATTGGATAGCCGACAGCAAGTAGCTCAGTTTCAGCCAATCCGTGACTCAACGAGGCACTTCACAGCGAGACCGAAATATCTCACGCTAATTATTAGGATTAATAAATCAGACATTTTTAAACTTTTCACTTAATTTCAATTGAACGAGCTAGCTTTCGCCGGCTAAGACATCTTCAGTTTAATAACAAAAGACAATCATTTGTATAACTAAGTTGAATATCAAAAAACAAAAGCATAATATGTACACCAAAAACAATTTCTAAATTTAGATATAATATTGTATAAACTATCAATCAAAAATATTCTTTGAGTTTTTAACTATGTCTTCAATTCGATCTTTCACTTTCGGTATAAATATATTACAGTACTAAAATTTAGAGAAGGTTGAGATATGCAATTATTTTTAAACACACTCATGCAAGCACTTTCAATTGGGATTCTTTTAGTCCAGGAAGGTTCTTTAAAAACTGAAGTTGAAGATTCAAATTTGATAGAGTGGTTTTCAGACGGAGCGTGTTCAACTAATTTTGATTTTTCAGAGTTTTTCATTTTATAATTGTATATAAGTTCTTCGATTCGTGTTTTAACTGGCCTGGAAGTCACACTCACAGTCAATTTTGTATACAGAGTTTTTAGTTTCTTGATAAGGGGTTTTAGATTTTAATTTTGTTAAGTTTCTTTTTAAAGTGTTTTGGGATTTAAACTATGTTCTAATATTAAATTTAGAGTAAATTTTTCAAATTTGTTCAGATAAGCCACGCAGGGCCTATGTAGGGAGTAGGCCTACTACAGTTCCTACAGGTTTGGTTTCATCTTCTTGGCGGTTGTTTCTCCTTTTATTTACGTTTAGCTTCATTGATTATCTTCGTTGGGTATTGATTTGTTTTTAAATATTCAATTGTATTATTTTCTTCTAGTATATTTTGCTTGATTTTTGTCCGATTTTATTGTGTGTATCTTTTGAAACAAATTCTGAGCAACTCCTAATTTTACATGTTGGGGATGATTAAGATTTAAACATTGTCCGCTGAAGGTTTCTTTATGATAAATTTAAATGTGAACTGTTGTTCTCTGCCTTAAAAATAAGAACATCCAGAAAGGATGTTTATAAGGATGTTTTGACGCGGTGTAAACTGGAGGAACTAGATTATAGGATTAGGACTACGAAGTCCTCTCTTCCACTCAACTTTGATCTTACGTTACCGCGTAGTCCTTTGACAACATCGACTGCGGGGATCGATCCTGCATCACCGGAGTGATGAATTCCGGAGTCACAAGCAATACCAACCCGCCACGGACCCGTTACCCTTTGCAAGGGAACCTTTTAAACGACATAACCCCAATGTGGAACAACTAAGTTACTACAGTGAAACAATTCAAACACTTGGGAGACTTCAGAGAGTGCAGCAGATGGTGAGATTGTTTCAAGTGCATTCATGAATTATGCAAAAGAACAATCTTCTAGACAAGTTATTAAATCATAGCGACGTGACGCAACAGATATTTTTAACTACTAAAGCAACGCTTTATTGAGTCTCTTATCATTATTGAGATATTGTTTCTCTTCAGGCCAGCTCTACTTTTGTTGATAGAGACTAGCTGTGTACCCGTGCTTCACTACGGGAGGACCTCTTTAGTGGGCTTGAAATTATACCTGTTACCGCTGTTTCTTGTGAACTCGTTCAAACAGGCACAGGCCAAGAAGAAGGTTTCAGGTATAGAAGAAAAATTGATTTAAGAGAAGGTTATTTTTTTTATTATACATAGGAAATAGAGGTTAAAGTCTTAAGTATTAGTGCCCTAGTGGCAGCAAATCGATAGCTGTCGTGTCTAGGCTAGTTGTTATCAAATCAAAAAAGCTTAAGGAAAAAAGTCATTTGGTGGGGGTTGACTAGTCAGCTTGATTTGATTACTTCAAGGCTATCTAATTTCTAAATGTTTTCTGTTCTGTTTTAGGTATTTTCACCTGAAGAGAGGGTCAGATTCCAGATTCCGAAATGTCGTGTTATTTTTGTTCACTCAAAAACGATTGAAATATTTCAACCTCTCAAACACTAATTTAGATTCTCCCTTAAATAGTGCATATCTAAAGAGTTGAGTATGTTACGAAAAAACATGAGTGTACATGTTTATGTGTGTTGAATAAATAAAAATCTTCCTTATTATTAAAATATAATAAAACGTGAGGATCACAAACAAAATATGATTTCAACCTTCCAACCACCCACTTTGAGCTAACACTATTCAGTTTTTGAACGCTGTACAGCCTCTTTGCAAAGCCTAAGACACAGTATGGTGCTCTTTTTTCGAACTCAAATGGTACTAGCTTTGGTAAGATTATTTGAAAACAACGCAGCTTTGAAATTAAGTGTATCAAAAATAGAAACAACCGGCTGAACATTTGTTTTCAAACTACATTTTTGACCATATCCCTGTTTTATGTTAACCCATTTCAACAAACTTGCAAAACCATCTGTACTGTTGTACATCATACCAACATTAGAGTAATTTATTTTACCAAAAGGTTTTAAAGATAAAAATCGTGTAGTAGAAAATACCACATCAAGTTAACAAAGTATTTTCAAACGCCAGTCCAAAATAGTTTTATTGCACACATAGTTTGAATTCTCTGAATTACGTCTAAGAGTAAGGCCTGGTTTTAACACCCTGTATATTTCGATTGTTTTGATTGAACTCACGTACCTATGTTACAAGTTGGGAATGTACTTGGAGGTAGTATGATGGATTGTCACCCTTTACTGAGTCAGTATTCTAACTTTCCCATTCACCTTGTCTATTGAGGACAGCAGTTTATTTCGTAGGAATATCTTTGAAATGGTTTATTGACACATTCATTGCTACAAACCTGTTTCAATATGAACATTTAGATTGTATTGAATGTCGTTTATAAATCTGTACAATTGTATGGATAATTGTATGGATAATTGTATAGCTAATTCTCTATGCTTACCATGGTCTTCGCTTTTCGTCTTCTCGTCTTCTCGCTTTTCGTCGCTTTTCGTATTATCCTAGGCGTGATATAGATTTTCACTACGTATAGTCAAAGCGTTACTAGGGTATGAGCAGAGCAAATTTGTTCCTACGGAAACCCAGAGGCTATCATACAAATAAATAAATAACATCAATCTAGCTACATTTACCCACGAGTGCACACGACATACAAGGTGAATTTTAAATGTCCCCACCACCTTAACTTTTGCAAAAGGACAGCTTAACACAACATTATCTTTGGTTGAACCAAAGACAATTGAAGCAAATTCCCTCCACGGTGCTTTTTTAATGCCAAACACTTGAAAACGAAGACATCCTTTTGAGCTTTAAATGTTAAGGCCTAAACTTCAGTTTGAAGCAGATTTGTTCTTTGTAACTAAAAGAGATAAACGTAAAGTTGATTACAGGCTTGACTGTCAAAGCTGCTGTTCTGAAAGAAATCCCCGGGCTAATTTTAGCAACACCTTTTCTTAAATAAAATTCTATTGAAAAGAAGGTAAACGCACGAAGTAGCCTATTATTGTTTATGTTTAGGATATTTAAAGCACAGTAATTATTTGTACTTGTGAAAAGTACATTCAAAAAGTACAAATCAAATTACAGAATTGTTGTTTAGTTATTTAGTGAGATAAAAAGAAAACTGACAACAGGTTTCACCCGTATAAACAACTCATTTCATAATGAACCTTGTATATCCGCCTCTCTTTTCCAAGTCCCTTTGATGCACCTTTTGCCAGATTAATTCATTAATGATGTAAAGATTTTCACTGGTTATGTTATGTTTATGTTGGATGAAACTTTAAACTTTGCAGTTATGAGTAAAATGTACACGTAAATGAAGTTACAAGCCAAATTAAGTACGGGTACAAATCCCGCTATATTGCAACACAAATAATGACCAAATTAAATCTAGTATAAAACCTTTTTAACAAAAAAATTTAACCGACTTCAAAAATAATCCAACAGTAAAATGCTATAAAAAGTGTGAAATAATTGGGTAATGCAATCCTGTATTGCTTTACATGATACATTCATAAACAATGGGTTTCTGATGTGTAACGCCTACAAACAATAATTTATCTATTACACTACAGTAAGATATTACAGCTGTACCCATTTCATGGTAACCAATATAACAAATATTAATTTGCAAATACATATAAAAAATATCAAAGCACACTTATGCCATGTTATACTACAATTTAGGAGTTGTTATAATCGTCATTTATTTTAAAAAATATTGGAGTCGGTGCTGCTGAAGCAATGTTATCAAAGAAGAAGCATCACCGACTCCAATATTTTTTTAAAGTGAATGAAGATTATAACAACTCCTAAATTGTAGTCTACAATATTGCAAATAATGGGCGCATTTGATTGTATTTTTATATGTATCAGCAAATTATTATTTATTATATTGGTTACCATGAAATGGTTACAGCTGTAATATCTTACTGTAGTTTCATGGATAAATTATTGTTTGTAGGCGTAACACATTAGAAACCCATTGTTTATGAATGTATCATGTAAAGCATTACAGGAATAATTAATTCAAGTTGAAAAACAAACTGTCCAATAAATGATTTATTTCCTTGGTGAGGCCTTTCAGAAACGATGTTTGAATGAGATGTTGAATTATTTATAAATTCCAATAAGAAGCTGTCTCCTGATGAATACAGGAATGCATTACCCAATTATTTCACACTTTTTATAGCATTTTACTGTTGGATTGTTTTTGAAGTCGGTTCAATTTTTTTGTTAAAAGGTTTTTATTACACGAACTATACACATCTTATATACAGTACTGAATACATGCACGCAGACAAAGTCAAGCTTTATATTTATACGTGCGCTTTATTTGCGCTTGTTTTTTGTTAATCGTGGAATAAAAATAACGATGAAGGGTGGCTGGTTATCAGTGTTAAAAAATTTTTCTGGGTAAACTACATATTAAAGGTGACTTCAAAAGAATATTTTAAAAAATCCCAGTTCAAAACTCATATAGTTATTCAATGTTTTCTAGAATTTGAAAAATTCAGTGAAATTACACATTCAACCTCAAAAGTCACAACTTTAACGAAGGTTTGACCTAATTTCATGGTAGCTTTTGAAATTTGCATTAAATTTTCTACAAAAATAAACCATATTGCATTTTTTAAATCTTACTTTAAGCTAAATAAACTACTGTTCAAAGTTAAAAGAATTAATAATTTTAAAAAGAAGAAAAAAGTAGCCTAAATACATTTTGTCCAAATAATTTTAGAAGCTGTTAAATATTTTTAAAAACTTCCTCATTAAATAAGCTTTTAAATGATACGCTACAGTATATTAATACAAAATTATTCATCATTGAATTATTATGCTGAAACCTTAAAAGCACGGAGGGTTGAAAAACGCGATAATTAGAAAACAAATCTGCTTTAATAGCTTAACAACTTTCAATCTGGTTTTTATACCTATTTCCAACTTAAAACAATGTGTTAATGTCGCTATGTAATCTAAAACTCGAAAACAAACCATTAATTAAGTAGTTTTAGTACTTTGATTGTAAAATAAAAACAATTAAACACAAAACTCACATTTCATTCACACAAATGACAAATTAAAGCTTGATTCACTCTTTCACTTTATCTTATGCTCAAATTGAGCACCGTTCTCCCTAATACACATCCTTGCCCTTTTCGCATCGCTGCCACTTTAACCTTGTTAGTTAAAATGACTCTAAGTTTGTTTGCAGCTTCAAAAGTCCTATTGTGCAGGTCTTCTTCGTTGTGGACAGCAGTCATGAACACTTCACTTTTCATATACCCCCATACGAAGAAATCCAGCGGATTGAGGTCTGGTGATCTTAGTGGCCAAGCTACAACTACGTCACGACCAATCCATGTGGGGTAGTTCTCGGTCAACCACGTGCGCACATCATTGGTAAAATGGGGCGGTGCACCGTCATGTTGGAAGATAAGATTCTCTCTTTGCTGCTGGGTCAGTTCGTCAAGAAGTTGGGGCAAGTTGTGCTGTAGGAAATCTAAATATTTCTCTCCTGTCAAGTTTCCTTCAATGGTATGTGGTCCTAAAAACACGTTACCTATCAGGCCAGCCCACACATTGATACTAAATCTATTCTTAAAAGAGGATTCCCTCTACCTTTGGGTTTTCTGTAGCCCACACGTGCATATTGTGTGAGTTAAATATTCCTTCTTTTGTAAACCGTGCCTCATCAGTCCAAAGTATTTTCTTAAAAAAGTGGTACTGTTCAACGTCTTTATTCAATAGCCAGTGACAACACACAACTCTGGCTTCGTAGTCATTAGGTTCAAGTGACTGTACAAGAGTAAAATGGTAAGGATGAAATTTATTGTCCTTTAGAACAGTTGATACTTTCCAGCGCGAAAAGCCAGTGGCGCTAGCAAGCTGCCTAGTGCTCACTTCTGGGTTCTCTTCCACCCTTGCTAAAATATCTTCCTCAACATAAACATCTATGTTGTGGCCTACCTCCTTCTTGGGTCTCTGAAGACATCCTGTTTCCAACATTCGTTGATGGAGCCTGGTAAAAACTTGTGTACTGGGCATAACTCAATCAGGGTACTCTCTTTGAGCCGCTAATGGATTACCATTACAAAATCCGTAAACAAAGTGCATATCCGTGTACTCACGATTTGAAAAAGACATCTTAATTGTTGGAACTACTAGCAAATACTAAATGAGTGACAGGACAACAATTATCAAATAGAATATTCAAGAAATATTCGGTTTGATAATTCAGGAATGGACAGACATCTTATCTTACTATCATTATCTAAAAGATAAGCTTTGGTCAACTCTGCTTATTAATGAAAGTACCTATCAATCATAAACATTCATCAGTTATAAATATCCAAAATATTACTTTTGCCTACCAGTTGTAATATCGATAATCTTCTAAAAGTGTGTATGTTTGTTTACAGTTTTTATTGTAAGATTTTACAAGTACCTTGAAATTATTAAATTATTATTAAGTATTATTATTATTAAATTTTTAATTATTATTAAATTATAGTCATTTTAATCTCTTTTTTTTTTTTAACCTGAAAGAATTTATTTTAGGTATTTGCAACCTGCTGGTAAAAAAGTCAACCTCTAATTGAATGTTGTATGATAAGCCAACAACATCCACTTCATAGATTTTATTCTTGGACTGACATGTTTTTCAGCATTCAATGTGCTATTTCTTGGGTTTAACTGTGGAAAATATAACATCGTAGCATACCATTTCAAAGCTTATTAGATGATCAAGTTTTAAAAAATACTTGACAGCTTCTAAAATGATTTGGAAAAAAATTTTCTTTAGGCTACTTTTTTTCATCCTTTTAAAATTATTAATTCTTTTAACTTTGAACAGCAGTTTATTTAGCTTAAAGTAAGATTTAAAAAACGCAATTTGGTTTATTTTTGTAGAAAATTTAATGTAGACTTCAAAAACTACCATGAAATTAGGTCAAACCTACGTTAAAGTTGTGACTTTTGAGGTTGAATGTGTAATTTCACTAAATTTTTCAAATTCAAAAAAACATTGAATAACTATACGAGTTTTTGAGTGGGACTTTTTTAAAATATTTTTTGAAGTCACATTTACTATGTAGTTAACCCAGAAAAATCTTTTAACACTGATAACCAACCACCCGTATAGGCTAAAACTAACCACTACGAAATAAATCAACCGTGTAAAGTAGCTCCAACCTGAAACCAAACGTAGGTTTACGATTAATATAATTCTTAATTCACAATCGCGCAGTGGGAAAATGTAAAAACAAAGTAAGGCCGCGGTAGCAGAGAGTGCAAGCCCGCCTCTAAGAGGGAACAGACAGTCACCCATCCAAGTTGTAACCAAGCTCGACGTTGCTTGACCAGCAGTAGCGCTCTCCCCCCACTCACACCACTGGTCCACCGCGCATTCTCAGTCACTACTTGGACCGCTACAGCCGCGCGAAGTACCTACCTATTTTATGTTTTATTATTAAATAAATATGTTTTTTTATAACTATTAACACTTTAAAAACTGCTTCGTGTACATAAATACATGATCCATCAGATAATCTCAAGTTCAAGAAAATAGGTACAATTGCAAAGGACGTAAAGACCGCGGGAAAGTTAAGTTCTCGATGGTAGCGTGAAAGATTTTTGAGCGGCATATATACAGCCGCGGAACTGACAGCTCCCGGCAGGAAGGAGGAGGAGAACCAGGTATACGTTGAGTGCGTGCACTGAACGTATACCTGGTTCTCCTCCTTCTTCCTGCCTTTTAACTCTCATTCACCTATCAGCCTTGTTTCCCAAGCTATTGCAACTTTAAAATTTAAAAATTATTTAGTTTTTTTCATAATAAATCAACAAATTTACGGTAATTTTATTAATTAATGAGCTCACCATAGCGTGTGTATATTAACATAGGAAGAATTAACAAATTTCCTTTAGGCCAAATATCATTCATTTTGATGTATTGCTCAATATCATAAAGTTTTTGTTAAACCAAAGAAATACTAAATGAAAGTCTCTACATTTATTTATCGTTATACAAATATTGTCAAGAGATTTCCATGAAATCAAGAAATCAAAAGATTTTCATAGTAATAAAATATTTTTAATAAAAAAAGGGAACCGACTTCAAACATTTGTTTAATGAAAAGCTCTAAAAAGGGAAAAATAACTTTAAATGCATAATATCACGTGTCTTAGTCTACTATAAATGTACTTAGTCACTGCTACCAAACTTCAATAAATTAAAAGAACTTCGAATTTCTTGTTTACAATGCACTGAAATTCCACCAACCATATTTAGTCAAAGCAGCTTACATGATTTTGAATGTTATTGATGAGGTGATGGATTGGTAAAGGCTAAACCCAGTTACCGATATAATCGTTGATCCATAATTTTGAGAAATGTCATGTCAATTTGGTGGCGCTGACCCAGAAATTGTTCTACAAATCGCAGCGCCGACTTCAAATTGACATGACATTTTCCAAAATATATGGATCAACGTTGCCTAAACTAGTGGTAACTGTTTAAAGCCTTTAGCCAGTCCAATATTTCACTCATCGAAATGAAACATTCAAGTCATAGTGCTGCTTTTAATACTAAATATGGTTGGTGGAATTTCAGTGCATTTTGTAAACAAGAAATTCGAAGTTCGAACCGCCAACTTTAGCTCAGTATACGACTTCGCATGACATTTCGGACGTTTTATCAAGAGTTATACAGAATTTTAAACATTATACTTTTTTAGGAAATGTAGGTATACACAGAACGATATTGTTACCATGTTAAATATATATATATACAAAATACTTCCTATGGCTTTCAAACTTAATAGAAATGTTTAAAATATTGCGTTGTTTAACAAGAAGGAGGCCAAATATCCGTAAATATAAAAAATATCATATTAACCAACCATATTTTCTGAAAGATAATTAAATTTTACTCTCACTAGGTATCTTCAAAACTTCGATCAATGTATAGCTCTATAACTCTATAAAGACAAAAAAAGAAAGATTTTCATGTATTTTTAGAACAAATTATGCTTTATCTGGGCCGAAATCAAAGGTCCCATGAATTTAAGGATACCGTGTTATCGGCAATTTAATTTTACGTCAAAATAGTGTCATTCAAGTTTTATTTGCTTAAAAATAGTCCTTTTACGGCGCAAAACATACAGAACAATATATTTTTTACTTTTTATAATAGAAGCTTACATTGATTCAAAAGATTTTCTTATAAAATCACTGTGGAAGTGCCCTCTACAAAAAAAAAATCAAACCGCGTTCAAAAGTTATGCGTGTACAAACATATAAGAAAAAGTCTCACGTCGAATTGTGTAGCCTCCTCCTTGCGTAGAAAGTCGGTTAAAAATAGTAGTCATTCAAAGTCATGTTTTACCCATAAGTTGTAGCTTTACCATAAATTAATGTACAAGTCTACCTGTATGATAGAATATCACCTTTTAAACCATCAAAACATCTCTTGTTGCTCTGGAACCGACCGTTTTTAAGTAATAATTTCAATTTAATTATTTTGTCGGAATTTCTTCACTTTGACATTCAGAGCACTGGGCAGAAATTAATGTAAGCTGTCAATTTTGAGCTTATTCTTATTACTAGCCTAGGTTTCCAAGGATACAGTAAGTAAACAGCTGTCTTATTTTATAAAATATTCAATAACAGCTTTTATGGCTTTGAAACTCAATAAAATGCTTAAAATTTTGTGTTTTTTAGCGAGAAGGAAGCCGTATCTCCGTAAATATAAGGAATACCATATTCACAAACCATATTTTCTGAAAGACAATTAAATTTTACCCTCACTTGGTGTCTTCAAAACTTTGATAACTAGTACAGCTCGGCTTCTATAAACTTATAAAGTCAAACAAAGAAAAATTTTCATGTAATTTTTGAATAAAATATGTTTTATCTCAGCAGATACCAAGGATTCCATAGATTTAAGGATACCAAGTTGTTGGAAATTTAATTTTACATCGAAATAGTGTATTTTAAGCCTTTATGTACTTCAAAATGGTGCTTTTACAGCTCAAGATATGCCGCAAATACAGGTATTTTTTAGATTTTTTTGGAGTTTTTTGCTTTTTTTATATAGAAGTTTAAGTTTGATTCAAAATATTTTTATATGGGACCACCGGGGCGGTAACCTCTATAAAACAAAACAAACCGCTTTCAAAACGGTAGCCGCGTTAAAAAGTTATGTAAAACATACAAGAAAAAAAAAAGTCTCAAGTCGAATTGTGTAACCTCCTCCTTGCGTAGGAAGTCGGTTAAAAATAGACAGACTGGTCAATGCATGTAATAAATCAATCAAAGTGCAGATATTATTGATGTTAGTACTATTTAATAAGTTTGAAAAAAAAACTTAACCGCTGGCAAAACCGAGTACTTCATTGGACCTAAATACACAACACAGCTAGTACTATGTTCGTAGTACTTTGTAACACAGATATACTATACAGGATGAGATAAAAGTATGGAAACACCATGTTAAGTATGAAATGAGGATGGACTAATGAAACTCAGGAAACCTTTATAAGAATCAAAAGAAATGAAGTGGACTTTTTGGTCACTATTACAACTTTGGCCTTTCCCCCAAAATTGGATTTTTTGGTGGCAGCTTTTAAAGGTGTTGATTAAAGAAGAAAATCAGTGTAAACTAAAGATTTCTCCAACCGAGTACAAAATGGCAGCTAATTGAAATTAAGTAAAACTTTAAAAAGGCGTGCGATTGAAAAGTATGGATACACCCTGTTAAATTATAAATGGACAGAGATAAAAAATAAATTGTAGAACAACCACATAAAGCATAAAAGTGAACTTATTTATCAATATTACAACTTCATTTTCCCAAAATGGGATTTTTGGGGGCAGCTCAAAACTTTCAAATGGTAAGACCCATTAGGTGACATCTCATTACGAAGGGCTTGGTTAAAAAAGAAGTATAATGGAAACTAGAGCTTTCTATCTCAACCCATTACACATGACAGCTCATTAAGTACTAAAACCAGGCTCCGAAAGTTTTAATGAGCTGCCATTTTGTACTGGTCTGAGATAGAAAGCTCTAGTTTCCACTATTCTTCTTCTTCAACCAAAACCTTTGAAATCAGGAGTCACTTAATGGGTGTTACCATTTAAAAATGTTGAGCTGCCCTCTGTAAATCTCATTTTGGGAAACTGGGCAAAGTTGTAATAGTGAATAAAAAGTTCACTTTTATGTTTTATAAAGTTGTCTTAATTTTAATTTCTTTTCTCTTTAACCAAATACTATTAATATAACGCTATATACAAGCGATATATTCTTGCAAATAGATTGAACAAGGCAGACAGAGTCCACTCTGAGGTGTGAAAAAATCCATTGGACAGACACGTTTTAATAACATTCTAAAACCACTCTAAATAATTAAAGGTTTTGCAGAGCGTGCGATTTAAAGTGTGGGAAAGCTTTGTCTTTCAGCTGATCTATTTAAACATGTGAATCTAAAGAATGAATCTATTCCGAACAGATTTTCTTTTATTCAATTTTCATGTATGAAAGAGATATTGAGAGATAACTATTATTGAAAGACCACAAATGGAAAAATGTTGCAATATCCACTGTTTATGAATTCAGTAAAAATATCCTTTTTTTTTAAAACTAGATCGTATTGACACGTAGCTAAGCGCTAAAGCGCCGCTGGCATGAGTGAATCAAAATTCCTTTGCAATTTGTTACTCTAATTCGCTCCACTCACATCTTTGCTTCGACCTTTAATTTTGTGTCGATCATAAATACGACGGAAAAAATTAACGACCGTTCTTTATCGTAATATTAACATTACGTATTCAAACGTCCTCTTTAAATCAATCCATTGAAAAAAGCTTCGTATTTGTACTTTACCAACTTCACTGTGTACAAATTTTGTTTTCTGTGCGAAAATTGGAACATGAAAAGTGGTTTACTCATAGAGATATCCACTAGATGTAGATGACGTGGTCTAGATAGGAATTGTAATATGCAAGAGAGCAATGGCTTAATGTTGACATCAATCTTGGTACGTTTATTCAAAAGTTTCCCTGACATATGTGACATTGAGTGAGTAACCACAGATGACATATTCATCATACAGAGGGCCAATAAATGTACATGGTGAAGTCTACTGTGTAGGGAGTGGTTGCCGTTTGGGGCGTAATGTTTGGAAGTGTATGTTGAAGTTGTATCAATACTTTCTCTGATAATACAAACAACAAAATCTACAGGATTAAGTAAAATTTTTTACCGTAGTAGATGACTGGATCCAAATAACCACTATGAAGGTAAAAGGTTTGTCTTGTTTAAGAGGATTGATCACTCCAGAAAAGGTTACTCAAAACATCCTCTCGTAGTCCCCCGTTTAGGACGCTATTTTTCGGTGTAGAGATTAGAAAATTTGTTTTCCATGTTCTCAAAGGTTATCTCTAAGTTTGTATAACCAAGGTTTTTTAATCTTACTCCTTTATTAGCAAAGAATGTTAAAGTTGGTCAAAAATGCTGTTTTAAAAGTTTATTTTTATCTTTTTTGTGCGAAAGGGACATAGAACCACTCCTACGCTATTAATTAAAACTCGCATTTTTATGCATCGGTTCATAAACGGCGTTGGTCACAGGGGACTAAAGCGGCTCAGATAGTCTCAGTGATCATCTGATGATACCCGCATCAACTCCCACCATCGTTTAGACATATCAGACCATCACCTGCGTGGTTCGGAAGTCACGTTAAGCCGTTGATCCTTATATTTCCATTGGTCATTAGGCTATTAATTAATGACCCATTCTAAGGAAGAGTCGGCCTTAGTTTCTAACAAGACACCTGTTGGGAAAATAAGAAGTGGACTGTAAAGACTGGGTTTGAGAATGGAAAACTATAAGTCTGACTTATTTAGCGGTTTTAAGTAAAAAATAAAGCGGGTGAACAAAACACTTAAGTTTAAAGTAAACAACTTAATGTAAACAGAAATATCCCTTGACAAGGGATAAACCGTACATAGCAACCAAATTACTGAAATAAACACAATGTGTTTTACAATAAAGTAAACATTGCCAACTGTAAACATGAAATTAAATAGTTGTTCTAACATAACCGCCCACCAAAAATGATTAATTTATTTAACAAACTGGTGAAAAAGAATAAATGTGTGGGGGTGAACAATTGAAAAAGTTTGGTCCATAGTCAATAGGAAGCTTGCAAAGTTTTGTCACTGGGCAAGTTATATCTCCTTGAGTGGCAGCTCGAACTGCAGGAAGATCTGACATGATGGTTGAGGTGCTTTGGCTTTGAATCGAGTGCATGTGACACATTTGAAGAGACGTTTGCGTATTGCATTCCTGACTGAGAACTGAGAGTATCCAGAAGTTCCTTTGCAGAAGTGACTGTAGAGTACGGGGTCCTACGTGAAGGTGACTGATGTGATAGTGGTCTATGAGTAAGTCAATAAAGTGTCCCTTTTTTGGTAACAGAATTGGGTGGCGAGCTTTGAAGTCAAGTTCAGCATGGCGAATTCGGCCTCCAACACGAAGTATTCCGGTTTCATCTAGATATGGGTCAAGGCGTTGTAGAGACTGAGAACTGGATGTTTTCTTCTTTAGGTTAGGTTAACCTTACATGGCAACCAAATTGCTGAAACAAACACATGTGTTTTACAATAAAGTAAACATTGCCATCTGTAAACATGAAATTAAATAGTTGTTCTAACAACACCTCACAACTCATTACTACCACTCATCATACTCATCCTTCACATATTTACCTTAACATACCCTCACGAGAGTGGTCGGCATCTCAAATAGTGATTTAGTGACAACGAAACCATGTTTTGCCACTTTTGAGTGGGTGGAGCCAAGTTGGAATATCGCTACTACCATTTCTCTTGACTGGCATGCACGAATCTTCAAAGAACTGAGCCAGACAAGACAACCTTACTAGAGCCGAGGTTTTTGAAACAGAAGATAAACATGGATTTCCACCTGTACCCCTCGTCCAACGGAGAGAAATAATGAATAATCTGCTATTTCAGTGGTAAACATGGGTTCTTGCTTGGTTCACCGAAGTTAGGACTACTCTCCTGCAGTCTCCACCACTCAGCCTCAACCTTTACCTAGCGTTACCACATAGTCACTTTACAAATGTAAGGGGTGACTGCGGGGATCAAACCCGCGCAAGCGTAAGATACTTACGAGTTATACTTACGAAAAGTAAAAAAAACATGGAAAGTAGCGTGTAGGATTAAGGGTGACATCTTTCAGAGGAAAACAGAACAAACTTACCCCGAAACCCGGATAAACAATGCATTTCGTAATGAACCTTTAATACTAGCCTGACGCAACTCTTTACCTAGTCTCTTTGGTTTGTTTTCTCTGTATTACTTCATTACTTAATAACTGCTAATGTTATTGTGTTGACGTTTAACTAGTAGAAAACTTCAAACCTTTGGCAGTTTAATAGGTTACAGCGCTAACAATGTATACGAAACCTTTTAAGAGTATTAAACAAATTACTATTTTAAACAAATGGATGAAGCAATAAGTATTTTTTAAATATTTATTTATACACGGTTAACACCACTTTTACAATATAAATCAATAAAACATATGAACAATGTATAGTAGAAATAAAGTGGTTTTGTAATGTTGTCTGTTAGTTTTGTTATATTATATTCATATGCATGCCACCTTGAAGTAATTCATTTATGTAAATATTATATGTAATATGGTTTTACCGTTGGTTAGTAAATAAATAAATACAAATGCCGTACGTAATACATTTTTAAGTTCCTTGTACAGAAAGGAGTGTATACAATTAACTGTAAAACCCATTACAGCACATGAAATAACATTACAAACAAATCTGACTATCTAAATGTTACGTACTTAACTGTGGTTATTTCAAAGAGCCTTTAAAACGCTTCATCACAACGATATATTCTTACGAAATCTTTTAAGGTACATAAACTACTCTTAAATAGACTTGCATCAAATCTTGATCGATTATCCCGGGTTCCCCTCTTTGATAGGGGTACTCCATACTCTCTAGGCTCCCCGGTAGTTTACGCTCTAAATAGCCTCGTGATTCTGAAGAAACAACCCCATTCTAAAATCCTGGCTACGTTACTACCTTTACGAACAACGCAACGGGTTATTCCATTATTCAGGAGAATGCTGGCGCTCTCCTTAACCCTCCTTGTTATAATGTCCTGGCTTAAAACTCAATCCCAAGTACGAATTTTCAATCTTACATGTTGTATTTACAAACCCAAAACTGCAAAGTACGAAGTTTCGTTCTATGTAGAGCTAGAAATTAATAGTTCTGTTTCTTGTGGAAGTTCGTTAAAACAAGTTTAAACGTTTCCTTAACTTTCAAGAGAGAGTTTAGTGTTTTGTTTCTTCCTCAAGCTACAAGCTGTGTTTTATAAGGAAGTCAGGACAGTAATGGAAGTAAAGCCGTGGGATTCCAGTTAAAGAATAATTAATGGAAGCTCCAGTAATTAGTCTCTTTGACACCCTCCAGTATAATGGAGGCGATAAAAACCTCTCCAGTAAGTGTAGAGTTAAAGCTCCTTTACACCACTACTTGCATAGTTTATCCAATGATTATGTTATGATAGGTAGATTGCGTATAGATACCATGGCTGAGGCAGGGATATCAACACAGTTCAGCAGCCCAAGCACAGATAGTGCTGATAGGGAATTATTTTAAGAGTCTCAAGTAGAGCCACTGACGCACGCGCAAGTTTGTTCTTACTCAAAAAATCGCACGATTTGGTTATATTTAAGTAATTGACATCGTACAAACTAGAAAATGTGGAGCAGTTAGAGAAGTAATCATATGTTTAATTATCATGTTTTGTTATTGTTTACTTTTCAGTCTTAAAAGAAATAAATACTTTTCAATCTGGAAGAACTATACTTGTACTTATTAACATGAGCCGAGGAGGGAGAAACACAGCGAGAGATGACAGCTCTCGCCACGCAATCCGTGCTTGGGCTGCCGCAACTATGTTGATTTTTCTGCCTCAGCCAAGTGACATATGCCCAATCTATCTACCATAACATTATATTTGGGGTAACTCAACAACGTATACAATGCTCAATACGGGAATAAACTATAAATGTGTCGTCTTTGTAATCTTTTCGTAAGGATTTGCAATAAGTGAAATTATACTATCGCGTATAGAAATATTTATATGGAATTTTTCATGTATGTTCTAAGAAAGCTTTGAGTCAGCTTTTACTATTCTATTGTTCTAGGCAGCTTTAGAAGTGAGAAAACAAAAGGCTAAAATCAACTGTTAATACTTTGACTTGAGACACCGATCAAAATTAGAAGGGGTTTTAAGGTGAATATGAGATGAAGGGTGAGTGTGATGAGTGTTTTGAAAGATGGTGAGGTGTCGGCTCGATACTAGGGCCGACTGTTCCCCAGATTGGGAGCCCAATGACCATTGGTGATGACCGACGGCTTAACGTGACTTCCGAACCACAGAAGCACCTCACCATGTGTTACGGGTAAGTAAGTAGATAGTTGGTGGTGGAGGGAGCAGGATAGTTATGTAGCTGAATGGTGTGAAGAAGACAAGCTGGCATTGAGTATAACGGGAACATAAATTGGGCATTCCTGATCAAATGTACGGTTGGCAGCCCTGTGACCAATAGAAGCATACAGCAAGTAGCCTATCTCAGTATCGGCCAATCAGTGACTGAAGGTGGTAATCCACAGCGAACCCGAAACACTTCAAGCTAATTGTAATGATGTTTTGCCACGGTGTGAACCGGAAGAACTAGATTATAGTGGCGAAAATTAGCTATTTAAAAAGAAGAGCCCCTAAGGTCAATGATTACAAATTAAAGCACTACAGTATAAACCTACAGGACGAGACGAAGTGATCCATCACGTTTTTGTGTTTGCTTTCAACTTGTTGCCCTGAGCTCAGCTCGATACACTTGCCCTTCATTTTGTTTACTTTGTGTCTCAGTGAGTTCCGGAAGTGTTTCAATACAACCAGGCCGACACGCAGCTAAACGCTGGTGTGATGGAGGAAAATTATCTTTGTAGTTAGTAACACTAATTCGTTACGCTTACACCTTCGCTTACGCCTTCGGCCTTATGGTGCACTATTACCAAAAGCGTTGAACGAGGCTGGGTTTCACCTCTAAGAAGTGAGATTCACCTTCCCATTTTGGGGAGGAGGGCATTTCTTCCCAAAAGTGGGTCTTTGCGCTATACCTGTATTTGTTTTGTTGTCATCAATAATTTATGGCACCGTTACCTTCAAAAGTCTAGCTCAGCCAGACCAATATGGTGGTGGAAAACAACTTTTTTTTGTCTGATTGGACTTTAAGTTACGTTAAGTCTTTAGTCCATCCCATTGGTCGTTGGGCTATTAATTAATCAACCTATCTGGGGATCAGTCGGCTCTAGTTTGTAGCAAAACTACACTTCATCATCCAACAAAACACTCATCACACTCACCACAATTCCTCGATACCCTCTAAGAGGGGTCGGTGCCTCTAAGCAAATATATCAAAAGAATACACAGTTTTATCATAAACTCCATATGTTTGGAAACCTCCTCCCCCCACAAAGAGAATTTACGGTGTAAATTATTTCTCCTTTAAAAGAAATTCACTTTGGTTCTCGGTAGCGCTGCGGTTACGCGTCGAATTTTTTTCATTCCTTCAGAAACTACTTATTCAATCCTTTTGTAAAGCTCACATTTTACTGTACGCATATAACAAACCGTGCAAGCTTCAACGATCAATGAAAACAACTGATGTTGCAAAACCAGAACAATATCACTTGCAGTAAATGTAACTGTTAAAGCACCCATTGACGTTTACAAACCGAGCTTCTATATCTCGTGTCACAGGGACTGCATGAGTGATATTAAGTGATTAGAGCTGCGAGAGCGTCACTGGTTTAGTGATCCAATATCATGTCACTCAACCGCATGTATCTGGGACAGCGATGTTCTTGTTTCTATCGTTTTGGTTCTACTCACAAAGTTTAATGGTGAGGTCTTGTGTTATTGATTTAGCTGTAGTGTAGAGGAGAAGAACCAAAATATGCTGAGCGTGAAATAGTATTACTCGGACCATTGAGATTAAATTAAGTAGCTTCTCCCTGTCTTACCCTTGCGGTTGAACGACCTAAACGCATAATTGAGGAAACATAGTTTAATGTGTATGAGATGGTTACACGATCTAAAGCTTCCGGTACAGACGGCGCAAATAAACTACTCGTATTTACTCTGTTTAGTATTTACAGTTCCAAACATTTTGCTTATTTTGCAATCGAGCATCCTCATTGGACTTGCTGAGACAGGTTCAGGTGACTGTAGCTATCGTCAGTCGCAGTACAGCCAACTGCTTCCTTCTCGCGTCAGGTGTACCAATCGTAGTGTGAATATGAAATGGACATACGTTTTAGGTACAGCGAACAATATTGGGTGAAGCTGCCGCAATCAACCAAAAGACGCCGACGTACTTCATAGGACGATTCCCAAGGTCTAGATGTCTCTGCACTCCTATTGGCTCAACTGCGCTCTAACTATACACAGATGTAATCTGGTTTATAACTGGCTGCCAGGCTCTGAGGAGTTTGTAGCTCTCTTCACGGTTGAAATTGTTTTTTTCTTGCAGATTTCTATCAACTCTCTTAAGATCCATGGATAGTAGTGTCGTATTTTGGCGAGAATTTTAGTTTTGTCAAATATAACTCCACGTCTTGTTGCTAGGTTTTGTTCTGCTGCCACCGAATCGGTATCTTCATTTTTCGTTTACCTGATGTGTTACTTAATTTTGTAACTTAATTATTATGCTAAGTCGAACTGATTGTTCGATGTCTGCCGTCAAATACTATTCAAGTACATTTGCGTTCTGGATTACCCGTCACCCACACAAAAACCTTTAAAAGGTCCAAATCTATCACCCGAGTATAACATCAGTAAATGTGACACAACAAAGCAATATAACACAACACTTTGAGCTGTGGCAAATACAGCAGTAAAACCACTTTATAGTTGGGTTGCTCACTATTTACATCGACTGTGTCTGCTTTTATTGTCGACATCTGTCACTCTTTGTGTCTGGGTATTGATGTTGTCTGTTTTATTGAAACCCGCCCCAAAGCGTTGTGTCATTCAACTCAGTGTATTAAGGTAAGCGAGCGTCAAAATGAGAATAGCGTATCCTCGTAATAAATAAATAATGCAAAGAGACTGAAGGGCGAAGCGAGGCTGTGAGTGGAGCGAATAAAAGCAACATATTGCAAAGGAAATTCGCTTCACTCACGTCAGTGGTCTTTAGCGCTTCAGGTGTTGGAACTTTCAGCAAATTGACAAGAAACAACGCCAAAAAGCCGTATATGTCGTTGTTTTTGACGTCCCCCTGAAAGCTAATAGGGTCGGGAGCTGGTGTAGCCCTATGGTTGAGTAAAAGCACTCGCAAACCAAATTAAAACTTGTGTTTATTTCTATGATAACAAGCCAAAAATGCAAATAGATAAAACCGTATTAAATTGTAATTTATGTGAACTACTTTGAAAGGGTCATCGTCACTGGACTTAATGTTAAAATATATTCAAACTGGCAAAGCAACTTCAAGATTTCGGAAAATCAAATATTAAGAGCAGCTGAATCTAATGTATCTAAAATAATTAAAATTAAAATGTAAGCATTAGTAAAGAGTATTATAACGTGAACTAATATAAATGTGAAACAACTAGAACTGCAAATCCGGTTTGGAATTAAATTAAAATTAAAAGAACCTTAAAACTAACGTTGGAACTAAGGTTGGGATTGGGTTAGGAGCTACCTCCCTAGAGGCAGAATTGTGAAGGGAGACCCCCACACGCAGGAATCTTCTAGGCAACTGAACCCCGAGGAGCTATGCCAATAACCTTTTATTACTTACTCAGCATAACCTTAACTATCAAGACAATCTGGCCAACAAGGAAGTAGTTCTGCAGGTTACCAGCAAAACATTTGACAGAAATGTTATAATAAATGATATGTTAGTTATCAAAACTGAAGGTAAAAAATATCCTTTTTCAACGTACATAAAATATGAAAACCATGAAATGTCTTAATATTGTTATAGTAAGTTTTGCAAACAAATAGTTAGACAAAGTGTGTGAAGACATGTGACTTAGTTACGCATTGCAGATTGTTCAGTGTGAACCTCGAGAATTCGATTTATCTCCCGCGTAAAAGCGAATTAGAGGGAGATTGGCTGGAGACTTGCCTCTTCCCACTCTATCGTATCCTCATCATACAAGTTTATGACATTCTGGTGACAAACTGTGTTGCCGAGCTTCCACTCAGGTTTGGTGCCATGAGTTTCTTATGAATCTTGAGTGTTTGGTCATATAGTTTCGGTAGACTTGTATGAAATTAATTAGAAATGTAGAGACAGTACAGTATATGTTTTAAAAGTTCGACATAAGAATAATTGCTTTTATTATTATTTACTTGTTGAGCCTTTTTTAGGTCTTTTTACGTCATACACAATTTTAAACTTCTTTAAAATGTCGTTAAGCGTGCATATCAACGTTTCGGTGCCTTCAAAGATTATGTTATGGTAGGTGGATGGATGCAACATAGCTGAGGCAGAAAATCAACATAGTTTGGCAGCCTAAACACAGATAGTGCTGCGAGGGAATTATTTTAAGAGTCTCAAGTAGAGCCACTGACGCACGCGCAAGTTTGTCTGTTCTCGAAAATCGCACGATTTGGTCACATGTAAGTCATTGACGTCGGAAAAAACGAACATGTTGGACCGATCTATGTAGATCTATGATGTAAGATCTAAATATAATCTTTCTGCCTCAGCTATGCGGCATCTATGCGGGAACTACCTACCATAAATTTATGTTTGGTGCCACTTAGAAAAATACATTGACCAAAAGACCATCTAATAATAAGACTTTATTGGATTAGGCCACCTGGTGCATTCCAATTGATTTTACGGTATTTTCCTAAATAAAACAGGTTTCAGTCAAATAACAGACAAGGTAGATCTTTTCTACATGGAATCTTAGACTTTACGAAAAGCTCTACATCGTTAGCGACGATCGATCCTCGGTTTTGCTTGAAAAACCACTTTTAGACCATAAATGCTGTCCAAAAATGTCCATAAAATACGTTTTGTCATTTCGCTCTAAAAAAGTTGTTTTTGACACATATTATGTTGATCTAAAGTTGCTCTTTTATTCCAAGGAAAACAAGGTGTGTTTTAATGCTCTTTCTTTTCTTAGGAAGCTAACAATTATTTTATCACTACAATTTAAGGTATAAAGCGTTTGATACGAAAGTTTCACTCCTTGATCGCATTCCGGTTAAAATCACAGCAGTTTCTTTGCTAATTAACAACTCATGAATTATTCAACGACTCAAGCTGAAGCCTGGAGGTGACAAAAGGACCGGTGCGTGACTAGGAATACGTGGTACCTCTCCTCCTAGCGTCATTACGCACTTTGTTTACGTTTAATTACGCAAAAATAAAGCGAGGATAATGACATTCGCAAGACTTACTGGCTGGCTTCCAGTGCAGTATCTAGTAACTTTTAGGCATTTCTTTAATTTTACTATAGCATTAATACAAACATACATGTATAAATAATTTGAAGAGCATGCTTGTGGTTGGAGGAGGGGTCTGGTGTAGGAGGGCAGGCTTCAGAGCTGTATACGTTCACACACAACACAACTAAACAAATATACAAGGTGAGTTGTAAATGTTCTCACCTCTTAGCTTTTAAAAAAGAAAATCTTTTAAAACTTTTTAGGAATTTTTATAGAATTCTTAAGTCTGTTTTGACGTACTTTGCGTCACCCCCTAAAAATCGGGAGGAGAGGCTCTCCAAAATTTTAAATACAACACCTCTTTCCCTAAGGCACCTTAAAAAAGAAAATTTTAATTCAACGACGCAAAAAAGTGTTTTATCTCGACTCGTTTTTTTGTAATACCTATTTAACGATTACAAGAAATGATATTTAAAATGCCACATTTCACATACAATTTTTTGTAGGACAAATTGTTCTTGGAAATTCTCTGAGCGAAACATTACAACTCTATAACATAATCCCATAAATTATCTTGAAGAAACATTTGTAATTTTAAGAAACTGTATGTGTAAAAACCAGAGTTCTTGTAATCTTTAAATAGGTATTACACAAAAACAATTCGAGATACAAATGTGTCTTTGCGTCGTAGAATTTGTATTGAAATTTTCAGGTCTTTAAAACCACCTGGTTAAGTCACACCTAACATTAAATCCAGAGAATGCTTCTACAACAGTTCACCATCACTATTTTCAAACAGCTGTCATTAGCATTTCCTAAAGTTCAAAGCCCATAACTGCAAACACCACATCAACTACTGTTTGTCATGAAAGTTGTCCTTGATATATGAGCTTAACTTGAATAATAGGATCAGAGACATTGTTAGGGACACTAATATCGGCAGCACTGAGTGGTTTGGTTTTTGCTTTGTTCCACTAACTCAACCAGATAAGCAATGAAATCATTCGTGTGTGATTGTTTTATTTAAGAATCATTTCTAAGCAGGAATTAAATTTTTATTTCGCAGTTTCTATTGGAAATAATTAATTTGAATCAACGCATGTAACAATGAGTTGCCAAACGCTTTTGTGATTTTAACGCTTGATTAACCAGAATTGTACTTTTTATTGTTTAAATGATTGTGCAGTCATATTAGATATAGTTTAGGGTAAAATTCATTTCCCACAAACTTGTTTTGGATCTAGTGTTATACTTATTGAATATGCATCTAGAGTAAATATACAGGGCGTTTCAAAAGATATGGTAATGCGGGTTATACCCGTACAATACAGTCATTAGCCAGACTTATCATCATTTCTTGACACTCATACTACGCATCCTTAAACAACAATCATAATCGATTTGATAATCAATTCCGGTAATCGTCAATTTCAGTTATACGTGTGGCACTCAAAAGTTTTCAAATCACCCCAGGAAGTCAAAGCATAATGGTTGTAATGATCAAATACGTCTTATATTTTACATTAACAATCTTGTGAAATCTGTGTTTTTACAGTAACATAATTCAATAAATGTCATATTTTTTTTTTTTTGTAGAATACGCCTATGTTGCGGCGGTAGGGGAGAACTCTGTCTCCAAGAAGCACTCGAAGACACAGCTCTCGTCATATTCTTCCTTTTCCTCAGGACACTTAAGATCACAATCCGCATCCAAGGTCATCTCTGCGAGCGCGACCTCTGGTATTCCTGGACTGCTGGCCTGTAATACCACATACATGTCAATTTTGTATTCGAGAAACTAACTCAGCCTTACAGTTATCATTCGAAGGAAAGCTGGCAACACCGAAAATGTTGGAAGGGGACGCATGTGATGGCACTTTTTGACGAAACTCAAAAAAAGAGAGGTATTGAACTTTGAAGCTAACTTTTTTTCTTGTTTTTTGACAAACGCACTCATTCGAGCAAATAAGAGCATTTGTTCTTCGTGTCACTATTCACCTAGGACAGGAGTGGTTGGAGAACTATCCTCTTTGCTCGAATAAGTGCGTTTTCCAAAGAAACAAAGAACTATCTCGATTGTAGCCTGAAGGTCCTGTAGAAAATTCTTGATGCTTATGCATTTGGTCTAATGATGCCAACTTCGTAGCACTTACACAGTTCACCTTACTCGGGTCTGTGTGAGGGTGAGGGCAGTGACTGATGTCATGTGATGTCAATGATATTCTACAGAACCTCCAGGCTACAAAAAAGGTAATTCTAGTTTCAAATAGGTTCTTAAACCGAAACGTAGTCTTACAAAATAAACAAATGTTGTTACAAAGTTCAAATACCTCTAATGCCTTGAGCTTCGTCGAAAAGTGCCTGCCAGTTGGACGTTCTGAGACCAAGGAGGCATAATCGCCGAAATTCCTTGATCTAGAGTTAAGATGAAAGTTGAAAGTAGACAATGTCTGCTAAAACTGGCTTCAAGCATTTACGTTCTGGTGCAAGACAACGTTCTGATTTTGCCTCACTCAGGTACCGATGACAGCATTATTTCAGAGAAATTAAGTCTAACCTATTTAAACAAGATAAACTTTGACTGGGACTCGTGGCGTGGTCCTGTAATCCAGCTTCATGGAGGTCAGGTTTTGAGGATGATATAGGTCTAAAGCGGCTCAGATAGTCTCAGTGATCATATGATGATACCCGCATCAACTCCACCATCGTTTAGACATATCAGACCATCTCCTGCGTGGTTTGGAAGTCACGTTAAGCCGTTGGTCCTTGTATTTCCATTGGTCATTGGGCTATTAATTAATGACCCATTCTAAGGAAGAGTCGGCCTTAGTTTATAACAAGACTACACCTCATAACTCATTACTACCACACATCACACTCATCCTTCACCACATATTTGCCTTAAAATACCCTCATGAGAGTGGTCGGCATCTCAAATAGTGATTAGTGATTATCATTGACACTCATGCGCAATTGAAGTCCTTCTTACCTTGCAAAAGATGATAGAAGTTGTCATCCAAGTACACAGCAGAATCATTAGTTTCATTTTACTTTATCAAATATTTTTAAGAAATTATATAAGAGAGTTTTAGATATTTCACGATGCAATAAACGTTAGCTGCTTTATTAAACTGGCTTAAATCCTACTTCTAGAATTAAGATTAAATCAAACTATGTCAACGGTATCTTATTCTTGAACCAAGTTAGAGAGTTGAAACAATAGTGTTCGGAAACAATAGTCAAAATTTAATGTTTATAATAAAAGTAATATAAAGCCCGTAACTAATTGATTATGATCGCTGGTTTGTCTCAACTCCGCGTTGAATTTAACTTTCTACTAAATAAAAGGTTACTTCTAAAAAATAATTCTAATGAAATATAACAAAAATCTCTTTACTACAGGAAAGAATATAGACTTATCAGAAAAAATTCGAAAAGTGAATTCTAAATTTAATACAGGGTTATTACAAATGATGTTCACGATTTCAAGTGTATATAAAATGTAGTTTTATATGTTATACTAAGAAACAAAATGGTTACATTTAAAGAAAAACTCAAAAGTTTCGTCACAAGTACTCATAACTATAAATTTTTGATACGGGTGCCCCTCGTGTAACAACAGATGTCAATCCTATAATCAAGCTCTTGCCATGCGTTCAAGAGTGTCTTGATCCATTGTTTCGATGGCATTAGTAATCCGTTACTGGATCTCAGGTTTGCTAATGGTAATGGTGGTGTGAAATATTATTGCGTACATTTTCCATCCTCTTTTAGAGACAAGAAGAACACAACGTTTTGGAATCTGCAATCTGTTCCCGTCTTCAGGTGAAAAGTAACCTAAAACATAAAACAAAATATTAGAAAACATCCTTTGAATATTTCTTAATGTCTAGCAAGTTGACCGTATTTTCTTATTTTGCCACGTAATACAAAAGTCTTCACTATTTACCATGTCTTCAGACGTGTGGCTCAGTACAGTCAAAGATTATATCATGTAGGTAGATTGTTCATAGATGTAACATGGCTGTGGCAAAAATTAACATAGTCTGGCAGCCCATACACAGATATCGCTGCGAGAAAATCATTTTAAGTCTCGAGTAGAGCAGCTGACGGACGCGCAAGTTTGTTCGCAAGTTTGTTTCGTCAGAATACAAACTCTGAGAGGAAAAGACGACAAGAGATGGCAGCGCTATCTATGCTTGGGCTG
This sequence comes from Matsumurasca onukii, assembly GCA_018831715.1. Taxonomy (NCBI): domain Eukaryota; kingdom Metazoa; phylum Arthropoda; class Insecta; order Hemiptera; family Cicadellidae; genus Matsumurasca; species Matsumurasca onukii. The sequence continues at coordinate 60,612,040 of CM032061.1, read as the reverse complement.
CCGAACTATGTTGGTTTTGCTGCCTCAACTATCGCACGATTGACATTTATCGCAATCTACCTACTATAACGTAATCTTTTTTACAATTTAATATTTGACCTTCGCGTACAGGAATGGCTAAGACCTCACTAAAGGGTTGACACTTTTTGTGTCCACTAAGAGACCGCATCAAACATTAACAAAGTCGTGGCTACATCAGGGACAAAGTGTTTTTGCCAAGTTTCGGTTTTGTTTGGTTAACGCTCTGTTTTGCCCTTCCAGACAACCTGCTTTGTTATAGAATGCAGTTGCATATTTATACGTTAAATATTATACACACAGTTTTTTACGTTTTAGCTGTAATCACTAATCACCATTTGAGATGCCGACCACTCTCATGAGGGTATTTTAAGGCAAATATGTAATGAAGGATGAGTGGTAGTGATGAGTTATGAGGTGTGGTCTTGTTACAAACTAAGACCGACTCTTCCTTAGAATGGGTCATTAATTAATAGCCCAATAACCAATGGAAATACAAGGACCAACGGCAACGTGACTTCCGAATATCGCAGGTGATGGTCTGATATGTCTAAACGATGGTGGAGTTGATGCTTTGGTATCATCAGATGATCATTGAGACTATCTGAGCCTGACCATGTTATGCTAGACCATATCATCCTCAAAACCTGACCTCAATGAAGCTGGATTACAGGACCACGCCACGAGTCCCAGTCAATTAGTGAAGACCAATATTGCTGAAAGTTTGAGTTTTACTGGATAATATTACAGGGTTAATTTTTTAAGTAGCCTAACCAGCACCAAAACATGGGATACGTTAAGTACTTCTTAGAATTTATAATTCAAAGAAATCTTTAAATTACTAATGTTCACAATTAAAACCTGAATCAAAACCACGGCAAGTGCATAGTGTTTGTTTACATGTTTTACTTAAATCTATGTTCAAATCTCCAGTCCTTAATCATACGAAGTCTTTATGTTTGTGGTTAAATATTAATGGGCCAAATACTTTCAACAGATTCCCTTTCTCTTTCTTGTATTTTGTTTAAATACATCTGTTATTGATAACTAAGGGTTCTGCTGCATCAAGCCATTTTGGTTGGACTACTGTGAAGTGTTGTCTGGGTGCTGCGTACTTAGAGATCGATTTATTCAGAGTGCACAATACCTGTCAGCCATTTTGTTTTTAACTCATATGAACAATATAAAAATGAGCATTTTCTTAATACATCCCACGCTTACAATTTTTATCAAATTATCTTTAAAATCAATTTATTGGGAGTATAATAATAAACTGCAATCACTTAGCTTACCACTTTTTGACAATATTTTAGTTGCATAGTAAAAGCAATCAATTCAAATGCGAAATTTCATCAAATTTTGGAACTATGACAGGTTTATAAATTAGAAATAGGAAATTCAACTCAGCGAAGTCACTAAAGCATTTAATGAACTTTAAAACAAAGTTTATGTTCCGAGGAAAACTGAAGGTGTGATCGAGGTGTCATTAGGGATCAAATTCAAGGCCACTACTATGCACTCCTAATTAAATCATTTATACATAAACACCACCGAAAGTATGCTTCTCGTATACAGTTAAAAAAACAAGTGATATTTATTACGTTAATCAATTTGCACCGGGGGAAAGGTAGCGAGATTGCGGTAACCGGAAATGGAACTGACGGCGGAAGCAGGGCCTAACTCGTGCCGGAAGTCCCTTCGATTCGTTTTCATCCTTTTGATTTGTGCTTTTATCGTTGGAAAAGGGTTGAAAACTAAAGCGTAGTAACTCATTTTACATATACATAAATGATAAATGTATTTGTATTAAAAACATATATGTATTTGTTTGGTACCTACACGTCCAGTTTAACAGTATCTAGAAATATGCGATAAAAGTTCCTATGGATTTTACAATACCTCGTAAAAGGTTTGACAGTTTTAGCTTCTAAAGCCTAACTTTTACGCTATCCTTAATCAGATAGGACACTCACTTTTCACAAAGTTCCTGTTTAAAGGTGAAGCGTTAAGAAAATTAATAAACAAGTTATTACAAGAACATTATTAACAATGTGTATGGTAATCATTACGTAATGCACGTAGTTTTGTTCAAACTCGTTAGTTTTTTAATATCAAGATTGTGTTCTTTCTTTTCAGTTTGTTGCTTATTATGGGGTAACTTCTGAGTTTGAACAATTATTTCAGACGTTTCCCATCGTTATAGTGAACAAGAATAACACGACGTTTCGGGATCTGCAACCTAATCCCAGCTTCAGGTGAAAGGTAACCTAATCCATCACACAAACGTTAAGAAAATGATCAAGCCTAAAGTAAAAACCACTTACACACATATTGCTTGGTTGCTGGTCAGCTTTAGGTTACGCCATTTTGTATTGTTATGTTTTAGGTGACATTTCTCCTGAAGACGTAATCAGACTGCAGATCCCGAAACGTTGTGCAAAACGGTCTCCCAGGTGTGTATAAACGGTTCTTACAACAATTCCTAATTGTAGAATATACCATATACCCATCGATGACCAGCATAGCTAGATAGACTTCGTCACACACACAAAACAATAATAGACACTGTTACTCAAAACGCACTGCATGGCGGTGGATTAAAGATACCTACTCAGAGTCATCGTTGGTGAAAAATTCTTTAATTGGTAGAGTGGTCTCGCCATGAGCTGTTCTTTTATTCTTGTTGCAAATGTCTTCGTTTGAAGACTTTTAATGTCTTCATCAGGTTGTTATACAGTCTGATGTCTAGAATTGGATAGCAGTCTTTTGTAGACAGCCTACAGAAAGGAGTGTCCAGGTACATGTTCTGCTTCGGGTGTTGCAATGGTGAACTTGATCTCTGCAGGCAAAATCTGTCATATTCCGTTTACGTGGACTAACAGTAAAATATATATTGGCTGTAGAATGTCATTATGTTAACTGTTTGAAATCACAATAATGCTAGATCTTCCTGAAGGTAATGATTCTAATCACTTTTTGTAGAATTAGGATATTTTCTCTGAGTATGTCCCCATAGTATCATTCCATAAGTCATCACACTGTGAAATAAGCCAAAGTATGCTGTTTTTAAATAATCTATGGTTACTAAATTTCTTAATTTTCTAAGGAGGAAGATTGTTAACCTTTGAAGTTTATATTCGCGAGCAAGACAAGTACATATTCCTCTTGGTTTCTTTCTCCAGGGAATTATAATATACTTTACGCTGGCAAATTTTGCTGCGAGTAACAGTAGAAGTGTATCATGTGACTTACAGATAGAAAGTGGATACAATGATGGGGTGTGGAGGAGCAAGGAGGGTGAGTTTGCAGGGGAAAAGCATGGGCGCTGGCTTGACAACAGGTAATGCATACATTACTCTCAAATCCTCTGCTGTATACTGACTATTTTTGCATTCGTTCGTAGTGAAACCTTATCGTTTTGCCTTATCCATAGGAAATAGATACAGATTGAGTTAAAAGGACTTACGTGATTACTCCCTGTTAAATTCTAAACGGATGAAGAAGAATGAAGCTCAGGATACTTTTATAGGAAATAAAAGGATACTTTTTAGTCACTTTGCCCATTTCCCCAAATGGTATTTTGAGGGTCATTCAAAAGTTTTAAAAGGAAGACCCATTTAAGTGTTACTTCATTTTAAATATCTTGGTTAAAGAAGAAGAAGAACCGTGGAAACTACAGCTTTCTATCTCCCAGTACAAAATGGCAGCTAATTAAAATGAAGTTAAACTTAACGAAGATTGTTTAAAGATTTTGAGCTACCCCATCATAAAACCCCATTTAGGGGAAATGGGGAAAGTTGTAATAGTGGCCAAAAAGCGTACTTATATCTCCTATAAAGGTATCCTGAGTTTCATCATTTGAATGGTGGTGTGATGAGTGTTTTTATGGATGATGAGATGTAGTCTTGTTACAAGCCAGGGTCGACTGTTCCTTAGATTGTGCTATTAATTAATAGCCAACGACCAACGGAATATGGTGTATGTGCAACCACTCTGAAGTCCCACTTTTTGTTTGATTTTCAAAATCAAAATAATCCTTCTGTAAACGTCAAGCTCATTAAAAACCAGCAAGGTCCACAATCGGAAGTTAACTTTAGAAACACAAAGTGCTCTATTGGCAGTAACTAAAGTCTTATCTACCGGAATATCCGAAGTGAATATCAGGTGTTTAGATAACAGAAGTAGATCAATACGCCGAGGTGGATAAACAGCATTCCACTCCGCTATTGCCGGTTTGTTTTGTCAAAGGCAATGCATTCCACAAGTTGTAGAGAGGAGAGAGACTGGATTTCAAACACCACACCAGCCTACCCTTATATGACAGAGATGTCAAAAGAATTCTCAATCCAAGCCTGCCTTTCCAGCAGCCCTTTGCGATGTAATCAAGTTTCTACGACAGGGTTTCGTCTGTTTGTCTGACTGCTGCACATTATTGAGTCATTGTGATGAAGCTGTGTAGGATGGAAATATGGAATACTTTGATACTAAAGAAATTTGAAGACAATATGTTTGGACCGAAACGGACTTGAACCCGGGTGTCTCGTTGCCATCCGACCCAACTGTTTATGCAGTCAAGTTTAGAGGTACTTAAATCTAAGTGTTCATCCGAAACATGTGACTGTCAATAGTGACTTTAATGGTTAAATCAAAGCTTAATTTTAAATCAACAAGCTGGAAATAATACGAACAGAATTTAAATACTATGCCAAATGACTTATTATGATCATAATTTGTATATAAACGCTAAATAGCTAATTTATTACTGAAGAAATTTAAAGACAAAATGTTTGGACCGAGTTCCTTGATCGATTTGAGATGAAAAAAACAAAGTGATTATCTCTTTAGCTTACGCCATTGAACGTAACAATGGCAACATTTGAGCCAGCCAGCTTCCATATGATTCCGTCGATATCGTTAGTCAGCCAATCAGCTATCGAGCAGGTGATTGGCCACAACTGTACCTCAACCACAACAACACAAGCCACAACATAAGGAACCGCAACAACCGCAAACCCCTTGAGCATGACTATTGACTAGCCCTCCCTAGTGCATTTTTCTTCGAGGATTATAAATAATTAGACGTTAATCTTTGTTCATTCACTAATTATTTAAAATATAAATATACAACCATGGGCGCCCATACTCAGGGGCAGGGTGGGGACGTGGCCTCCCTGGCTTTTAGGAAAAATATTTTTATAATTTGTTATGAGAGTTTTATTTTGGATCAAAGTAATTGACCTTTTGAAAAATTTTCATTATTTGTTATCTAGAATTTCAAGTAAATGCACTTTTTACACTCTCATTGAAATGGAAAGTGAGGTTGAGTACAAGTGGTAGTGTCACTGTGTTATACAGGGTGATTAAAAAGGGTCTTTAGGATTTTGTGTTAAAACCGTATTGAAAGAAAGTATAAGTATACAAATATCACATTTGGAACTGAAATAAATCACTACTATTGATTTTATTAGCATTATTCTTGACAAGAGAAAGGAACACACGGTCTTGACACAAGAATTAGCAATTAGGTTTGTTGGGAGGGGTGCGCCCAAGAGCCCTTATATACGAGATGTTACTGAAAGAAAATTGTCGTATTAAATTGTTAACCTTTTTAAAGCTTGTTGTACAAAATTACAATGGGGAATTGTAGCCTTTAAGTATATTAAGGTAAATGTTTTCATCAACATAGTTCGGCAGCCCAAGCACGATGGAATACATTTGAGAGCCTCAAGCAGAGCCACTGACGCACGCGTAAATATCTTCGTTCTTGAAAATTGCACGATTTGGTCACATTTAAGTCGTCGACTACGGATAAACTAGAGCATGTTGAGCCGAAGGGGTAGAAGGACAGCAAGAGATGGCAGCGCTATCTGTGCTTGGGCTGCCAAAACTATGTTGATTTCCTTTCTCGGCCATGTAGCATCTATGCCCAATCTACCTACCATAAAATTATCTTTGGTTTAACGCATTACTTGTTCACAAGGGACGTGACACTGACTTGAGCAAAACAAAACTTTAAACTTCCCTATTCGAAAACCAACCTGTCATATCGCACTCTTTTCAATGTGAAATACTGGTTTCAAATATTCGAAAAATCACAAATAAAACTATCAATTAGAAAAGTAAGGCAGTATAACGACCAGTCGGTAAACTATTTTCAGCACTTTTAGACCCATTCGTACCTAACAACGTTTTGTGAAAAACCACTGAAGTTTGTACGCGGTTTTGAACACCCTATACAATTTTGATTCCGGCCGACAAGAAGCTTGAAACTTGTGAGGAAGATTACTCGGTCTAATGCACAATTGAGATTGCGTCACGAACTGTTACTTAATTGCCCGACTTTAAAGGCGAAATTGTGACTTAATTGGCTATTTAACTGCCTCGCCAGTTTCCCAGCCACAGAGATCCGTTTCGTTTAATGACACGATTTAACTGTCTTTGAAATTCAGAGTAAAAAGAAAATATCGGGAGTGTAATTGAAACATTTTTATTCGTAAAGCTGGCTTAGTTTAATTGTTGGTTGGACTCACTGATTGACATGTATAAGAGTTTTAAAATTATTTGTCAGATTTAAATAGATTATTCTCGCTTGTTGGCGAATGTCTTATAGGAAATATGGCTATAAGTCTCAAAGGCCCTCATAGAGACCTAGAACAAAATGAGAAGCAGTTGTGAGCTTCACGTCAAAACGTCAAAACGTTTTTCCTAAGACATGTTATTATTTATGTACCGGTTAACTACAAAGTTATTGAAAAAGAACGTCTTGCTTTTAGAAAATTTTGTTTAGTTAATTAATACTTAGATTTACATAGACTAAATACTGGTAAGAAGAGCACATTTCAAAGTGTATCTCCCTTGGTATACTTCTATAAACGCTCAACATGTCCTCCCCTGATTGCTCGGCAAAAGTCTAGCCGATAACCACATGACGAAGCAAGTATTGATTTATGGTACTGACTGCAGCTCAATATCAACACTGGCCACAAAGGTATGCTGGTTTCACCTTTATATCTTAATTTCTATTTACACCGTGTCAAAAATAAAGGGAACATCTATAATTTCATTTTTTTCGAAAACTGCTTCGTTTACCAGGTATCCGTCATTTTGTTTTTGTTTTCGCTAATTATTTACCATCCACACCACGTATCGGATTTGGTTTATTCTTAACATAAATTGATATCTAAGTAAACCCATTTGTAGAACAAATTACCAACAAGACTAATTAATCATTTTAAAATTGTGGCTATTTCACAGTATTTTTAGAGAATGTTTGGTGTTACACCTTAATTAGCGAATAAACTGTGAGGTTTACACTGGAATGTAAAGAATAGCGTTTCATAGCAAATTCTATTATCTATTTTTTGGCTCCAAAATTATAAAGATCAATTGAGAATCAACAAAGGTATTGTGGAAACAGTGGCAAAAAAAAACAAAATAATAAGTAGGAAAGTTGCCTGTTCCTGCAAGAGTTTCCCCTAAAGTTATGTTGTTTCTCAATTGATTTTTATGACGTAGGTGTCAGTAGATTTTATTGTAAACCTTACCATTTATTCGCGACTAAAGGTTTAACACCAAATGCCCTAAAAATACAATAAAATATCCACCATTTAAAGATAGTAAGTTAGATCATGCTGGTATTTTTCCACAAATGTTTATATTTAGTTTGAACTAAATCCAGTTAGGGGTGTGAGAGATAATAAATTATACCTGGTAAACAAAGCGTTTTTGGAAAATCGTTTCTCTTGATTGTTTTTCTCTCAATAAACCTAACTCGAAAGCTTGTGACAACCTTTTGTGAACACTTCAGGGGGGACTGGCTCCTCCAATGAGGCACCAATGTTGACCATGTGGAAGGCGCCTGGAGGGTTTGGAATACACGCTTTCAGACCATTTGGGGGTTAGCTTTTGCCTACCTTTATCCTAATAAAAATATATAGCATCATTTAATTTGTATATATTTTTGTAGCTTTTCTGCTATTTTTATCATGCACAACCAGTAAGTGCTGTCTAACACACTAGCACAATCACCTATAGTGATGAAAATTAAACGGACGACACTTATACTTTAAAATGTTAATTTACTACAGTATATACATTTGAACACGACTGAACAATTTTTATTCTTTATTTAATTTTGTATTTTATTTATTTGCTTTAATATTTCAGTATTAATTTACAGTACTCTTCACCTTTTCCTAGGGGAAATTTACTTGACATAGAAGTTAAGGGTTCAAGAAAAATTAAAAAGCTACAAAAATACGTAGGTTTAACAATAAAGAAACAGTTAAGTTAAACAAATAACGAATAGGAAAATAAGTTATACGTTTTTCATGGCAGCGCGATTTTAAGTTGATTATTAAAATGAGGCCTAAAGGTTTTGAATTATTAATTACTGTATGTTCAACACATTGCTAAATGGTGGATTACGGCTTAATTAAGCCGATATAAAAAGAATGTAACTAGACATTTTCGACTCAGTAAGTATAATCCGGTTCTGCATAGCGCGCTATACATGTTTGTGACACTCTATAAAGTTTACAACTTTGCCCAAAATCTGTCCACAATTTTGAAACAAATCAGTATACCACTTAATGCAGAAGATCTTAGAAAATCAGTATTTAGAAAGCGCCTTCAAAAACTGACCGCAGTAACGTAGCATTTGTGTATAATAAAAGCGTGTCCGTTTTTGCAGGCGCCTTGCTTCTTTAATTGTTACGTTGTATTGGAGAAAAATCATTCATGTTATGAGAACACATTAAATAATTCAACATTGTAAATTTTAAACTTAAATGTATTAAAGAAATTATTTACTTTTTAAATATACAATCATATGTAATATTATAATTAATTATAACATAATATAATCATTGACTTTCCATCTTACAAATACCATTTTCCATTTACCATAGCGGGGGTTGCAGATTCGTGTTCAGTGCAACGAGGTGGTTACAAAATGTATTGTTTGTCGAGTTTTGGAAAAAAGTGTTTTTCAAAAATGTCGGCAAAGGCTTAATTAAACCTTTGATTTTTAGTAAAACACTTGTTTCTAACATATGACAAAATATATATATATTTTTGTAACCGCCTCGTCACGCTAAACACGAATCTTCAACTCCCGTTTTCGTATCTTGTCTCGTTCAAACGCAAATCCAGAAAAACTATCAAAATTATTTTGCTTAGGGATAGAACTTGCTCCTAAAATTATTGCCGGTTTTTCGTAAATGGCTTTCGAACGGAATAGGATACCTTAACGTGGGTTGAAGGTTCGTGTTCAGCGCGACAAGGCTGTTACAAAAATTTATAATTGGTCAGGTTTTAGAAAAAAGTGTTTTTCTACAAAATTTCGGCAAAGGTCTTCTTGTTTTGGAAAAACACTTTTTTTCTAACATATGACAAAATATATATATTTTTGCAACCGCCTCGTCAAGCTGAACACGAATCTTCAGCTCCCGTTTTCGTATCTTGACCCGTTCTGACACGTCCGCCCCTGGAACACTCTGTATATTACTATGATAGTACAGTAATGGGCTAAATTATTGCAACCGAAAAGTCACAGCTCTATCAAAAGTAAAAGTTGTGATAGTTCTGCAAACTGCCGCTAGACTGAGTTTTAGCTGCTTAATCTACCTTACCGATCTACTTATCATCATGTTTCAATCTCATCATGGGTTGTAAGAGGGCTTATTTCTTGTACTCACTCAGTTGCAGTCAGTTGTCAGTATGCTTTGAAATCTCTTAAAGTGTACCACAAAAAGTAATTTCAAATTTAGTGTACTCATTAAAAATAATTATTAAATTTGTGACTTAGTTTTTTATGTTTGATAAACAGGCCCAGGAGATAGTTAAGGGGTTAGAGATTTTAACATGGGATAGGTTTGCAAACAGTGTTTTTAGTAATTTAATGTACTAAAATTAAAAAGGGTTCTCTCTAAAAGCATAGGGCCGAGAAAAAAACGTAAAACTTCCTTGCCAAATAAAATTTTATTACAACATTTCAAGTTTTAATTTCATATAAAAAAAATCAAGTATTAAATTTGTAAATAATCATTGTTTTTAGAAAAATCAAACTTTTAAATCAACTTGATCATTGGTTAATATTTTATAAGCAAAGCTTTTTTCATTGTATGTTCAATCCATACACTAATATATAATATATAATATTAAAATCCCAATCCACTTTTAAGTACATAAAACACTTAGTATTCCGTTAAAATTTCACAAGCTTAATAATTTATTCGTACATGATTCCTTTTTCTGGTTAAAACTATTTTTTTATATTACAATAATAATAAATAACAATTAATTCATCATAATAAATAAATAAGAGCTAGTATTAACTTAAATATAATTTGTCACAAAACGTTTCACCAGTTCAGTTCAACAAGGAATGATTCTCGAAGCTTGAATTCACACATATTTAGACAAATTCCCATCACCGGTTCCTCAATAACAAAATGTAAAACCAAATGTGAACTTCATAAATAAATAAAAACAAATAAAATCAATAAAAGATTTACGTTCCTCTGCAAGGAAACCCCAGAACACACAAGATATTATCAAAGGTAAAAAAAGCAAAACTTAAGATATAATGCTACAAAATTCTTATGCTTTCATACTTAAATAAAAGCAAATATACAATCAATCGTCTAAGAATAATCTTGCATTATCATAATTTGTAATAAAACAAAATGTATATCCTGTAACTAGTTTAAAAGTGGAACACTACAAAGCTTAGGCACCAGTTTATAATTATATAAAAGTTCCAAGCTATAGTTTGATAGTATTCCTGGATCAGTCGTTACTTCACGTATTCAGTCTTGTCTGCTTAGTCAGCTTGCTCTCCTGGAAAACAATTACAGTTCATCAATCAACAACTAACAATCAACTAATCCTACCCTATATCAGGACTTTTAGTGTAAGCATTATTAAAAACGACACTAGCAAAATTTGACACAAAAACAAAATATCAACACGGTAAATCAAAATACTGTAACCGACCCGGCCCGCAGGTTGATATCACACATAATTATTCTGGAGCTCATACTTTGGTCGACAATACTATCGACACGGTTCTTCGAGTGATGATAAGGCAGTAATAGACAAAAGGATTGATTGGTATAATGTCCTGGGTTTTTTTGGCTGGCATTATAATTCGAGACCAAGACCCTTTGTGGTTTGTTGTGTTGACTCCCAATTCTCCTATGGAGGCAACCCCACCCCGTTTCCTTATAAAGCTCGAGGATCACACTGACCAGTTCAAAGGGATGTAACTCTTGCCACTCACAAGCCCCCAGAAGGCTCTCTCTCTTGGCCCTTCGGATTTCACATTTGATTAGGACATGTTTTGTAGACTCGGAAGAAAATAACTCTATGTCCTAACTTCGTGTCGCTGAACAAAATAAACTTTACCTTTACTTTTCATCACATAACTGGCACTTCTCAATTGCAGTAGGAGTGGATACAAGCAAATCAAAAACAAAACAGCTGGCTTGCTGATCAGAATGAAGGGAGTAGCAATTACTGGCTATATGTTATAGAACTCAATAATTCAAATCAAAAATAAAATAACTTTAAATTAATTTGTCCTATTAAAACCATGTTAAATCAATGTTCAGTTATTTTATTGGACAAGAACTTCTAACAATCATGTTTCCCACTTCCATGTTTCAAGAAACAATGTTTCCAACAATGTAATTATAACAAGCTAGATATTATTTCAAAAGGATTTATTATAAAGGCTCTTCTAATTTCAACATGGACCAAAAGTAACGCTTATTAAAATTCACCTGCTATCACTTACTTGACACAAAACAAGATATCCTCAACTTTAAAGAATCCTTGCAAAAATACCCTCCTATTAAAAAAGAGGAAGCAACATATCAAAGGATTTTTAATCAGAACCCTATAAAAACCTTCACCTTTAAAGGGTTTAAAAATTATTCCCTTTTTCAAAAGTTGAAGAGGGGACATTTAAAACTCACCCTGTATATTTATATAGCCTATTTATTTTGTGTATAAAAATGTTTTCAGTTTCTGCTTTGCATTTCATTCAGCTTCATGAATATTACACCTAAATTCACTAATTTTGCTACTTTTGGTGCAATTATACACTGAACAGAAAAACAATGCAAAAACTGATGGCCAGCCACAGCAACCGAATTGATTCAGGACTACATCTTATAATTAATTATAGTTCTAGTAAATATTGAGAACTAAATTAAATTAATGTAAAAAAATGTTGTCACTTTAATATAATTACAGTCTTGTTATAACTTTTAGGCTCCAATAGCCTTTTTCTTGCCCAAGTGTTTTAAGTATAAAAAGTTTCAATTATTGCTTTAATTTAAAAGATTTATTTGTTTGAAAATCATTTTAAAACTAATACAGTACAATGTTTTAGTGGTTCTCTTAGTAGCCGCTAGAATTCGCTGATAGCTTTGCCTTGGAAACCAAAGTACAGGGTGTATCAAAAAGAATCATCCGATTTAAAAAAAATCAATGATGATTGCAATAACTTTTTTTTCAACATGATAGTGCTCCTCCCCACTGGCATCTGGCAGTGCGCGAATCTTTAAATCAAAATGTTCCTGCACGATGGATTGGCGGCACTGGTCAAAATGACAAAGCCTTACATATTACTGGCCTCCAAGGTCACCTGACCTCATAGTATGTGACTTTTTCTTGTGGGGGTTTTATAAAGACTCAGTGTATGTGCCCCCGTTACCAACAACAATGGATGACCTGAGGGATCGCTTAAGAGCAGCTGTACAGGCTGTAACTCAAGACATGCTTGCTTCAGTGTGGGATGAATTCGGTTACCGCATTGACATATGCCATGCATCTAAGGGAGGGCATATTGAACGTCTATAAAATGGTAAAAAAACCTTTTTGAGTTCTCCTCTCAGCACAAACAAACTAGGTTTTTATATCTTCATTAGATTATTAAATATAGACATAACAAATCGGATGATTCTTTTTGATACACCCTGTACTATAGAAAACAATGAGAAAATGTGTATTCCCAGTTTCTAATAACTTAATAAAACAATATTATTCTGAACCTTACATTAGTTAATAATTTTTCTTCAACTTTTAGACATGTCACAAACTTGATCAGCACATTGAAGTTAGAACTAATTAGATACTGTATTATCAAATAAATGGGCTGCATTTAGCCGCTTTCACCTTCCTTAATTAGATTTGAAAGGTGGGTAAATTGTGGTGATAGCCAATACACTCAACGTGGCCAATGGAGACCAAGATTAGTTGGGTAAAGTTATCTATTGTATTCTTTTGATTGATTGACACCCATTGCTAATCTGGACAATTATGTAAATAAAGAGATTTTGTCTTGATTTGATTTAAGATAGACGCCAGATGCTGAATAAAGGTTGTGCTCAGGCTTGTCTACCCAAAAGTCACAGAAGTCATCCCAGATGCTAATTTAAAACGTAATAAAAGTAAAATATGTAACATGAGTAAATAAGATAATTAAAATTGGTTTAAGACTTCAATTTTGACCCTAATATGTATTTTGACATTTTAGCCATATTTTAGTTTGTCATGTCACATGTGCCCATTCAAATGGGCTTTTCATCCAGCTAAAATAAATAGTATGTATATTATAATGCAATTTCAAATTTATTTAAATATTTAATTTTACTACAGCCCAAAATACCCAAATTAGAACTTTTTGATTCAGTTCAAGCTAGGGTAGAAGTAAACGTGGTGTTTTCATTATGTAACTGAAACTTAAAATGATAAGGTTGAATAGGGAATAATTAATAATTACTTAAATATCTATTATGATTTCATATTGTAACTTAAAAATTCAAAATAAATTAGTTAAATATTACCGGTAGGTTCTTGCGATCACCTGGTTTTATTTAACAAAGAACCAATGGAACGGGTAGAACCGATAACCGATGACCAAAATAGCTGGAGAACTGATAACCAGCAAAAGTTTGGATCGACCCATCCCTAATTTTTAATGATTTAACTTTCGCTTCAACCATTAATTAACATTAGTAATTAACCCTTGACTTGTGCATAGTTCAGAAACCACTACTTGAGAGCTGGTGTGATACATTTTGATACATTTGCTTTGAGACGCCGGCCACTCTTAGAGGGTATTTTAAGATGAATAAGGAATGATGGTGAGTATGATGAGTGATTTGATGGATGATGAGATATAGCCTTGTTACTAACTAGGGCCAACTGTTCCCCAGATTGGTTCATTAAGTAATAACCAAACAACCAATAGAATGGAACAACGGCTTAACCTGACTTCTGAACATCAGGGAGTGGCCATCAAAAGTGGGAAAAGTTGTCACTGTGCCCGGGGAGTCGAACCCGTGCTGATTTAGTTGGAAGCACACAATATACCGCTGAGCTATGGCCACCCCCCATTCCCCATTGAGTGTGCATACCTCATTAGTACATGATGATCGTAGCATTCTTGTTGTTCTTGGAGGAGCGGGTGAGCGGCTCGAGTTGTCCTCGGTGGCTAATGGGCTCCAGTTGCACGTGAAGAGACCAGCAAGTGCGGCAGAAGTAGCGGAAACACGACAACATGTCGCAGAAGTACGGACCTTGCTGCACTCCGCAGCTGGAGCAGGGGGCGTCCTCTAGGTACGGCAGTAGTTGCACCTGTCACACACAAACACGTTTACATCCCCGAACACTACGGTTGAAGAAAATAACAACAATACTAAACGCCAACAGGTTAAAGCAACAAATTATCAGGTTTGCAGTTAAATTTTCTTGTTTTATTAAAGAGTGTTACTTCACTAGCTCCTGGAGAGAGTAAAGTGGTTTCTCTGTAAGATACTTTTTTAGCTGGGTTTTAAAAGACTTATCGTACAATTAATGGCAGGGTATTGAAGATCTTAATCGCGAATCATGGAAAGCCTCTTTGCGTACCGCTTAGTTAAAAACAAGGGGCAAAGGGAAATTTAAAATAAAGTCTTCCAAAGCACGAATAAATTAGCGTATAGTTATTCTCACCTTCTTGTTGAACTTTGGGGATTCGATCTGCATGTACGCTGTCTGTATTGCGCGTATGTAAGATGCCTTGTTGTTGAAGGTCACTCTTGCTGAGCCGATCGGGTACCTAAACTTGTCTGTATCAATTCCTAGAATTTAGAATATTATGAATTAGTTTACTACTGACATACCATAGCAAAATGAGACAGATAACCATAAATAAACCTAATAGTTTAGAAATGTAACAATATTATAACTACTATTGATACTAAGTGGGGTTTATATTCTCATAAACATTTTTTATAAAATAAAACAAGAAAAATTAATATGAAATGCATTTTTTAAACCAGTTTTATATGACATTAGAGTTTAAAAATAATTTCTGCGATATGGGTACCATGGAAATTCTAATCCAGCAGCCCAATATGTTGCAGTTCAAACCCCTTTTCCAGCAGCTGAAGGTGAATTTTGTCAATAACAGATGTATCGAAGGTTTCAAACAGTTCCAGCCTCGAGTTCCTAAAAGTTACGGTTGGAGAGACTGAGAGAGCTGCGAAAAATTGGTCTGCCTAGGAGCGGCCAAGAACTACATACATCTCTGCCAAAGGAGGGAATATTCACATTCCTTTTGATTCATGCGGATTCACAGATCGCTTTAACAAACCTGCATAGATTACTCCTCCAAATTTATCATTCATGATTTTGAAGAGGCCCTCTGCGTTAAGCATTCCGTGAAGAGCTCCGACAAACACAGTTGTGCTGGCATCCAACTTCTGGGAGGGAGAGACTACAAAGTTGCTTTCCATCGGCGTCCATGGGATCACTTGAACCTAAAATGGCAAAATATGATTAGCTAATTCTATGCTCAATACTTAACAAGATTCGTCTACAGTTGCAATCATAGTAAAATTAAAATTTAAGTAAATTTAGAACAAATTTATTAGTAAAATCAAATATTAAAGAATTTTTTTGTATTTATGGATTTTACTTAGAAAATCTGGTGTTAAAAAGTACCAACTTATTTAAGTAATCAATTCCTAACATTTTTATTTTTAGTAAAATTGACATTTTTTAGTTTACATTTACGATTGGACAGTAGATTTGCCCAGTTTATATAATGGTAATGTTTCTACTTACTCAAAACACAAGAAGCATAAAATTATGAATTTACATCCGTGTACAGATAATATGAAGAAGTTATTGATAATCATCTCAATTTAAGTGAGTTTAGTCCTAAATAATAAACCGGTAACAGTACATTTTAATTACAAAAGAGACAAAATTAGTTGTACTAAAACTAGAGGGGCACAGTAACTAAAAGAAATAATGTTGAAAGAATATTACGGCTTTGGATTTGATTTTCTTCGACGAGATGCGGAAATACCACTTCCATCCTTCTTCCGGGGAGAAATTATTAGTGCAACTCGAGAGTAATACCTTAACCTAGAAACAAAAAGAAAAAATATTAACATCTCTTAGCCAAAATAGAAAATTACCTAAACATCAGGTGAACTAACCCTAGACAAAAAAGAGTTTTAAGTGTAAATTCATTATTTAGATTCATAGTTGGCATTAAGTGATATAAAGCTTCTGGCTGGATTTACACTTAGATAAAACAACTTCTAAAGATTGAGTTGCAAACATTTTATTTAACTTATTTAAACTAAACTAATCAAGGTATGTGATGTTTTAAATCATAAATAAAGTGTACAAGGACTCACATGCTTTTCAGATTCAAATATGATGTAGGCATAACCTTTCGGCTGACTGGCCGACTCCTCTTTGTCCGGCCACTCGACTCGGACCTTTCCGAACTGAGCCAAAGCTCCCACCAGGGTCTCCTCAGACACATCCCACGGCACTCCACCGAAAAACACCTGCAAATCACCAGAAGTGTATAGAGTACCATACTTGTAACAATTACTTTTTCAGGGTGTTCACTTAAACATGTCGATAGAGTGGAAGGCTTACCCCAGTAGGAATCCGACTGGTATTGTTACCTGTGCAGATAACCTGATACTGGGGCACAGCAAAGAGAGCACATGTTTAAAGCTGGTTAGGCTTTTGGCTACTCAGTACAACACTTCCTTTCTGAGGGTCAAGAGAGGGACTAACTGGAGGTGCGCTAAAGAAGGTTCACTCTTGAGAGTCAATTGACAGGGTGAAACTCTGAAAAGAGGGTGAATATTATTGGTTATCTACGTTTCAAAGATAAATGACCCTACAATCCCCTTTGTTCAACTCTTCTTATACAATCATCTACACAGACAAACAAACAAACAAATGATTAATGAACAAATATAACTTTTTTCTATAGCTGGCAGTTAGGATTCACTAATTTTACATTCATTCGTCCAATAAAACTGAAGTAAATTACCTTGCAAGAAACCATAGAAGGGAACTCCAAGAAGCGAGGAGGCAGTTCTCCACTCCAGACGCATGTGGGCTTGGCGTGCTTGAAATCTTCTGAAAAATGTTACGAACGTTTATTTGACTAGATTTGCAGATGTAATTTTAGTAATCAGAAATAATAATTGTCATTAAAGCATTTTTACAAATTGCAATAGACAACGCCATGACAAATCACAGTGCTCACTTAGTTATTACATGTACCAATACATTATATACAATAAAAAATACCCAGAGGTTTTGCTTTTAAGTCTGAATAAATTATATAATAATCTAAGAGTATACAGCAGCAGTTTCTACCTACATTAAACCTCTTGTGAGTAACTGATGGTGCTGTAAATTTTGACTTTTACACAGGCTAAAATTTACAACAAGAAATTGTTTTTGAAAACCTTGTTTGACTCATAAATGCACGAAACAATCCTCGACATTGGCAGTGAGTTTTACTAGCTATCGTTTACTTTAGACAACTTTTGTCACATAAGTAAAGGATAGTTTACCTGATCTCTTTCGAGAGTATCTTGTTGTGACGGGTGAGGCATCCTCGCTGATAGCATACAAGTTGTTCTGCGGGTAGATCATGCCCAGCGATGGCGGAGGGTTGGGGGGAGGGACCTGCTGCACAGTGGAGCGAAAGCCCGCACCAGACGTCAGAGTGTGCAGGGCGTGCAGGTTCATCAGCTCCTGCTCGGTTGGAGGCGTGTGAACACCGATCGACTGTGCGAGGCTCAGAGAGTTCTGGGCAAACAAGACAAGCTTAAATATGAAAGCATTCAACTAATAGTGTGTACACATATTTGTATTTGTTTGATTTTAAAGATCACTTGGAAGAAGAACAAGAACACATACACTGCCATAGTCCTTTCTGTTATGATTATATAGAATACACTACAACTGATACATACAACGTAATTTCAACTTTCATTTTACAAATGGAGATCAGAACCTAATGCCAAGTGGCCACACAAAGTGTATAAAAGTTTGATGGCAGTCAAACCCTTAAGTAAGCATGCCAGGTGCAGAATGCAGCGTTTCCACTTAAAACAGTACTTACAACACATACCCAGTCAGTATGTGTCTGGTTAGTACCTGCTCAGATTACTTCATACTGGGGTACATCAAAAAAGAGTTGTTCACAAAATTACTGGACAGCTTTGTAGTTGTCCTGATGTTACAGTAACCCAATTTTAATACTTAAAAATTTTGAGATTTTTAATGTGGAAAAGTTTTTGAACACCTGCACTTATCAAATATTGTTGGAATTCTTAGCTATTATTAACCATTATACGAGGGTTATTCAGAAAGTAAGTTACGTTTTCGGTTACCTAGCTAGAAGCGAAACTAGGGCCTTCTTGATATGTGGTTGTTCCACAGTTCAGTCTGCATCTAGCCGATCTAGTCTCAGGTTTGTGTCGTACTTTTTTACTTTACAGTGTCGCTTGAAAATGTCTCTGTCAATTAATAATCCCGCAAGCTGTAAAGTGCGTGCAGTAATTAGGTTTTTGGCTGCAAAAAACTGTAAACCGATTGAAATCTATCGGCAGCTTTGTGAAGTGTATGGGGACAATACCATCACTGAAGGTGGAGTGCGTCAATGGAGCATTCGCTTTAAAAATGGCCGAACAAATGTGCACGACAAAAGCGTAGTGGAAGACCCAGCTTGGCGAATGCCAAATTGCGGATAAAGTTAATGAAATCACAAAAATCAGCGAATGGGTGCAGCGTTAACGTTTTGGACCATTACCAGAAATATGGCGATTCACTACTTAATCGGATTGTTACTGGTGATAAAACATGGGTGAAACATGTTAACTGTGAGACGAAATTGCAGTCAATGCAGTGGGGACACACAAATTTCCCTCAGAAACAAAAAAATGCATGCAAACGATGTCAATAAGGAAGATTATGGTGACCATATGAGTGGGAGTTGTTTCCTCATCCACCGTACAGTTCGGATCTTGCACCAAGCGACTACCACTTGTTCCCAACGATGAAGAAGTGGCTGGCAATGCACAGCGTTTTGATGATGATGAACGGCTGCAGGAAGAAGTAACAAAATGGTTGAAGGAACAAGCGGCAGAATTTTATGACAAAGACATTTTAAAGCTCTTCCATCGGTATGATAATTGCCTAAATTTGTATGGTGATTGTGTAGAAAAGTAGTATTTTAGTGTGGCTTTCAAATGTATGTTATAAAATCTTTTCCTATTCTTCGTAAAATTTTTATTCCAAAACGTAATTTACTTTCTGGATAGCCCTCGTATTACAACCATTAATTATTATTGAAAATTGGTGTTTTAAAAGATGTATGCGGGATGATTTGTTATTATCCAAAGTTTTCACATTTATGGCAGTTATGTCACAATATTTTTAAAATATTATTTTGTAGACATTATTATTTTCGAGAAATAAAAAGCTTTCCAACATTGTATAGCACAAATAATCTTTTCACATTAAAACAGGGAGGTTTAAACCCTTGACCTGGCTACTGTTTTTGATACCCCTCGAAAATTTTTATCCTGGAATCCTCATCTGTGTGGTTAAGTTGAGATAAAAGTTTTGAACTTTCAGCTTTCTATATGCAATAGTTTTCTGTAGTACTTTTAGGACTTCAAATAAGCTTACATTGCGTATTCACCCTGTATATTATTTTCTAACTTACAATCAGTTCGGAAAGGTCGTTGCTGCTAGTGTCCGAGTCCGAGGGTGAGGTGGATCGGGAGCCCCATCCTTGCAGCAAAGTCTGCTCCATCAAGGGGCTGCTGCAACTGCTGAAACCACAGTTCATGTTTTTGCTTCACTTTTATTTGCAGCACCAATATTTACCTTCCGTCATTTGGGTTTCCACCGTTTATCAAAGTGAACAGATCTCTTATAACCTTATTGGTTTTAAAACTTAGACCAAGTCTTAATTCCCTCGTGAACTATAAGGTGGCACAGCACAAAATAGTATAGTAGACAATACAAGATTTTTAATAACAGTTCTTTGCGTTGTTAAGACTTTGTGCATATTTGACAGAAATGCCAGACACTCCTTATTCGCGTTTGAAATTGTCTGGCTACTTTTCCTAGCATACAGAATCTATGTACAATGAGTTCATTTTCAGTGAATAGTTGAAAAGCACTGGAGTTATTTTTGTGTTTTTTGTCACCATGTACAGAATGTTAACTTTTAAGAAAATTGGTAATTGGACTGAGTGATGGTAAAGTCTTTCCTTGGAGATAAACACATGTTTGTTCATGTCTGTTTCCATCAAATAACAGTAAAATAATTTATCTATTTCTGTATGAACTGATGCCAACTTTTCCATTCAAAATGAAGTTTAATTAAAACTTTTTCTAATGTGTAGTGCTACTGCCTATTATTAGTTATTTTAATTGTTTGACACCCTTTATCTAGCATAACTGGTCATAGAAGAATACATCAGGTAACAAGTACTGCAGGAGAGGGTTTATTTTTCTTTCTACACCGGTGACTTGTGAAAATCTACTGACCTGTAAGGAGGGGAGCCTCTGATCCCTTGAGAAACATAGACGGGCGACTCAGAACTGAAAGATTGTGCCGGTGAATCATATCCTGCACTGTTGGTTAGCGACATTCCCCTCGAGGTGTCCATAAAATTCATGTTGGTGAAAGGAGAGAAGCATGGTGGTCTTATTCCCTAAAAAACAGAAGAAAAAACTGTTAGATGCCAACAACTTCGGCTTGTGGCGCACATTAAAGATTCTTTGCGTTTAGTCCGCCTTTTAATTTTCTTTCTCAAATCAATTCAGATTATAAACAATGTAGGTTGTAACTTGTAACAAATAATATGCTATCACTGTCAATAAAAAAATGATTATTAGAGGAGTACTTTTTAACAATGATTTATCAAGTTTTAACCTGTAGCTAAAGTTTAATTATTGTACTGCTGTACATTGATATTTTAAGCATATAGTCAATGCATAAGAAACAATCCTGTCTTTGCAATAATTTTGTAGGTACAGGATGCGTGGAAGGCAGGAATTCCACAGCTTTATTTTAGGTAGGAGAAATCCCATGTCCTCAGTTAACAAAATTTAAAATGTTGCAGACCCTAATTAGTTTTATACACATTTCCTACCTAAAGATTTTCTATTTTGAATTATTAATACTTCATATGACAGCAATTAAATTTTTTTAGGGTGATTCCTAACCATTTTCAATCCTAAAAACAACTTTGCCATCAGTATAAATTTAGCAAGACATGGATAAGTGTTGTATTAATTCCCACAAAGTACCATTTACCAACTGACCTTACTGTACTGATTTCGGTGATGTCTTTTCGGAGAATATTTGTAGTTCAAGGGAACTGACATGCCTCTGACACTGAGAATTAGAGGTACTAAATTCTATAAATAAAACTATTTTAAAACTTAAAAAAACTCACTACTAAAACAAAACTGAGTGCTATTTACACCAAACATATGCAAAAGTAAAATTTTAAAAGAATAAAAACAACTTTTTTACAGCTGATTGTTGTTGAAAGAATTATTCTTAGAAAACTAGAAAAAAGAGATATTTTCAATCAAACATACCATAAATAATCAAAGTTTTCATTTACCTTCCACTTTCCCCCTATTGTATTCAAGATAATACGGCAATACCCACTTTCTATAACTTCACAAACAATAGAAATAAAACTATTTTTAAAAGTGTGCGAGATCTCAAAACTATTTTATTTTTTTGTTAAACAGCAATACCATTACACCATTTCAAAAACTGTAGGTATTGTTGTTTACATTTTTAACATTTCAATGTAGACGTACCGGTATCAAACAAAATATTTAATTGACATTATATAAATATTTGACATATGAAAACCATGATAGAAAATGAAAACCTCTCTAAATGTAGATCTAGTTTCAATGAGAGAGGACAAAAAGAATGATACACAGTGCATCACCATATGTTTCTTTTATAACGTAATAAAAGAGAGCTTAAAAGCCAAGAGGCAGTTGATGCAACATTTGTGCGTCCTTAGCTTTGCCAAATCTTGAACTTCTCTGCCAACTGCTTCACTAAAATTTGTCATTGAATGATTAACAACATTGCAATTGCTATTGGCACCACTGGTTTTTTCCTTATTGACAAGGGTACAGGGTATTTAAGGGAGAGGTCAAGGGCATGGCTGTTTTAAGATGGTTTGCTTTTATTTTTAATGAGATTTCAAGCTTTGGCTCTTAAACAACTATTGATTTCTTTCAGATTTAAAGTTTATTTATTTTATTTAAATCAAATAACTAATGTTTCTTCCATAAAACTGCTAACTATCTATCTGTGAATTTTAAGTGATAATCTGTTGCATAAATTCTGTAAGAGACAACTTAAACAAAGCTATATTTTAAATTATTCTTTTAATCACATCCCATAATACCAGATACAGTCCTAGTCTTGACCAGCAGGCGGATTCAGACTCCATTCCGGTGAGTTTTTCTAGCCAAATTTTGATAGAATCAAGTTTAACTAATTTTGTATAATCGAGTAGTTTTATCAATGCCTTCTTCAACGTTGCCTCAGTGGTCACCTCGGAGAAAGGTTGAATTCGTCTGCCCAAGAAGGGGTTTACGGCAGCCCGTTTTCACCATTCAAAATCATTTTAACATTAATAAACATGATATATTTGGAAACTAGAAAAGTTTTCCGACACATTTAAAGAGCCTGATTTCTCTTAAGTTAATAAAATGAAAAGCCTTTATTTACATAGCAAAGTTAGGACTTTATGATGGTCCTCTCTACCATTTAACCACTTAAATAACAACAGTTTCACAAATAAACTATGTAATTGTCTGAGTTTTAGTGCTTTTCAACTTCATTTTATACATTTAGAACACATAATTTCGTCCAAAAAATGCAAGTGTCAGAGAACTTCTCTAATTACCAAATGCATTATGTTTATTAATGTAAAATTTTTTAAAGGTGAAATGAACCTTGTAAACTCTTGCATTGAAGCATTGCTGCGCAGCTGAGGGAAATATTCCCTCTCTAAATTTATTGAGGGAAATACGCTTCTGCAATGAATGTCATAAAAGCAGGACAAAACCTGACTTCAACTGTGGCCAACTTAGTAAATATCAAATATGTGACAAACATCAGTACAATTAATGGCAAACCGATTTGTTCTCATATACTAGTGCAGGTAATCTTGCAAACTATGTCAATGCAAATTTGTCAAAGGCGTACAGTTATCAGCTATAGATTAAATAACCAACCAATCAGCAAGTTGATTTGGATTTGTTTTTTATTATTAAAACTCTGAAGATTAGTAGCAGTCAAGTCAGCTTGCTTTTGAGATAGACGTAATAGATTGATTATTTTTACATATTATTTGGGGTAATCGAGGTTCTATATCGGATCAACTTTTTTGTACGGTGGTGTAATAAAACCTACTCTTTGTTCTCCAGCCCCTTTACAAGTTTTGCTGACAAAATAGTTACTATTTTTCTTAAGCTTTTTACTTGCCAACATTACTTTTATGTAAAAATTATTTAAATTTGAAAGGAAGAATCAACTGAAATTAATACAAAAGCCACAGAAGGCATTAAATAATGAAGGAAAGGGCTGAAAGTTGAACAACTGCCAACTGGCAAAGCCTTACGACTTAGCCAATAGAAACTGTTGAATTCTTGTGTTTTGTTTTATGACATCAAGCTCTTGACTTGAGTCCTACATAGAAACTGTTACAACAAAATGATACTGGATGCTATTTCTACTAACACTTTCCACTTGTATACAATCAAAACCTTACCTTACCTTATCGTAGTTAAATTTACAAACATTTTAAAACAATTTTGGGATACATTGAACTATTTGTAAATGCTTTTTGCAAACTATTGCAATTAACACCTTTTGTGTGTCAGTGCTGGCTAGTTTCTACCACAGGTGTAAAAGTAGTCAACGTTCCAAAATGTTGTTGTTGTGTTATATTCTTTCCTTGCAACTGTTATTTTTTAAACACTGCATATTTTTAAAGCATATTTAATTAATGGTTGAAAAACTAAACAAATAAGATACCGTAAGAGTAAAAAAAATCAAGTTATCGAGAATTTGATTTATTAAGTTTGGAGTTATTGAGGCTCTACCGTAATAGTTTAAATCTTTTGCGGTACTTATTTTAAAAACACAGTATATCTGAAGAGTTACAGAACTTTTATATATACACAAAATAATAATGCTGTACCCGATTTGCGGTTAAAACTACAAAACAACAGTCATACCATCAATGTTCTTCAGTTGAAAGAATCAAAAGCAAAACTATAATGTTGAATTATTCATTGTCAATATAAAACGTAGTGCTACAAATGAGAAATGAGCAATATCTGCTAAGTAGTTATTCAAGCAGTTTTATTGAAAACTCCAACCAAGAAAAGAAAGGTGAAGAAAAGTTTGGAGACAGTTCTAAGTTATCGATAATCTTTGCAGATGTTGCACTTCTTGTTTCTTTCCCCCCAAGGTACTTTTTTAATCTCTGATGCCAAGGAAACTTTATTACCAATATACAACCTACTTTTTGTCAAAGCATCTAGTTCTCAGAAATATTTCCAGGGAACCTGTGTGCCAGCCTGGTACAGAGGATGGGATTTAAAACTGTCCATAAGACAAAATTCTTACACCCTCCTACTATATAAAATGTAGGTTTATTTGATGCCAACTAGAATTATTTTTAAATAAGGTAGTTAATATTTTACTACCAGAACAACCAGGACAACTTGATTTTAAACATTTACAACTCTTGTGTTAAGACTTAGGATGCAAATGGTTGAGGTAAAATAATTTTATCTTTGAGTAGTTACGGTAATTAAAGTATTCAATAGATAAACTACTAATTTTGGTCTTTTGGCTCATTTTAAATTTTGCCTATTTTATTTAGTCTAAATTATCCTTAAATCATGAAATATAAAATGATATACTGTAATAATTACAGTGTGATTTAAAAATGTTATCAAATTTTTAATTTTAGCCGGGTTGTGCAAAAAGAGTGATTATGTAACGCTTTTAGTTCTTGATAGAATATGTTATGATAGTAACTGTACCAGTTATTCATTAAAAATCCAAAACAATAACAGTAACAAACAAGATATAAAAACTAGTAAATCATCTACTGGATCCATTTTACAAACTTATTATCAATCAATCTGGAAGCGATTATAATTTTTGATTACAAATTAATGTTAAGCAGACTCTGTACACTGTCCTTTTCTAATCCTCAGCCAAACATAAATAATTACTAGCGGTAATGTTTGTTAATTCACGGTCAGTTATAGATTGGTTACTGGTGCTAAACTTAAAAATTACCTTTCAAAATCATCTAAAATTACACATGGATAATGCAAAATCTATATTTTATCCATATTTTGGTATTACCACTGTATATTTAATAACAACAAAGGCTCCAAAATAGCCAGTAATTTTGAAGCTCCATGATTAACTAAAATTATTAGTGTCCGACTATAATATAAAAATTTAAAAATGCAAACTTTAAAAGTCTAATGTAGCTCTAAAGTCATGTACACAGTTGTACCCGACTGCTAAACTGCAGGAAACGACATATACAGGTCCACATACAGCCAATATCAACAGGGCATTATTAGGTTGTGTCTGTAGGAGCAGTTGCTATGGTAACACCGATGTCATATGGCCAGAGACGTTGAAGGATTGGAACGCAGTGCAGCTGAAATTGAGTTTACCTCTGGCGGTTGTGCATTATCCAAAATTAAGTTACTGTACGTTTTTACTGAACGAGTAAAACGCTAAGCTTCCTAAAGGAGTTATCCATCAACAATTTTTCTTTCGACGTGCGATTGACTTGTAAATACATATTAATATTTTACTCACAGTAAGGACGCACATATTGTTTTGAAAGAAACAATGAAATTATAAGCCAAATACTTTTAAACCCCACCAGTTCACCTCTAGTTTTTGACAGTTTTGACATTACTTTTAACTTGACTCTAGAGCTATCACTGGTAAACTATTTATAATAGATCAAATTTAACAAAATAAACTACCCTAAAAGTGATTTAAATTATACATTACCTTTTTAGTACTCCCACTATAGTTAATACAGTATATAGTAAATAAAATTGGCTGACAACATAAATTAGTGGATTTTCTTTTGTGTCAAAAAACAATATTTGTTGTATATTTTGACAATAAATAGTTTATTATTTACAAGCCCAAACCAATAATTAGAAAAGGTTTTTCTAAATATTGCCCAAGCAAAATTGTGAGTTTAAGTCAAAAAGTGTCTTTTTATTTCAACATTTTTTAACCTACTGTATATCCGGTTTCTTATTTGAAATAAGAAATACTTTTTGTTTATTTAAGCAATAAGAATTGTCTACAGGACCTTCCACTACTAAACAAGGTTTTAACTATAAACTGTTATTTCAAAATTGATCTGTGTAACTTTTTGATACCTCTGTCAGTGGCATTTTATTGCTTACGTTAATGCTACTTAATTTAGTTTATGTAAAACTACAGAACACACTTTTGGGAAAGAGAATTCCTTAAAGATACATGTGTATGAGTATCAGTACTTTATCGGTTTATCCACATAATCAAATATAAATACTACAATAAACCATTCCATAAAAAACAATCAAATTATTTTGTTTAACCTTCTGTTCCACTTTTCTGGCTAATTTTTATTTAAACAATGATTTGACTGGAAGAATTATTAAAAGCTTGTCGGAGAGTTCTTTTCTTTTTGATTAAAAGCACAAATCTTGAAGAAACAAGTCTGCTTTATTTGACTCAGCCATTCATTCCGAAGAAAGAAACACTCAAGTCCGTATTTTCCTTACAAACTGAAAATTCTTTTGGAAACACCAATTTTAAGTGCTTTCTGTAAAAACATAGCAACAAATAATAAAAACCTAGGTCAGAAATGAAACTTTGAAAAACAATGTAACAAAATGGGAAGAACTTATGTCATTAGCTGTTTAAATTTTGAATCCATATGGGATGAAAAATTATGATTTAATTATTCTGTGGTGATAACTGTATAATGCACACCACTTTGCAGATTGATGCTAATGTTTTAAAATTATATATTTGAATTTTTTAGATAAGGAAAATCTTATAATTGATAAGGTGATACTCTGATCAAACTTGTTAACTGTTGTTTTGATAACCATTGCAAAATAAAGCCTTTTTTAACTTTAAAAATCAATTACTTTGAAGTTTAGAGTTCTAAGATTATCATTTGTATCTTTTGCTCATGGCTACGCCAGTGGTGTTGTGGTAAATTTGGCAGAGTGGGAACGCAAATTTTTATCTGGGTTATCATAAATATTAATGTAATTGTATGGTACCGGAGGCACTTTACGAAGCAGATTAAGGAGTATGAACACCTAGGGGAAGGGAAACCGAAAACCTTCCTTTCGAATTGTTTAAAATTTTAAAAAGTAATGAAAAATTGAAAAGCATTTTTTCAGTGTGACGTTCCCGTTCCGCACCACTACACCCCTGGGCTACGCAGTATGGTTGTCAAATATGTTGATGTAGCATGACCGATGACGGTAGCAATGATTACTAATCTACTGAATGGTGAAAGATTGAGTAGATTAGTAATCATTGACGGTAGTGAACGAGCATATACAAATTATATGTTTGCAAGCAGCCAGAAACTAGAAAAAGTGAAGCCAACTTTAAACGAGAACCTCTTAGTAGCTTAGCAAGGTTTTGCAATCCAATGCTGATCTCATATGATGACTTTCTGTATGTATTTTAATTTTTACATGATGTCAAACAGATTATTAAGGGTGAATTCTGACAAATTTTTGAAACTCCACTTTTGAATGTGGGTTTTAGAGCTCTACAAATTCAGTACTTTTACAAGGTTTTAAAGTTGATTTTTGTCTAAATAAACATAAAATTTGGAAAATCAACTTCCAATCGGTTTTAAAGAATTTAAAGATGTTTAAAAACAGTGGCATTTGTTCGATTGCAACCCTCTGCATCATTACCTTTTCCCCGCTTTTCAAGCACGCTTTTTGCAGCCTTAATATTTAGGAAGATGAGGCGAGTTTAGTTGGAAGTAGGAAGAGTTTAGTTTGTCCGACTCACCTGGTGCCTGATGTTGCTGTTCCCTTGAGGGATGGAGGGGGCAGACGCTAGAGACGTCGGCCAAGAACCCGACTGGAGAGAACTCTGACCCAGGGACGTTCCTCGCGGCTTGTTCAACTCAAACAGATCCAGGACATTTAATCCTAAAAAACATAGACAATGATTAGTTTAATCCCAGCTCACTGGAAGTGTTCAAGAAGTTTGTAGTGAACGCGTATGTGTGTGTGTGAGATACGACACAAGTTTTCGTCACTTAATTACAGATTTGAGTGTGACGACAAGATAACGAAGCACCGTCTCTTATTTGCATCAGGGCTCTGAAGTCCCCATGTATTTATTAATTGTAGCTACTGACCATCTCTGCAAAAAGTTTTAATGTTGTTGGGAGGAGGAAAAGTGTTTTTTAAATTTCTTTTTGTGTGCTTAATTTTTTTAACATAAATAAAAACAATCAAATTGCATTTACCTCTCTTTTATAATGGTTCAACACTTCCATATTACTTTTCACTACATTTTAATGTGTAACATTGTCTAAAAACTTGATCTGTTGCAAACAACTGAGTTTAACTGAGTTTTAAACCCTGTTGACAAAAATATATTTATACAATATGAAAACACTTATTTTTTGTGGACCCTGACTAAATAATAATGCAGAAGATATTGGTCCATATGTTTTTTTTTTTTATAAGGGTATAGATTTGAGTATAGTTACTCGTAACAAGTATAATTAAGACAAACAATTTAAAGAAGACAAACACATTCACAGTTTAAAATATTAATTTTAAAATTTCTGCTGTAAACTGAATTTGTACATAATTACAATATTTTGTTCATATTAGTTTGCATACAATATTTCCCTAAAGAAAGATTGTAAAGTCTGTAAGTCAAAGAGGGTGCCTTGAACAGATGAATCGTTATTAAATATGTTTACGAAAACAAGTGTGTGTGTTCCATGAACAATCCCGCATTTGGCTGAAAAAGCATACCAAGTTATTATACCGTTATCATTAAAATGGTAAATTGCAATGCAGAGTTTCTAGCTGGGTACAGACTTCAGATTGGGCCCCCAGTGGTGCTGTGTTTATTGTGTAGTACAAAGTACACCCCTACATTATTGTTCAGGATCTGTTTATTTTATGTTCCGCCTCTTTCAGCTACATTGTAGAAATATTTTGCCGTTTGGAAATCTGAGAATGTTTTAAAGGCGACTGAACACAGTAAATATGCTGCTGTCTTGGGTAATTTCTTTTTTGAATTCCTGTTTTTAATTTAAAAACTTATCTGAAGGCCAACAAGCAGGAAACCTGCGCTATTTTCTGATTGTTTTATATAATAAATTAAAATATTAAGGGCAGAGTGTCTTTGATATAAACATTGGTTCTTTGGAAGGAAAAATCAGCTGGGTTTTGACTGTTTCTTAACATACTGGGGTTAAGAAATCTGAATTGATTACAGTAGTTTTAATCATATGGAGCGAATATTAAACATCAAATTTTAAAAGAAGGTATGACATTTGATACGTTCAACTTCGTTTACTAAAGAATAAACAATTTGTTTATTTTCTTTCTTCAATGTTTGTAAAATATTACAGTTTACAATTTATTTCACCTCAACAATTTATTTTGTGGACTCTATGTGCCAATGGTGTGAAATAAATTAGTAAATAAAAGATTAACATACAAATTTATAAAAATCAACGGACAAAATGTGTCAACGATTAAGGGTCTGCTATTTGGTCATTTGTTTTGAACCAGAGTCACCAGACCAGACTAAACTGCCCATTGCCGCGAAATTAGATCTTTAATTGAAAGTTATATTGATGTCTAGTGAATCTTCAATTGGGCCAGTCCCTGAATTCCATACTGATTATGTACGTTTTATATTAAAAAAAGAAACTGACAAAATTGACTTTCATCTTTATTGAATTTTGAAACAGAGAGTAGAAAAGAAGATAAAAATTTTTCGACTGACCTGTCTTGGTAGAGTCTGGTGATGAGGACCCTACGGGTGACATGGTGGAGTCCACGCTTGACTGTAACATACACATTTTATTTCATAAATAAATATTTAAAATAATAATCCAAGCAGTTGGCAGCACCCAAAAAATCCAGGCTACGTCCTGAACCCAACGCGATTAGCCAAGTTATGCCGAGCGCGCTATAGTGGAGGGTGTGCGCACAGCAGGTTGTGGACTGGCTGATAACGGTGATAACAAAAGCAGAGCTGAGTTACTGATAACAGAAGCTGAGCGCCCTCCTGAGACTATAGAGGAGGTCCTGGGACTTGGGGAAGGGATCAGAGATGTGCGCTTACGTTTCAACTACTTCCAAACTACTGTAATGTGCTTTCTATGAGTAACAAAGCTTGTCCCGTGGCAAAAATGGCAAAATATTGGCATCAACTAAGAAGTTTAAACGTATTTGAGCATATTTGAGTTGTATCGTCTTCCATTTTATTTGAAATAATTCACTAAATAACATTAAACCGATATTATAGTCAGTCGTCTATCCTGATTTCCTAACCACTGGTCTATAGATTATATCATCGTTATATTTAAACTAAATACTGTATTTGTAAAATAAAAGTCAAAACACCAACTAACGCAGCTAATAAACACCTACTGACCTTATTCTTATCTATAGTCCAGAGGTTCGAGCAGTTCTCCCAGTTGGCCATTATGTGACGCTCGATATCTTTCTCCTGAACCACATTGTACTTCTCGTTCATCGAGTAACACGTCGCACTCTTCGACCCCTCCTCCAGCAAAATAACGTAAGAGCGATCCATGTTCACTCACTCGCGAAAACTAAGAGACAAATCCAACTCCTACACCGACCCGAGAAGACCTCCTCACGCGCTGAGATTTCGGACAAGACTGACTTTTCGGGAGGGAAAACTAGGTTGGAGGATGGGGGAAGTTCGGCGAGCCGGGTGCCGTCAAAGGGATAGCGCCAACCTCCGACCCTTTGTCGCGCCGCCGACCAATGGGAAGCCGTCCTCCAGCCCAAGCCTTCCGTGGGAATCGACTTCGTTGTTTTTCTCATTGGTGTTATTATTAATAATTTTTAGATGATTCATTTTTATCATATTCAACGGTATTCTAGATTTTCGGTAGTTTTATCTCTTATATTATTAATTTTACAGTTTACCTCCACGTTTAGCACTTTGAATGTGTTTATGGATTGTTTTAAATTTACTTGCTTATAATAGTATTGTTTATTTCAAAATACACCCTTGGGGGTCTTGGGCAATTTGTACACCAGAAGTTTGCCATACGAATAAACAGGACGTTTTTCAAATTTAAAGAAAACGTAGAACGCACATAATTTCAAAATGTACCAACAAACAAACCCTTTAATTTATTGTGTTGTAAAAACCTTGTTTTGTATTAAAATACTTTGGAGACAGCTGTAAATTCAGTGACAGCTTCCTAGCTATCGTTAAGTTTGCTTTTTAATTTTCTTTCTTATGAAGTGCACTATTCACTAGTACCTATGTAGTAATTTTAAACCCTTAATAAATAAATCTTTAAACCTGTCGTTTGCATCAGTTTATTACAAAGCACATTTAAAATTATATTAATATAAATATAGCTTCACTATCAATCATAAGAAATTCATAACTTGAAATAATTACGTTGGATGCAATAAATATCGTCATGTTTATCTGAAACCCTTTCATTTAAAATAAAAATGTTAATAGAACCAAAGATTATGTTATGTTAGGTGGTTAGCGCATAGATGGCAAATGGCTGAGGCAGGAAAATCAACATAGTTGCGGCAGCCCAAGCACAGATTACGCTAAAAGGGAATTCTTTTAAGAGTGTTAAATACGTTGTCACAATTAAGTCATCGACATCGGACAAACTGAGCATGTGGAGCCGAGAAGTATGTGTGCTTGGGCTGCCGAAACTATGTTGATTTTCCCACCTCAGCCATATGGAATCTATTCGCTATCTACCTACCACAACATTACCTTTGAAAGAACGCTCAGCTTGCAATTTTGATAAGAATAAGTGTAAATGCAGACTAGGAAAGACATCTTGAAGCATTGTTACTATTTAATGACGACATAAAGATCCCCCTCACTTCTACCCCTTTATCTCCTGAGGCAGGGGGTGCCGTGGGGAGGGGGTAGCTGGTAACAGCTTGATAATACAAATGCCCGACATCCCTTCGCGATGTGCTCGCTGCCAATGTTGTGGGGGCAAAGTGTAACAGGGAAACGACAACTCTCGATAAGTTTTTTTGCTTTTTAAACCTTTAAGGAATTCATTTTAGATGTCTGTAGTAGATGAAAAGCGCGTATTAATCCGTTAATACTCGTAATTGTGTAAAAATGAAACTTTGGAGCTATACCAAAGTTGGTTGTTTTCTGTTGAAATATCTACAGAAAATTGGGTCCCAAAAAATGGCACCTTTGCAAACACTCGTACCAGCATAATCAAATGTCACGTTTCAAAATGGTAAATATAAACACTCTTCTCTATGTGCGTGTACTGCCACTGATGGTGGCTTCGTGGATACTCAGAAAACACCTTCAGCTACTGATAACACCTTCAGGTTTTTAGGATGATATAGGTCTAATGCGGCTCAAATATCCTCAGTGATCATCTGATGATACCCGCATCAACTCCCACCATCGTTTAGACATATCAGACCATCACCTGCGTGTTTTGGAAGTCACGTTACGCCGTTGGTCCTTGTATTTCTATTGGTCATTGGGCTATTAATGAATGACCCATTCTAAGGAAGAGTCGGCCTTAGTTTGTAACAATAACTCATAACTCGTTACTACCACTCATCACACTCATCCTTCACCACATATTTGCCATAAAATACCCTCATGAGAGTGGTCAGCATCTCAA
Source organism: Matsumurasca onukii (assembly GCA_018831715.1). Taxonomy (NCBI): domain Eukaryota; kingdom Metazoa; phylum Arthropoda; class Insecta; order Hemiptera; family Cicadellidae; genus Matsumurasca; species Matsumurasca onukii. The sequence continues at coordinate 60,578,672 of CM032061.1, read as the reverse complement.
ATAGTGATTTAGTGATATAAAAAATACAAACTTTTAGACGAATTGACCATATTATCAAAAATATTATCGTAAGCTTGACTAAATGTTACAACAGATCAGATGCAAAGTTACAGTGACTGCGTTGCTGTATTTTCAACCCATGGGTCATAGGACTATGTCTCGTATTTCCACCACGTTAATGCACATAATTGATTTTTGATTATTTGGATTAGAACCAAGCCCGTTTTTCACCTTTGAAAATAATATTTACATTAATAAACATGATATAATCGGAAGCTAAAGGAAATTTCCGACACGTGTGTAGAGCCCGATTTCTTATAAGTTGTTCAAGACTTTCACAAATAAACGTTGAAATTGTCCGACTTGTAATGCTTTTCAACTCCATCTTGTACACTTTAAAAGCTTAATTTCGTAAAAAACCTCTAGCTTTAATAGCTTTAAAGCAAATGTGTAAATACTTAATTAATATTACCTTGTATAGTGTCGGCGTATTTTGGATAATTACAGACCCTCGCGTTTTAGCATCTCCGCCCAGCTGAGGCGGAGCCTTAATAAAACTAACTAAATATCGGAAAGGAATCCCTTGTGAAGTTCATGCAACGTCAACGATCACAAGAACGCTTAAAACTTACAAACCGTCAGAAACTCGGGCAAACGGCAACACCCGACCCACTTCCATTCAAACAGAAACTAGAAACTGCCTGGCTGGAAATAGCAAATATAGATCTAACCTACAATCCGCTGTGCAATGTGCATTTTGCAGATAAAGTAGTAAGTCAGTTAATGAATTGGCTGTTGCGAATCGCATAACGACCTGCACACGGTTTGATGCGCATGCTCATCTATCTCTCCTATCTGGCTATTGGCGGGAAAAAGAAATCTTTACCAGCAACCGGACTCACACAACTAGTTGCCCCACAACTAGTTGCAATAATCCAAGTTTGATCTACCAAAATGAGGAAGCACCCCTGCTCCAATGAGCGGTTAGCAGCCCTGTGGCCAAGAGGATAGCAGATATCATCTCAGTTTCAGCCAATCAGTGACTGAAGATGGTACTCCACAGCGAGATCGAAATATTTCAAGCAAATTATTATGTTTTGACGCGGTGTGAATAGGAAGAACTAGATTATAGAGTACCCTGTGTTCGTTTTCAATAATGCTTTAATTTGTTAAATCAAGGCTTTGCTTTTGTGTTTGTTATATGAGAGACGGTTGTTTTGTGATATACAAATGACACGAGAGGCAGGGAGGACTACCGAACTGGGAGACACAGGATGGTGGTCCATGAACGGTTGCCTCGCAGACAGGAGTTCAAGGAGTCAACAGGTTTCCGGATTTAATTAAATGTGCAAAACGCCTAGAAAGTTTAAAAATTTTCTAAAAACAATTATGATCGCTGAGGCATTTTACAACATGGACGAGTTTATTGGACACACTGAGGTGTGTGTCTTTGACGATGAGGGTTAAGTGGTAAGATTCAAGTAAATGATAAGTTATCTAGAAATGTTTAAGAAGCAAGAAGACCCAGGTTTTAGCCAAATATAACCTGCTATCTCGTTTTGAAATTATTGTGGCCTTTGAACTTGAGCTCCTATTACAGAATTTAGAAGACATCCCCTATTGGTGGTTATAGGATATAGTGGTCTATTATATACGATAGAAAAACGTATGATGAATTTTGCACTCTTTTGTAAAGGCAGTACCTTCTAGCCCAAAAACCAGTGGTAATACACCACTTTCTATATTATCCGCAAACTAATGAAAATCCCTTAAAAGTCCGGAATTCAACAAACGAAACTCCCGTTTTGAAGAAGTTTTGAAAACAAGATGAAGCAACTCAATATATTTAAATTAAATACCGATCCTATGTCCTTAGTGTCGAACCAATACGCCACAGTCATGTACAAGGTCAAACTATTTATCCAAAACTTCCTTTAAAAGAAAACAATTATGTGCCACCGACAATAAGAAGGGGTAGATTATCTTTATACTATCGACATTTGGCTCCAAGTTCCTAAGCATCTCAACAATAAGCGGGGCGCCATAAAATGCTTAACTTATAAAACAAAGTCGTATTACTTTGACCTGTTTATAACATAAGCTCGACTTTCATAGAAACATATGCTTTCCCGAACAAATGTTATTGCCGAACGCAGTCGGCGGTAGACTTGTGATTTAGTTTCAGATCGTTATACAAGTCTTCGAAGAAAATGCTGCTTAGATGTTATATTAAACTTGTATATTTAGTTGGAATTTAAAGTTCGTTGCTACGACTTTTATGTCCATCAAATTTAGCTTACAAATCTAAGTCAATCAGAAAATGTGAACAACACATAAAGTTTTTGGGTTAATTTTACTAAGGGAAAAAGGCATTCTTGTCGCCAGCATGGTAGGAACTAGAAAGGGGGACCATGGAGTGAGAAATCCTGACCCCCAGAACACGTGTTGAGCATTTTTCCTAACTGTATGCATATACAGGGTGAGTTTTAAATGTCCCTTCCCTACCTTAACTTTTGAAAAAGTAAATATTTTTAAAATCCTAACGGGAATGTTTTTATAGGATTCTGAAGTGTCTTTGACGTACTTGACGTGTGTATATCCGAGGGGGGGGAGGCCTGCCCAATTTTAAAACTACAAACCCCCCTTGTGACACCTCAAAAAAGGAAATTTCAACACAAATTCAATGACCCAAAGAACAACTTTTTCTCGACTCTTTTTTTTACCAATTTGAAGATAACACAAAATCATGTTTACCAAATTTTACATAAACATTATTTCAAATAACAACATTTTCTTCAAAATACTCGAAATATCACAACCTTATTACCCCTAAGAGTCGAAATTTTTTAAATACTTTGTAGTCACCGGGATATCTAGGGACTTGTATTCAATATACTTATGGAGGCACAACTCAAATGAGACACCTGTTTACTGCCTTCTAATTGCATCAACCCCAGAAACTTTTGAAGATTTGGTATAGAGAGCACATAGTCTATTACAATTACCCGCTGTCAAAATTAAACCAATGGTGCACCTACAGACATCAATCCCGAACAACTCAAAACAATGACAGCAGCGAACTTTTATCAGCATTCAGTTGGGCTTCTAAATACGTAGTTTCAATGGTTTCGTTTTCATACGAGATTCGTTTACCCATTTTTTGTCACCAAATAATGGTAGTCCACCACTAAAGGGGTCGCCTCAGTGGTCACCGCTGAGAAAGGCTGAATTCGTCCGCCCAAGGAACACAAGGCATCGAGGTCCGAGATACGCAACATCGGGCCTTCTTTCAACGGATGCGGTCTAACTGTCAAACCTAGCGCCTGCAAGGGTTTTGTTAGAAAGTAGATAGCGCTCTTATGTCAAGGTTACGTTCGGATAAGTTAATTTTTATTGAACGAGAAAGAGTGAGAAAGGGATCAGGGGTTATGGCCCGTTTTGGGGTCATTTTAAAATTTGTACTCTGACAGAACCAATTTTGAATGACATGCCTGCGTGCATATGTGAATGGAATTACAATTAGTTTTTATATTTTTGGCAACACTTATGTACACTGCAAATAAAGTTATTTATTTATTTATTTTGATTAGATACAATTGCAATTGGATACAAGTTTTTGAAATAGCATTTTATCACCAAAAAATCCAGAGGATGTGATAAGACCTGTGGTTTAATGTAAACGGAATGTTAACCATATTATCTGTTCCTTTTATTACCATGGTATACAATATATTATTGAACCAACAGTTGGTTATTTAAATTGTTGTTTTCTTTGGGAGATTTACCGTACGTAATTTTTGAACGCAAATGAGCAATATTTTGAAATTGGTTATATGAATTACTTCAACACTTATTTCTAAAATATTAACTTACTGACTAAGGAAAGCAAACGAACTCGCTCTTCCAACGGTATAGTTATACGGCTCGACAAACATAACCGTTTTATTATATTCTAGAAATGAAAATTAACTCATTTTTCATTAGTTTGTATAACCATTGAAATATTAAAACTAATGCGAACCATCATCAATTATATTTACAAATGAAAATTATAGTCAGCAAATACGAGCAGTAAATTGATAATTCACATGGTTGCTGTCCAACAAACACCACAGTTATAATTATAAACTGAGTTAAGGTAAGTTTTAAACTTTTGGGTGAAGTTAAATATATTCTTTAGGACAGATTGGGAGCCAATTTTCCAAACTTAATTTTTAATTTGATAAAATCTACTTAGAAACACGCAAAACTATAGTACATACTTTTAGAGCTCCGAAACACTCATTTAAATATAACTTAAAAACGTGGCTTTAATCTTGATGTGTCTTTAAAATGTAGATTTGTCCAAAATCCCCTCGAAAAAGAAAACTTCAAACAATAATGCGTATTTTTCATACATTTTGATGCTGAAAACCTCGAACCTCCCCCCGAATTTATTTTCTACCAAAATTGATACATACAAATTCATACGTAAAATCGTTAAACATATGGTATTATTATTCCTTTCATGTCTTGCATTTAGTTGAAAGGCCCGCTGTAAAACAAATACATTGACCATTACTAATTGAATGAAGCCCAACATTCGAAACAAACTAAATATTCAACAATCTTCAAGAGCTCTTAATAAATAACTTAAAACCACTGAACATTTTTTTCATAAAATTTATGTTTGACCATTTATGTCCTGATTCTAAAGAGCGTTTTGCTTTATCATATTTCTCTTATTTGATGTATTTCAAATTGTATGTGCGTTCTTTCAATTTTATCTTTGGGGTGCTGTGATATTTTACAGTCACCATCATTACAAAGTATTTTATGTATTCCTGATTTAACTTAATTTTGAATTTTGTTTGTAGGGTGTCCAAATAGAGAGTTAAACTTATTTTTTAAGAAAATTAAGGATTAATGTTACAATGAGTTTTAAATGTAATAAGATAAATCAGCTGTAGCAAAAGATTATTTAGAATTCGGACAATGTTCAACAATAAATTCATTGCAAGAAAATTAAAGCTCACAATATTAAATGCATACAACATTTATGAATCATGAAAAAAGTCAAAATTATTTGGTGAACATAAGCCTGATGCATTTGCAAATTCCGTGTTTCTCATAAAGTACTTAAATAAAATATGCTGTAACTGTATTTTGATCCAAATAATTTTATTTTTCGTAATCTTAATTTTATGTAACTGTTAATTTTATTTTTTCTTCAGTTACTGAGCGTCTCTATTAATAAATTCCACTGTGCTTTTGATAAACCTCGAGATTTTTTTATATTGTAATACAGTTCAAAGATGTACACATTTCTAAATAAAATCTTGACACAAATACAGTCTGAATGGTTTACAATGTTGAAATATCGCACACCGGTTTGCGGGTCACCCTGTACGCGCGTCGGCTCGCTCGAGCGTAGGTGCGGTCAAGAAAATCATAACTTCTGACCGTGACAAATTAATTACACAATTAACGTGAATCTCGGACACACTCACCTGTTGGTGCAAAACTGGCATTTTGTTCCTGTTACCTCCGACTTCGTGTCAAAACCGGTCGAAACACGCTTAAATAATAGTTCAACAGTTAATAAATTAACAACAATCAATACTCAACAAGCAATAAATACAAAAGTCATAGTTTACAAATAATTTATATAGATAGACATATATAAAATCTGGTTAAAATATAGAAATATAACAATAAATAACAACTTTGCTTTTGAAGCGTTAACCCTAAGCCTACATAGTAAAGCGACCGGTGGTACCAGAGGTAGGCGACCAACTGGTGGCGAGTCGGTAAACATCGACTGTCGAACACTGCCAGATCGACTATCGATTGTTTTGTAGTTGCTAGTTGAGTTTTAGTTGGATTAGTTAAATTCCACCTTGATACGTTCATCAATACAGCGATTTGCAGAAATGTGTTTGTATGTAACGACCACAGACTGTATGTTATATGAAACAACTCCAAATGCTTGTATCTTACTTAAAAACACGAACATTTTTGTGCACGTCTATTTGCACAATATTAAATATTTAATAAGATAGCCGCCTATTGTAGTTCCTTTATTTTCAAGTTTGTTATTTCAAAGTTTACTTTGCGAGCACTTCAGACTGTACCATGTATAGCAATCGTCACTGAATTAGGAAGCAATAATTTTCCACTCATTCTGACATCGAAGTCCCTTTCAAACATCAATATTTCTATTCTCTCTCTTATTGATTCGAATAATTCTACTTATAGCCCAACTATCTGTCTGTTAGTACGCGTTCTCCCAGTCGTGTGCCATGAACTCGTCCGTGCTATAAGAAGCTTGTATGATCAAAACGTATTCAAATGCCTTAGGGATTCGGGCACTTCTAATCGAATTTGGCATTATGTTTACCAAATAAACTCCCTATACGTAAAGGGAAGAGTTTATGAACCACTGTTCTGTGTTGCAGTTCGCTAGTCGTCCCTGCCTCTAGTCTCATAACAGTGAATACTACTACATCACTATACCACTATTTGAGATGCCGACCACTCTCATGAGGGTATTTTAAGGCAAATATGTGGTGAAGGATGAGTGTGACGAGTGGTAGTAATGAGTTATGAGGTGTAGTCTTGTTACAAACTAAGGCCGACTCTTCCTTAGAATGGTTCATTAATAATAGCCCAATGACCAATGGAAATACAAGGACCAACGGCTTAACGTGACTCCCGAACCACGCAGGCGATGGTCTGATATGTCTAAACGATGGTGGGAGTTGGTGCGGGTATCATCAGATGATTACTGAGACTATCTGAGCCGCTTTAGACCTATATCATCCTCAAAAACCTGACCTCCATGAAGCTGGATTACAGGACCACGCCACGAGTCCCAGTCAAATGATTCATCCAGACAAAGTCAATGAAAACACAAACGAAATCACTGAAAACACCTGCAGCTGAAGTGCATACGTGCAGTCCAGACTGTAGAGGGTTAAGTAGGGCGGAGGGACGCCAGCGCCCAGCAAGCACGTCACGCTGTATTTTGTAGAAAAACAACAAATTGCTGCAACTTGTGGACAACTTAGTGGAAGACTTTGGTGTACCACGCTGCTTGAAAGCTCCATCAACACATAAATGCCTCAGGCAAGCAGACAGTCTTGCGAGCACACTGCACACAAGATAAACTCATAACAGTTTTGAGTATACACGCGTAGAGTTAGTTATGGTCATGGGCGCCCATACTCGGGGGCAGGGTGGGGACGTGCCCCTCTTCCCGAGCTTTTAGGAAAAATATTTTAATATTTCAAAACAAGGCAAATTTTGTAGAACAAATTCTATTTTAGAACAAAATAACATCCTTTTAGAGACATTTTCATTTTGTCATCTGGAATTTCAAGTTGATGCATTTTTTGCACTCTCTTTGGAATAGGGACGGTTCGAGTACCAATGTGTTATACAGGGCGATTGAAAAGACTTTGGAATTTCGAATGAATACACTTTGGAACATATGAATACACATAACACGATTAGAACAATACATCAGTGTTATTGATTTTATCAGTATTATTCTTGACAAGAGTAAGGTTTACATGGAAATTTGTGGCCTTCGAGTCTGGAAAACCTTCCTTCCAGAACGCTCAAAAACGTGTTTTATGGGTTATATTTCCTTAATGTTCCTTAGGGAGACCCCGGACCCCCAACCGTTCTGTTAGCCCCCTCAAGAAAGGTACCCTATGGGCGCCCTTGGTTAAGCAAACACCGCAATGACCTCATGTAGGTACTAGGTAGAACTAAAGACATTTTCGTCTTTGGTGGCATCGATTGTAAACATTTTCGATTATCGCTCGACGATTTGCAACACTCGACTTGTGGTCTCAGCTGTGCGGTCACGTGACTGGATCCAGGCCTGTGACTGGCCAGTGCTGAGCCAATAGCAGGCCGCAACTTCGTTATCGATACAATCACCCTTATCAGTCCCGCTCGCCACTCCGTTCAAAGTGACGTCAAATCTGTTCAGACTGGACTCGAGCAATCCTCCGGTTGGTTGGTCGATCCGGGCAAAACCTTCAGCAGTTTCATGATTGCGCTTATCAGGAAGAAACAACATTGTTTAGAGAACTGTTTTATAAGAATATAAAGTTTTAATGGTTACTGCCAAAGACAACGTGGTGAATATAATATGTCTGACAATACACCGAAATAAAACTACTCTCTTATTGAAACTTTGAGAAACGTTTTGCTTTGTAATGACCCCGACCCCGTAACTTATTACACTCCTGGCATCACGATAAGCTAAAGCCGAAGGCCGAAGCAAAGCTGTGAGCGCATCGAGCAACCTCGTAACGCCTGTCATAATAGAGGACGAAAAGCTGAGGACGAAGGCCGTAACAAGACTGTGAACGTAGCGAATAGCTTCGTAATGCCCGAGATAATAGCTAAGACGAAAGGCTGAGGACGAAGGCCGAAGCGGTACTGTGAGCGTAGCGAGCAACCTCGTAACGCCTGTGCTAATAGAGGACGAAAAACTGAGGACGAAGTCCGAAGCGAAGCTCTGAGTGTAGTGAATTTATAGTCACAAATTGCAAAGGAAATTCACTCTACCTCCGCCGGCGGCGTCTATGCGCGTAGCTGCGTGTCGGCCTGGTGAACTGGTCTACTCGCTTAATATCGCCTCTTTAGGAAGTACGGCAAATTATAACATGATAATGATACCAAATTTTCCTTACATTGTATAATGAAGCTTTTGTCTTGTCCGAATTTAATCGAACGTTCGAGCATTTGTCGGAATACCCTTAAGGCCTGAGTACAGTACATGGGCTAAAGGCGGCCCTGGATGTTCGTGATATTTATTACAATTCACAACATGAAATAAAGATAACCAAAAAGGCCTTTTAATTATCTAAAACAGTCAACTTCATCCAATTTTGATAAAATTTAAAATAAATATGTAGTTGAATATCAATATATCAACAATTTATAAACTCCCTTGGGCAATTCAAAATGGTGGCCAACAATGCGATATTTCCCTATAACAACTGGATGATTAATCTGATTTTATGAAATTTGAAATATGTTTTCACTTATAAATATAATGATATGCAGTAAAGCTTCCAGTAAAAGACCACTTAAATCTGAGGCGGAAGGTCGAAGCGAACACTCATAGCACTAAAGGATGCAAAGCCGAGGCCGAGGGCTTAAGCGATGATGTGATGTGAAGCTAGTGGGGAACAGCCTCGTAACGCCCGTAATAATAAACCATGAACAGCTGATGCCGAAGCTAGGCTGTGAGCGTAGAGAACAGCCTCATAACTCGCATGCAGCACGAAATGCTGAGGCCGAAGCTAGGCTGTGAGCGTAGAGAACAGCCTCATAACTCGCATGCAGCACGAAATGCTGAGGCCGAAGCTAGGCTGTGAGCGTAGAGAACAGCCTCATAACTCGCATGCAGCACGAAATGCTGAGGCCGAAGCTAGGCTGTGAGCGTAGAGAACAGCCTCATAACTCGCATGCAGCACGAAATGCTGAGGCCAAAGCGAGGCTGTGAGCGTAGAGAACAGCCTCATAACTCGCATGCAGCACGAAATGCTGAGGCCAAAGCGAGGCTGTGAGCTTAGAGAACAGCCTCATAACTCGCATGCAGCACGAAATGCTGAGGCCAAAGCGAGGCTGTGAGCGTAGAGAACAGCCTCATAACTCGCATGCAGCACGAAATGCTGAGGCCAAGCTAGGCTGTGAGCGTAGAGAACAGCCTCATAACTCGCATGCAGCACGAAATGCTGAGGCCAAAGCGAGGCTTAAAGAGTAGCGAACTAGAGTTACAATTAGAGTAACAAATTGCAAAGGACAAATTGCAATTCACTTTACTCATGCCAGCGGCGCTTTAGCGCTTAGCTGTGTTACGGCCTGGTTTCTTGTTACAAAGGTAACTTTAAAACATATTTATATTCACAAAAACCCGCAGATGCTAAGCCGTGAACTTGGAAGATGATTCGTTCGATACAACCAGAAAAATAAAATATTATCGAATTTGTATTGAGTTTAACCAATTACATCATTGTCTACAGTTTACGTAGAGCTTACAACAAATTTCATTTCTAGCATTTTTAGAACTAATTACTTCTTTATTAATGATTATTTTGTTCCAAAAGTTTGGGTAGGTTTATTTCGGTAGATAATTTACATGTGGTCAAGTTGAAATTAATATTATTACTTCGGCCTTATTTTTCACCTTAGTTCAAAGTTTAGTGTTCTGAAAACTGTACGAAAAACGTTTCCTTTTTAGCTATCCACCTATCTAACAAATTATAAAACCTTATATTACGCAACGCAGTCTTTAATATAGAAAACACAATTGCTAATTGTGTTTTATTTTCCTACAGTCCACTATACATTGTACATTATTTGTAGTGGTTAGAAGCTTTCAATCCGTAAAATACAAAACTTAGTACCGATTTGAGTCAATTACTTGGTAGTTTAAACAAAATCCACTTAATGAATATTTTTCACTTATGCGAACTGAAAGTACAGTCCAGTTTTGAAAGAGCAAGACCGTTTGTGTACTAGGTACTACCTAGCAAATGAGTCTGAGGTGGTCAGTTAGACATAGTAAGTACGTAGTAACATATTGATTTCTTGTCGGCGCAGTATTCCAAGTAGAGAGACATGAAGGCATATTTTCTAGTATTTGAAAATCAATACCGTAGCTGCAGTTTCATCTCCTGAGTAAAGTTGGAACCATATACAACAAAAGTATACTCGCTAATAAAACAAATCATTGAATGTGAAATTACTTGAGACAATGAAATTCTGTAAGATGACTGTACAAATTTCTAGCCAACCATTTTGCCTTCAGTTTAAATGCATACGAAACATTGTTCCTCATTTTCATCATACAATAGCCAAAACTTACTTAGAGATACAGAATTCACTTTTAAGTTGAAGTTCAGATACAACGTCAAAATAATAGATATATACTCACTTGTGCACCATAAGGCTGGTAAAATCTCCAAAATCCAAACATTTTTACAGCAAGCTACTAATTCTCAACGAACAATTCTCAACAAGAAAGGATATTCACTAAAAATGTTATCACTTTTAATAAACAGCTGTTGGGTAATACGTACCTGCGACGCAAATGAACTTCTAGAAAATCTATTGATTTTAAAGAGAGTAAAGACTTTGGAAATTTAAAGGCAGTTGTTACCATTCAAGAGTATATAAAATAGTTTTATGGACATGAGCTTTCTACAACACTCTTAAGTAAAACTAAAATTTAAATATACATATAAATATATGTAAATTATTTAACAATACAACACAAACATATTTGTGTATAATTTTTACGTACCCACTACATATAACTTGCGGTAATTATTTGGCAATAGGTAAAATTGTTTTTATTTTCATCTCATATTGGGGCAGACATTCTACATTTTATTTTAATCACACTAAATTGTAAGTACTTACAATTACATGTATAAGTATAAAAACGTACATAATTTTTTAATTATAAAATAATTGAATGCAGTTCTAGTAATTGAAAAGTACCTATTCAAAAGTCTGTGCCGGTCACTAACCTACTATAACACTATTACAATAATTAAGGGTCCGCATAAGCTGCTCGTCGACGCTTCAATGCAAGGGTCTAGAACAATAATCCAAAATACGCCGAGACTATACAAGTTAAGATTAAGTAATTGCGTTAGTTTTAAAACTAAGAAGCTTGCCTACATGAGTATTGAGCATTTTTTCGAATTTTTGCTTTTTAAGTGTACACGCAATGGAGTTAAAAGAACATCAATACATGAACAATTTCAAAGATTATTTGTAAAACTATCGAACAACCTATGAGATATCGGGCTCCATGCACGTGTCGAAAGCTTCTCTAGTTTTCTAATACACCGTGTTTTTTAATGTAAACACTATTTTGAAAGGTGAAAAACGGGTCACCGTAAACTCTTGCAAGCGCTTGGTTTTACAGTTAGGCCACATCAGTTGAAAGAAGGCCCGTTGTTAAGCCAGATGTAACGTGCGCGGTGTCGTGTGTTCCTTGAGCGGACGAATTAATCCTTCCTCTGAGGAGACCATTGAGGCGGACCCAAATGCCCCTTCCAAACCTAGGTTCGACATTCGACTACACCTTTGGACTCCCAATTGTGTACTTGTACTTGGTTCTCTTTAAAAGTATCACAGATAATGGCTTATGTTTTAAACAGTATGATTTGACTTCCTCAAAGGGGGAGAGGGGCTCTTGGATCCGCCACTGTTCAAAAGATGGCTTTTCATTAATTTTACCGTACAATCAAAACGTGATTAGTAAATCAGCAGTAAATAATCATACTGTATATTATACGACTGACAGTTGTACTTGAACAAAAAATCTGATCAAAACAGTTAAAAGTGAGAAATGTGTTCAAGAACAAAACTCTTAGCTATTGTTATTAGCCGTTGAGTTGGAAAGATTAGCCCTAACTGTGAAAGAGGTGGAAAATGGTTTTGTGGCGAGGGGGGATCCCGGGGGGTTGATAGTACTCACTTTTTGTTTTAGTAAAAGGTCATGTGGGTGGGGGATATCATTTTTCTTTTTTATTCATGATAAGTCGACAAAAACTACTTTCAACTAAAATAATCTCATAAGAAACATTTCATTGGTTTACTTCTGTGTATTTTACTTTTTAACATAGTAATAAGAAGTGGAACAATCATTGGAAAAACACACGCCCATCAATATAAATACTGTATAAATTTAAACTGACTATATGAGACAAAACATTTTCTACACTGACAACTTTACAAACATGTATTTAGGTAAGGTATTTCATTTCTTATGGGTGCCAGGACACAGTGGGGTCGAAGGAAATGAAGGTGCGGATAAATGTGCAAACATAGGTACCAGCACCACCCTCATTGGCCCGGAAAGTAGGATTGGTAGGATGGAAAGTCAATGGTCTCATACAGTCTAGCACGTTGCTCAGTTGCGGAGTGGGTCACAGGTGAACACCAAAGACACTGGGTAAGCGTAGACGGTAATAGACAAACTAAAAGGGTGTTAAGTGGACCATCCCAAGCCCTGGCAGTAGAAGCTTTAAGTCTAAACAGAGTAGAACTCCGAAGAGTAGTTGGTTATTACTGGACACTGGGGGTTCCGCTGTCACCTGCAGAGAATGGGTTTAAGAGTCGAGGAGATCCTCTGCAGGAAATGTGGTGAGGCAGAAGAAACAGCTCACCATGTCATGTTCAATTGTCCGGCACTGCTGAGAAGGAGACAACAAACCCTGGGTATTGATTGTACGGAGGATGGGTACGAACAGGAGAGTATTTATCCAAGATTAACAGGTTTTCGAAGGATCTTGCTTGGGTTTGACGGTGAATAGTCTTCTGTAAATGAGAGTTCACAATAAGCCAATGGCTGCAAGGCTATGACTACATGAATGAGGCACATTAGTGCACAAACCTAGCCCTCAAACAAAAAAAGGGTATTTCATAGCAGATAACAACATAATAGATTTGGTTGGTAATAAATAAAACTCAGGGGTCTTATAAATAGTTTATTTTAAATTTTCAAGTACTTTACTTTGACATCGATATTAAATACAGTAAAAAGAGTTCAAGGCATTTTTGGCACTTAGATTGTAAACATTTTAGATGTGAATGCAACAATGTATTATGAATATTATAACTTATAAAATGTACCCGTTTGGTGAGTCAAGAATAGTCTGAATTAAATCAAAGATAGGTTTAATACAATTTTAAAATCCACAGCTAGGCTTAAAATTCTATACAATGCAATAAACTAGTTATTTAGGAAAAAGATTATGCATTGCACTATAAAAATATATCTCGGTGATATCTATCTCTAGTTGAACGGCAATTATGGTATAGACCTTAGTGGGAAATTGTGGATGGTATTTCCCATTTAGAGTATACCTCGCAATTTACTCTTAAACTGACTGAAATCAACAGAAAAACAGTTAAAGAACCGATTTGCCATTGGGCATTTGAATATGTAACTCAGTACCACATTCACCAACTTTGATTGTATCTAAGGGCCGCATCTTGAAATAAATGTGAATTTCAAAAGTTCTCACACAAATACTATTTGGGCTACATACAATGTACCTTTATACAAGTTTCAAGAAAATCTGCCTATAACTTTTGTTAAAACTTGGTAACAATCTTACATGTAGAGAAACATACAAAACGCTAATTGGTTGAGTGAAGTTGAAATGGCGATCTCGATTTGATCAGGAAGGCTGGATTTGAACAAACCTGTCTATCTTCAACAGCATAATACATTACTTTCAGCTAAGGCCCTGTGTAGAAGCAAAGATAATGTTATGTAAGTAGATTGCGCATAGATGGTTGAGGCAGAAAAATCAACATAGTTGCGACAGCCCAAGCACAGATAGCGCTGCGAGGCAATTCTTTTATCTTCATAAAAGAATTGGCAATTCATTATCTTTGGTAATATCAAACAACTTCCCTTTTTGTGACAATGGACTTGCCCATCCCAATGACAGAGTAGAAGCTGCGTAGCTGACAGCTCAGACCTTGTGTTTGAGCTTACAGCCGCACTGAAAGTGTTTATTATATTCACTAGACGCGTTCTTCTCAACTAACCAATCATATGTACTAATTATGCTGTTGCTATACAAGTGTTATTAATAATATTTTATGCATATTGTCACAGAGGTTACAGGCTCATGTGCTCTTATGAACTTAACATAATTGCGGCAGCCCAAGCCCAGAATGTGCTTGAAGTGCTGCCATCTCTCGCCGCCTTTCTCCCATTTTGGCTCAACAAGCTTGAGTTTGTGCGATGTTGATGACTTTAAATGGGACCAAATCACGCAATTTTTGAGAAGGAACAAACTTGCCCATGCGTTAGTGGCTCTCCTTGAGACTCTTAAAAGAATTCCGTTGCAGCGCTACCTGTTCTTGGGCTGCCAAACTTTGTTGATTTTCCTTCCTCAGCCATGTGGCATCCATGCGAATCTACCTACCATAAAATAAACTTTGCTGTAACTTAAGTAAGTTTAAGACCATTTTTGTTTGCCTGGGGGTAGGCAATATCCGTCTTTGATCACAACAACTTGCTAAAACCTCTAAATACATTACACAAGTTTTCAAGAGTTCAACCGCACACACAACTAAAATTATGACTAACCAACTGACCAAGCAAAGCATACTTAACTTTCTTAGCCTTAATACATGCAATACCAAATAATTCAACTATTAATGTAAAAAATCACAATAAATACTAAATGCTCCCACATTTATTGAGGAGTCACAACCCAGTAATGACAGTTTGACAATATAATAATACATTCTGATATGTCATTCGCTAACATTGTGTTTTCCAAGTTCCTTACTAAGCACTGAAAAACAATTCATGCAGACTAGATATTTGTAGTACAATATTTTATTGGTATTTAAAAGATTTAATGTAGTGTAAATTTTGAGAACTCTAAACAATAACTGATTTGGCATCGAGTGATTGCACTTTTAGTAATCCGTGCAGTATCAGCCAAGAATATAAACAACAATAAGACTTTGTTTTGCGTACAGGCCCTAAACAATACTGATTTTAATATTCCTCAGGCTGCTGGAATAGTTGACTCCATATTTGTTCAGAGAAAATTTTACCAAAATAATAAAGGTGCTGAGCTAGCTGGATGCCTGTAAGCATTGTCAGATAGCCTCTCTCGGCAGACTTGCCTACATGTTGTGCAACCTTCTATTGCACTCAAATCCAATTAGTCTTTATTCAAAAGTGAACAGTACCATTTACATACATATAAAATTCTGTAGAATGAATTCCCCAGAAAGACTGTACGTCTGTGTGTGGGGAAGAGTTATTATCATATAATAATGTTACAATTATTGATTATAATTTAGATAACAAACACATTACCCTTAGAAATATTTGGCCAAATCAAGTCTAAAAAAGAAAAAGTCTATTCACAAAAATCACTGATATCCGGACAATCTTTTATGCTGACGCATATGCCTCTCATTGTTGGGACTCAGAGAAGAACTTCGACAGCCCAGAATTTACAATATCAATTAGATGCCAGATCAGCAAGTGCCTAATGAGTAATAGCTTTACACTTATATCAGTTCCATAAAAAATACAACTTTCATATACAAGAAAAAGCTTTCACTAAAATTCCTCACACTTAAACTAATCTCTAATCATAAATCTCATCTAAACTTTAAACAATTCAAGAATGTCATTTTTGAATTTCTGCACAAAGATTTTCTCTAATTCTTCCTTTTTTTAATAATAATAAAGTTTGATCAAAACTATAACTAATTATGTTGGTCTCAAATTAACACATGATTTATTTGTCAAACAGTAAAGACTGTTATTACCATACTTATTTTCAATCAAACATTACTTGGTAATAAAATCATAAATTGTTCCCAAGGTATTCAATATTTTGAGCTTCACAATTACAGTACAGCAGTAGAGGTTATGCTATCTAGGATAAACTTACAAATCTAAAAGGGAATGTCATACAGTGTTAGGTCGAAGGGACTTTTTGAGCCAATATACATATTTAAGAGCTATATGACTAAATTACAAACTAGTAATGTATTTAAAAATCTTTAGTGGTAATTAAATTAAAACCCAATAACTGAAAGTCAAGTGTAGTTTTTGATTCTTACTGAAAAACCAATAGACTTTTCTCAGTAGAATAGTCCAATATAGTAACACCATCACAATGAATTTCAACATTATCTTTCTTCTTTGGAAATGAAAGTAAATACTTTGATAAAAACAATATTTTTTAGGGGATTATAAAGATTTAGTAGTCACTAATTCCTCTCAAAACTAACTAGAACTTGATATGCTATCAAAAAGTAATAGAAGGAGAGCAGATCACCTGGATAATGTAGAAACACACAAGAAAACACAAACTGTCAAATTTTCAACCTTCTGTGTTGAACCTTAAGGGCTGAAAATTTGACAGTACACCACAGTCCTGTTAATCCGAATTTCCGGTTAATCCGAACTAGCATTTGGGAAAGAAGTTTGAATTTTTATAGGAATTTTAAGACATTTTTCGTTGTCAGAAGGAAGAAATGAAACAAGATACTAACTTTTAGAAAATATTTGAATGAAACCATTTGAATACAAAAAGAGTACAGATAGTTAACTCGTTAAATCGTCAATGAAGAATTGCAACATTTTGGAGGGTGACAGTGTTGGCGGTGGTTGTGGGGGTAGGTGAGGGAGGGGCTGTCATGCGCAGTAAGCGACACAGACGCAACTACAACGCCGCACCGCGTACAAAAGTATTTCAGCCCTTCACGATGCAATAACCTAACATTTATACAGTACTGGTAAATAAAATATAATGTACGTTGCTGTTCTTGTTTAATTTGACATTTTGCATAAAACATGTTAATTTTTGTTCAAACCTGTCATTTAGGGTCTTTTTCCGGTTAATCCGAACTGCTAATCCGAACTCCCAATTAGTTTGGACAACGGGACTGTGGTGTATGTGATTCTACTTTAAATAGGTGAATTTGGCCGCTTTTCTATTCCTTTTTGATACCATATCCTGGCCTAGTGCCCTATATACTAGATCTAGAGAACATAATACTTAGAGAATGTTGAATTGCAATGATTCACAGTCTAATTTGACCTTATGTGAAAGATGCAATTTGAAATTTTATGACTAGGAAAGGTCTCTTGTATAATTTGTTCGTAAAAAATCTTCAGTAAGTGTGGTGATCCGTAGCTTTCTAAGAAATAACTTGAGCTATCTTTGGAATGTCTCAGCAACTGGTTGGTAACATTGGACAATCTTGTCTGTGATTTCTGTCACGGTTACGTCAACGCTGTTTCAGGGAACAGTTTTGATTCCATATAGTCTCTCACCACCTGAAACAAACATGTTTTTTATGTACAGTAGACTCTCGACTATCCGGCCTTTTGTGTTGGAAGGGTAGGCCATATAACGAAAAAGCCGGATAGGCCGGAGTTTATTGAACCGTTTAGGCCCCACGGTGCAAACGGCACTATCTTTGGCTAAATTGTTTACGGTAGACGCCTTCAGCGTGGAAAACGCAAGCAACGCTACTGCGATGCATTGCAAACTTAACAGTTTTACAATTGAAGGCGTTCAAAACCATTTGTCAATTTTTAACGTTCTTTGTGACCATGAAATTTTTAAATTTTACAAAATGGTAGGCTGATAGTAATGGAGGTCGGATGGTCGCAAGTCGATAGGTCGAGTCTACTGTATAATATAGTAGGTAAAACAGTATCACCTAAGTGATCAAGAAATTAGTTTTTTCTAAGTAACAGGCCATAGCTATGCGTGATTCGGAAAGAGCAGAAGATAAACTTGTCTAAATACCCTGGAATGTAAAAAACTAAAAATAAAGATTAATTAAAATTCTTTAAATAGAACTTTACTTATTTAGTTAAACAAAACAAAAAACCAAAACCATAGGCTGGCCAAAGTCAAATCAAGCTAAACCAAACTAACTTCTAGTTGAACTTTAGTACACAAACTAATTTCTGAATTAGGCTCAAGATGGTTGATATCTAGCAGTAAAACTGATTTGGTTTCATATAATGGGATAATATTTTGTAATTGTATCCTTAAACATCTATTGCTCAGAGTATTGGATAACACTGAACCTTGCCAGGTGTCCACTGAACCCTGAAACAAAATTCAAGGTTCTGTTTCAATTCCCCACTGGTTTTCAACCCCACTGGCTTCCAAGCGACATTTCATTCCCACGTTAGCTTCCGAGTGCTATTTTAATATTTTTCTCCCGAGATGATTTCAGAGTGCCGTTTCACTCCCAAGTTAGTTTCTGAGAACATTTTCCTCCCGCGATAACTTTAAATTTTTTTAAACACAGAAAACATGTCGCCCCAAGCTAAAAATCCGAAAGCCATTTTACTCTTGCACATTCTACAGGTGGGAGTAAACACGACTCCTGTATGGTAGCTTTTTCCCAGTTGTATGCAGAAATTCACAGCTTATTCCCGGTTTTTTCATGTTTGGCAAAATCCACCGCTTATTCAGTTTCTTGGTGAACACCATGCCTTACCAAACTGAACCATGACAGAAACTAACAACACATCCGTCAAGTTTACCTCGAGCAACAAATGTTTAGTGAGCGAGGGATGGCGCAGAGCAAATCCCTCATGTTTGAGCTTCACGTTGCTGAGGTGAAGGTGTTTATTGTCCAGCAGCTCCTGCTGAGTGTAAGGACTGAGCGGAGTGTTCTCTACGCAGCTCAGACGACACACCTCGGCCCACGGACCCATGTGCTTGTCGTTAGCTTCCTCCACCACTGAGGAGAGATCTCCCTGCGTACAGAACAGAGTGAGAAGAGTGACTCAAACCAAAGATTATGTAATGGAAGGTAGGTAGCGATAGATGCCGAATGGATGAGGCAGGAAAATCAACATAGTTGCGGCAGCCAAAGCAGAGATACAACTTGCGTGTGTGTCAGTGGCTCTACTTGAGACTCTTAAAATAGTTCTTACACATTGCTATCTATGCTTGGGCTGCTGAACTCTATTGATTTTCCTGCCTCGGCCATATGAGGATTTATGCAAAATCTACCTACAATAACATAATCTTTGTTTGAATGCACATACTAGCTGGTCTAACTAACCCAATGGAAACTCTTGCTCTAGTCAGGTATTTTATCGACTTTATTTTATCGTAAACTATATTGATAAGAGCACTTTACTAGGAGTACAAATAAGCGTTGGATTTTTATACATAAATACCTACATCACACCATAACATAATCTTTGCTCGAACAAATAGACTTAACTTGTTCAGTCCTAAGGGCCCGAAACTGACCCCTAACACTTAGCACCCCAAATGCGTGTGGGTATGGTCCAGGCTTTTCTGATATTTTCTTTACCTGCCTATACAGTGAGCTCAGCTCTTGTAGAGAGTAGACTGTATTTTGGGTGCTTCTAAAGCAGAATTGTACTTGCTTTTTTTTGTTTGTGGATCAGACAATTTTTAGTTTTTCAGCTAGAGAGGCTGTACCAGGTGCTGATGTAGATGTGGCAGCAGAGGATGCTTGGCAAAGCCCGGAGAGGGAACTTCCGCGAGTTTTGACATAACCAAAACCTTGGAGAGTAAAAGTCTTCCAAATCTTAGTCAGTGGCCTTTCAAGTTGGTTCCTTTCACGACAATGAGAAGTCTTGTTAGCCGATCCTTGTCCTATTCCTCTCCCAAATCCAGCTTCCTTTCATTCCAAGTCAGTGCAATATGCTCAATTAGAGTTTGCAGAAGATTACCCTGATCACTTACCTTCTGAATCTTATATCTAATCATGGCGTTGGCAAGCAGCAATACCGCTGTAGTACGAGGGTTATCCAGAAAGTAAGTTACGTTTTCGGTTACCTCCGCTGAGGGGCAAAGCTAGTGCGGCCTTCTTGATAAGTGGGCTTTCTCCAGTTCAGTCTGCATCTTACTGATCTAGTCTCAGGTCTGTGTCGTACTTTTTCATGTTACAGTGACGCTTGGAAATGTCTTTGTTAATTGAAAATCCCGCAAGCTGTGAAGTGCGTGCAGTAATAAGGTTTTTGATTGCAAAAAAACTGTAAACCGATTAAAACCTATCGACAGCTTTGTGAAGTGTATGGGGACAACGCCATCACTGAAGGTGGAGTGCGTCAATGGTGCATTCGCTTTGAAAATGGCTGAACAAATGTGGAGTGGAAGACCCAGCTTGGTGAATGCTGAACTTGTGGAAAAAGTAATGAAATCACAAAAATCAGCGAATGGGTGCAGCTATTGTTAACGTTTTGGACCATTACGAAAAAAGATGACGATTCACTACTTGATCGGATTGTTACTGGTGATGAAACATGGGTGAAACATGTTAACTGTGAGACAAAATTGCAGTCAATGCAGTAAGGACACACAAATTCCCTAAAAAAAGAAAAGAAATGCATGCAAACGATGTTGGCAAGGAAGATTATGGTGACCGTTTATTTGAGACAGGGAAAGTGTGCTGCTTGTGGACTTTCTGGATCAAGGCACAACCATTAACTCAGAAAGGTATTGCCAAATTTTGGAAAATCCTTAGAAGGGCTGTCCAACACAAGCCTAGAGGAAAGTTGAGCAAGAAAACTTTTTTCATGACAACGCCCGACCACACACGGCAAATCACACTTGTGAAATTTTGGAATCGTTCGAGTGGGAGTTGTTTCCTCATCCACCATATAGTCTGGATCTTGCACCAAGCGACTACCACTTGTTCCCAATGATGAAGTGGCTGGCGACGCACCGTTTTTACATTGATGAAAAGCTGCACGAAGAAGTAACAAAATAGTTGAAGAAACAAGTGGCAGAATTTTATGACGAAGGAATTTTAAAGCTTGTCCATTGGTATGATAAGTGCCTAAATTTGTATGGCGATTATGTAGAAAAGTAGTATTTTAGTGTGGCTTTCAAATTTATATTATAAAAACCTTTTCCTATTCTTCGTAGAATTTTTATTCCAAAACGTAATTTACTTTCTGGATAGCCCTCGTACAAGAGATGTTTTTTCCCCTTGCAAACCAAATCTATGATAGCTTAACCTCACTAACGGCTCACCTTACCTTAGCTACCGTTGAAAGTACGTTCCCGTAGAAGTCATAGTTGATGTTGAAAATATCGGAGATGATCTCAGTTATGGAACCTTGCGTTGACGAGCTGTCATCTACAACGTTGAACACTTCCCCTTTGGCCTCCTCTCTCTGTGCCAGGTACCTGAATAATCATTGATTTTAGTGAACAGTCTCAGGAAATGTAAAATAGTTTAATTATATAAATGGAGAGAGTACATGGAACCGTGTAATATTATTTAATTTACACACTGTTCATTATATATCAATGTAGTTACATGCGGGTAGATGGCCTTGTGGTTGAAAGTAAATAAAATAATATTACAGAGTGCTATGTATTTTCTTTATTATATAATTATATTTAAAGCATCCCTAAGTAAATGATTTATAACTTAAAACCTAACTTACTTAGTCCTGTTTTATCTCCAACTCCATAGACAATAGCCGGTCTAACGACGGTGAAATTCAGGCCCGGAATGTTTTTCAGTTCTGATTCTACTTGTAACTTGTACTTGGCTATTTTAGTCCATGGTTTTACGGCATCTGATTCTTTGTGAGGAACCTTGAAATCAACAAAAGACAAAATTGATGATGAACAACTAATTGTTATTTCTGTATATAATGTCTCTAATACTAT
Organism: Matsumurasca onukii; assembly: GCA_018831715.1. Classification (NCBI taxonomy): domain Eukaryota; kingdom Metazoa; phylum Arthropoda; class Insecta; order Hemiptera; family Cicadellidae; genus Matsumurasca; species Matsumurasca onukii. The sequence goes on along the minus strand of CM032061.1, from coordinate 60,556,461 downwards.
TAATGCAAACTTAATGTCTAAGTGTCTCAATTTTACGATTAAATAAGGCAATATTTTGTAACAACTGACCATCAATCAAAACATAGGCTAGGAAAATACATATCCAAAAGTGAATAACAAGCAAAACAAACAACATGCTATCTGTTATTTATGATCACCTTTTCCTGAGACTCCATTTGACCAGTAGAGACCTCAATGAATCGTTTGACGCCATGTTTGGCAGCGGCACTGGCACAATTCTGACTCAGTTTGTAGATGCCCTCTTCGTAAACTTGATCTGATTGTCCAAGTTTTGTTTCTCCAGCGCAGTTTATGGCAAAATCAAAACTGCCCTCCTCAAAAGCTTTTTCAGCGGTGCCTAGAATAATTTTAGTGTCATTAATAAAATGTTTCATGCTTGCCTTAAAAAAAGCTCAAATCTTGTACGCTCAAGGAACTATAGAGATAGCAAATAGATTCGCTGACACTTTTATACAAATTTATTATTATTCATGACAAATTTATTCTCACTGCTGAAAAATGCATTAATATCTTTAGCTAGTTCTTTTTTCATTGTTTGTTTTTGTTGGACTGGGATTCTTTTCTATAGGAAATGTGCCACAGTGTATCGCTCCACTTACAGCAGATATTTTGTTTACTACAGACCAAAACAAAATTGGATTATAGAAGTACACATACTCAGCTCGTACTCGTGTAGAGTAAATAAATTGCTCTCTCCACTTATCATTTAAACCTAAAAGCCAAATTACACCTAAGATAAAAGATTAAACTGTAAACTACATTAATAATTAAAGTTACCTGGCAATATTAAATTTGCACTCTTGAACTCGACTAGGGCATTGTCAAAGATTTCTTGATGACGCTTGTTCAACCAGGCAATCTGCGGTGGGACTTTATCAACCACTCGGACACTGGAGACCAGCTCATTTGTGATCAAGTACTCGACCACGTTTCGACCAATGAATCCACAACCTGAAATTACACATTGGGACCACTAAATCACTATTTGAGATGCCAACCACTCTCATGAGGGTATTTTAAGGCAAATATGTGGTGAAGAATGAGTGTGATGAGTGGTAGTAATGAGTTATGAGGTGTAGTCTTGTTACAAACTAAGGCAGACTCTTCCTTAGAATGGGTCATTAATTAATAGCCCAATGACCAATGGAAATACAAGGACCAACGGCTTAACGCGGACTTCTTAACCACGCAGGTGATGGTCTGATCTTCAATTCAATTCAAAATATCTTATTCATAAAAACAGTATCATTGGATACAATGTAGTGTCAAAGAATACATGCAAATAATAACATTACAGTTACATGATTATATGAAATACAAAACTTACATTTACATGATTTCATACATTATTAATAACAATATTCTTCAATAGAGTACAATGACATCTCTATCAAATATTTTTAGTAATTTTTAAAAGTTTTGAAACAATGTTCATTTTAATGTCAGCAGGCAGATGTTTTATAAATTATAGCTTAACCCCTATCAAGTAGGTTTTTTCTTGTAAAGTTCTAGATTGTGCCGAAGGTAACTATATCTTTTATGTCTAGTGTTGTATGGATGATGTTCAACTGGTTCCATATTAGTTTCTCCCTTGCTATACATATAGTTTCAAAATGTATTGGCCACACTGTCAAAATCTTTTGACGGCAAATTGTGCCTTTACTGATGCATCAAAAAAATCTGTCTAAACGATGGTGGAGTTGATGCGGTATCATCAGATGATCACTGAGACTATCTGAGCCGCTTTAGACCTATATCATCCTCAAAACCTGACCTCCATGAAGCTGGATTACAGGACCACACCACGAGTCCCAGTCAAATTAAACTAAAATTATAAAGTGTAGTACTCTGGTATAGAGTAATTAATCATTACCCAGCACGTGTAACTAGTTGGGCGTTCTCCTTATGCTAGCAAAAAAGACCATAAATGATGGCGGGAACTAACAGATGGTTGCTTAACAACGTTCACTAAGTTTTGCTAAAATCACTAGTATTAAGTATAGCTAGCCTAGGTTTAAAGTTGGTGTACCAGTCAATAGAGGTACACTACAGTTGGTACACTCAATGTTCATCTAACCTATTCCAGTTGTTCAGTGTTCAGCCTAGTATCTAGATAGATTCTTGAGAAAGTACATTATATGTATATATTATACACCTTAAACTATAAACCTCCAGAAAGCTGTGTTACTAATGTTATGGTAGATCTTATCCCTAGTCAAGTTCTTATTTTAATACATAGCCTTACCTACAGGCTGGAGCTTGAAGAAACCTAGGGCAGGCCTGGTCTACATTTCCTTTGGCATATATTCAGAATTAATTAAACTTACCTCCAAATACAACAACGTTTGGTTTATCAAGGCACTCTGCCATTAGAAGAATGTAGGCCCAGACAACAAAGGTACACAAGACTCGAAAATGGGCTGAATGTAAATTGAGAACACTGCAAACAAGGATGGAGAATTTCTAAGTCAAACGAATTTCCTTTATTGATATGAGCCTACACACTTGAGCGATAACGAACATACGTAATCAACTCTTATCAGACCAGACAAGTAACTTTGGGTTGGTTGAAAATTCTTGAGGTTAGGTTGATGACAAACTGACAAGAAACAAACATAGCAGAAGAGACGCCAAACAGAAAACCAAACACCGTAGATAAAATTGTGTTATGCGTTGGAAACAACATTCCAAAAGATTATGATACTAACCACTTGCGCACTATAATATAAAGTCTTTAACAGTTAAAAGGTGTTTTGCAGTTAGAGGTATTCCAAATTGATAAAAGGATAGAAAGAACTCATGATTTGAAGCATAAATATAGAAAATACGACTTGACACGACGAAAAATTGGAAACCATTGATAAGTAAGTATCAAGACGTATCAAGTATTTGGGAGAAAACTGCACACCACGTAATTGAGCTTCACTTAACCAACTGTCCATCCATTGACTTTAAATAATTATATAGTATCCATGCCAATAAATTTGCTTCCAAACTAGGTGAGTGCTGGACTAGGCTGAGTTATAGAAAATACCTTACCCAAAGAAAAGAAAATGCTGCAAGCGCTACCTAAAAAAATTGAACGTAGAGCAAATGGCATAGTTTTAAATTTTAAGACGCAGGTCTAACTCTTAAATATACCGCATGTATGGTAAAAATTACAAACGAGGCTTTAAGCAAGTTAATTAGCTTGAACGTGGAAACTTTCCTTGGGCGCATAGATCTATAAATTGAAGCATCTGCATATAAACAGTGAAACCTTTACTTTCTACTTTCATCAAATAAATTTTATAGTTCCGTTCTGAATTTAAAAAATTATTTTTCCGTACAACATAGTACTCGAATACAGGGGACTGGGTCCCCCAATAAGCGCCAACCTTGACCATGTGGAAGGTGCATAACCGGGAGACATGAAATAGGCGTTTTTACACCATTTGGGTATTAGCCTTCCTTTATTCTAATAAAAATATATAGCATCATCCATTTAATATATTTTGTTTCTGTTTTTTTTATTTTTTTATTATATAACCAGCTATAAGTGCTGTCGAAGACACTAGCGGATGAAAATTAAACAGATGATAACATGTATTGTTTCGACGTTCACCATACATATATTTACTGAGTAAATTTCTCGTTAATTTAAATTTATATGAACGGTTATATATTATATTTTAATAACAACAGATTATTTTTCTAAAAAAAAACAAGACTTTCCAAGGTTTGGGGTGAACGAAAAGAAAATTGTTTATAATCAAGCAATTTGCATCATATCATTATTTACAATGTTATTATTTATTATACAACAACAGAAGGAGTACGCATGAATCAAACTATCAAAAGTCTTTGAATAAATTAGTAATTTATGATAATTTTAAAATAAATAACTTATGCATGTTAAAAGTGTGTCAGTTGTGCAGGTGCTTTGCTTCTTTAATGATTGTTACATTGTATTGGATATACATGATTCATAATATGAGATCAAATTAAATAACTTAGCTAATTGTGCATTTGCTTAAAACATTTTAAAACAATTTCTTCAAAACAATCAAGTTTAAAATTTAAATTGCTAATTTTATAAAATTTGCTCTCATAACAAGAATGATGTATTATTGTATCTCCAATACAATGTAACAATTAAAGAAGCTAAGCGCCTGCAAAAATTGACACGCTTTTAACATACACAAATGTTTGTATGTTGCGGTCTTGTTTTGAAGGAGCTTTCTAAATAATGATTTCCTAAGATCTTCTGCAATTAAATACTCGTATGTAATAATTTTGTTTTAAATTCAATTAATATTCAAATTTTAGTATTATTCTTATTTTTATAGTATATTAATATTCATGTTTTTCCAATCCTTCGATTTGTGCTGAAACACTTTTTTCCAACATATGACAAACTATAACTAGAACTTGCACCTGAAATTATTGATGGTTTTTCGTCAATAGCTTTCAAAAGGAACAAGATACGAAAACAAGGGTTGAAGATTTGTGTTCAGCGCGACAAGGCAAGTATGTAGGTATAAATAGGTTTTCCTTACCACCTACGGGGGTGGATCCGTGGCGGGTTGGAATCGTGCGCGACTCCGTAGCTTATCCCTCCGCTGGTAAGGGTTCGATCCCCGCAGTCACCACTTACATTTGTAAAGTGACTATACGGTAACGCTAGGTAAAGGTCGAGGTTGAGTGGTAGAGAGGACTTTGTAGTCCTAACTTCACCTCGTCAAAAAAGACAAACTTTTTACTTTCAAACCGTGTAGTCTGGAATATACTCGGATATATTTCATGATATGTATAAGGTTTTGCCATTTAACTAAGTAGGTCTGAAAGATACTTCTTCGTAAATAAGGGGAAAAATCATTAAAACATTTGAAAACATAATACTGGTGCTAAGATAGAGATCCGAGTACGGGATAAAATACAGCTAGTTGTGTAATTTGAAAATAATACACATTTAGATTGAAAATATCCAGTTACAGCACTGATATCGTTTCCCAATAAAAATGTGATTTGTTGTCTAGATTTGATTTCTTTCCAGGATCAATGTTTCTGAAACATTTATTTGGTAATTTGTCTGTTCAGTTTAAAATTAAAGCAAGAAAATAAACACACATTAATAATAGTGACGTACTACTCCTTTCTTATAAAAAATCAAGTTCTGTTTAGGTATAATGAATTATAAAAAGTCCTCTTACTCAAGCTCCCCGATTTACAAGATCGCAAAAAATGCTTGTATATATACTTTTTAGTTGTATATATTTTACAAAAACCATACTGCGAAATTGAATTTATGAAAGATATACGACAGTATATCTCGCTCTGGGGGACCTCCCTTGGAAAATTGCAAAATTTGGATGACCAGTTTTTTTCTAAAACTAAAAGATTTGATACGCTAATTTTTTTAACCAATTTTGTGATCAGGCGTTTTAAGGGCACCTTGAAGGAACCTAAGTCAGTACCTATCATTCGAATAAAAAAGAGTACGTTCAGATTCTTTTTAATGATAATATTTGTGCTGAAATGGGGTTTAGAAGTAAGGGTAAGCATTTGACTTTGCTACATTTGAATTAGTAAGAAAATGTAAGTAAGTAAATGATTTAATTAATTGTAAAATTTCAAAACTTATAATTTGTCAAGTACTTTTAAATTAACTTTTATAAATCACTAAATCACTATTTGAGATGCCGACCACTCTCATGAGGGTATTTTAAGGCAAATATGTGGTGAAGGATGAGTGTGATGAGTGGTAGTAGTGATTTATGAGGTGTAGTCTTGTTACAAACTAAGGCCGACTCTTCCTTAGAATGGGTCATTAATTAATAGCCCAATGACCAATGGAAATACAAGGACCAACGGCTTAACGTGACTTACGAACCACGCAGGTGATGGTCTGATATGTCTAAACGATGGTGGGAGTTGATGCGGGTATCATCAGATGATCACTGAGACTATCTGAGCCACTTTAGACCTATATCATCCTCAAAACCTGACCTCCATGAAGCTGGATTACAGGACCACGCCACGAGTCCCAGTCATGACAATATTTGTGCTGAAATGGGGTTTAGAGTTATGGGTAAGCGTTTGACTTATTGTTACATTTGAAACAGTTAGAAAATGTAAGTTAGAAAATGATTCCATTAATTGTAAAATTTCAAAACTTATAATTTGTCAAGTACTTTTGAAATTAATTTTTTATTCAGTAATAGGACAGTGTCTTGGAGACAGATGGACATCTAAAAACTAAATAAACATTTTTTAATAAACATGTGAACCTTTAATGTATTTTAATCGTCCACATCTGATGCCATTCTGACTAACATAGTTTATACTCATAAATCCACATTTACTCGAATATTCCTTGTCTTCGAAATAAATTAACGTTTATTTCTGATAGATGGGCCTTTACCTACTCTCAAAATGCAACAATGCACATTTTTCCAACTTAGCATTAAACAAACTGCAACTCCAACCAGAAACACCGCCAAGTTGATGTATAATTTATGGCAAATATTAAGTCTTTATTTCAAGAAAACAGCCGATGGATGGGTTTTTAAATGTGTAAATGTTGGTTTTCCTAAGTCTCTACTGAAGATGGGGTTTCGATCCCGAAATCGATTTTGGACAGCAAAATCTGGATGGTTGCTAAAGTGAGCATGATTATATCATTGATAAATATTAAGAAATTCCTCCTTTAGATGATCGACGTGCTCATCAGAAAAGCGATGTAAGTATTTGATCCATCATCGCAAATTGACATTAAAGTTCGAAATTTAATCAGCGCTTCACTAAAAGATTGTTTTTTCTTCAAGTGGGGTAGCAATAGAGTGTTTTAGTCTTGGGTGGAATTGAGTTTGTACTTTAAGTTCTTTAAACCATTTTAAGTTTCCAGAAAATGGGTTTAAGTATATTTTAGTCTATGAGATCAGAAAATTTGTCATGACTTAATCAACAAGGAATTTCTTAATTTTTAAGAACAACTTTTGTCAAACAGTTGTTTCAACTCGTTGAAGATCGAATCCCCAATGGTAGTATACTGATTGATTGGACTGATGATTCATCATTTATCCCCGTTCTGTACTTTGATACTTCCTTTGATAGATACTTGAAAGTACAATTACTCTCCCAAAAACATGTTAGGACGGCGCCAGCTAGATCTTTCGCCATAATATTTATACCAAGTTATTATTTAATAAAAAGAAGATTTTTGTTTGATTTGCTGAGAACAGGAAACTTTAATACAAACGACGCTTCTTGACACTAGTATCAAAAGTGGTGACTCATCATTTTATCAGTCAAAAATGGTTCAATCATATAGTTATACTCGTTGATACTTTGAACGAATATTTTAAGTCTTTGTGCTTTTCTGGTGGCAAGGTCATTCGTTGGTGACTTATCTTGAAATGTACTTTAATATGGTCATTGGGTAAGTCGGGCTCCTTATCTTAGTTCCTTCCTCAATTTTCATTTACTAGTACAGCTGAGTCGTACAAATTGAAGAGAAAATTCAATTAGTTGGAGCGATGCAGCAAATATGAAGTTCATCAAAACGTAAAGCTAAAATACCGTGTAAAAAATAATTTTTCGTTTTTGCTTTTGGATCCAGTGTTTTGCGAAAATCATGTTGGGAAAAAACAAAACATACAGTGGGCCTTTGTAAAATTAATTTCAAAACATGTTCATTAAACAGAAAGCTGACTATGTAAATGAGTTTAGGAGTGATTTAAATGTAAACAAGTTTGCCGTGAAAAACGTAGCCTACTGAAGAAAATTTGAAAGTTAAATTTAACTCGCCCTTTCGCGCAAAGAGGCGAGGCAAGTTTGACCTTGCGGGAGGTAAACAAGTTTGACAAACTGATTGAAAGCTTGAACAGTTTCAATATGCATATTTAACCAGTTTGCTGCGTGTTAGCTGAAGGTGCAGTCCCTGATGCAATGAAGTTTCGTGTAAATTTGAAGGCTTATTTATCAATCTGTTGTTTCATCAGTGTTTAACTTTAACAGAATTCGTAGAAATTTGTATTTTTGGTCTTTAAACATCAAGGTGTATTTTCATCCAAGCTTTTCAATTGACAATTAGTCCCATCAAAGTCTATGCTCTGCTGGACAGATAGTGCATAGATGCCAAATGGTTAATTCAGGAAAGTCGACATGGTTGCGGCAACCCAAGCACAGATAGCGCTGCGAGGCAACTCTTTGAAGAGTCTCAAGTAGAGCCACTGACGTACGCACAGGTTCGTCCGTTCTCGAAAATCGCACTATTTGGTCACATTTAAGTCATCGACATCGGAAAAACTCGAGAATGTGGAGCCGAGGGGGAAAAATACGGCGAGAGATATGTTAGCGCTTGCAGTGCTATCTGTGCTTGGGCTGCCGCAACTATGTTGATTTTCCTGCCTCAGCCATGTGGCATCTATGCCAAATATACATACAATCGCATAATCTTTGGTCTCTTGCAGTAAAGTTTAAAACTTTCTAGTGTAATGGAATGTATTAAATGCAGAGATACTTCACTGTAAAATGTCTCTGATGGATTTGTTTTGAGGAGTTGATTTACTTGGAAGTGCAAGTTAAGCTAGTTTGTTTACTAACCCACTCAAGGTTGGGATTTTTTTATTCCTTACCATATTATCATAAGACAGAAGCGAACCAATAAAGAGAAACTAACTTAAGATGTAGACATCTAGGATATAACCTGTCATACGTATTCACAGTTAGGCCCAACATTGAATACACCACTTACGAGTATTATTGCCGTCATTTCTAATTGTTTAACATATGTGTACAGGGTGTACGAAAATGTGTAGCGCGCTATGCAGAACCGGATTCTACACAGAAAAGTAAGTGGAAAATGTCTCGCAACATTTTTCGATTTCAGCTTAATTTAGCCGTAATCCGTCATTTTATAAATTTTTGAAAATTTGTTTTCCTTAATTGTTTTTCTGATAACATGTTCCAAAATATTCGTTATCTAACTTGTCAAAATATTTCAAAATGGTGGCAATTTGAAAGTTTTAAAGTCAAATTCTAATATGATTCCATTTGACTTTGACATTTTTAAACGACCACCATTTTGAAGTTTGACCACACTTTTAAGAAAACAATTAAAGTTTATACCAAGTTTCACGAAAATACCTCAAAGGGTTTTTGAATTATTAATTATTTTTAAAAGTTTACAAATTGGTGGATTACGGCTAAACTAAGCCGAAATCGAAAAAATGTTTCAAGACATTTTCGACTTACTTTTGTGTTGGGTTCTGCATAGTGCGCTGCACATTTTGTGACCATCTGTATACACTGTATCTTGGTAAACATTTGTAGAATTTAATTACATCCGAAAGTAAGGAAAGTAGCTGAATAAAAGGAGAAAATGTCCTTTGTAAATTGTAACCGAGAGAAACGTGAAATGGTTTGAATCAAACATTTACTTCAACAGAACTGACCCTTCCTGCTACTTTGAAATGTAAAACGAACGTCCTTAAACAAACAAGAAACCGAATTAACCTTTCGGCAGTCCCTTTATTCCTCCATCACATGATAGGTTTTTGTTTGAAGTTTGTTGTTAAAGATGGTACAATTTCTGAGGTTTCAATTGCTACGAACGTTTTCTAAAACTTATAGCATAGGTGTTCAAAACTGTATTAAGGGTTCAAAGGCTACATAAGTTTGACTCACTGCTGTGATTGGTCGTCCGCAGCTCCGAACCAGCCAATGGGGATGTCTGGCCGCTGGCACTGGCCGTGTACGTGCCTGTTTTTAAATCTATGTGTTTTTTATTTTGTAACACTTTTGTACAGGCTGCATTGTTTTCCATGCGATTTGTTACACAATTAATACAGGCTACTCGTAAGTGTAAGAAAAAAGGTCATTCGGTGGGGTTTTGGGCTAGCTCATTTTTTGCTAACGTTTTGTGTTATGCTTTAGTTTGCTTTTCCCTGAAAACGGGGTCTGATTCCAGATGCCGAAACGGTGTGTACTTTTTGTTCACTCAAAAACGACGGCAAACGTCCATAACAATGTTTTAAACTCGTACATGATAATTGTTGGATGAAGTGTTAACTGAATGATTGAATAGTTACATATTACATCTAAAGTATCTCCTGTTTCTGCAGTAAGCCTATTGTGTACAATCGGTCTTAAAGGAAAGCTTTTGATGTGAGTTCCAGGCACGCATTGAGGATTTCGTTTTTGGGGTGCTAAGGGGGAGGGGCATGCAAGATTTTGTCAACGCCTACACCACGCCATTTACGTCTCATGTTATACATTCAGGAGGGAATGTTACTTAAATTGTTATTTTGGCAAACATTTGTGAAAACATTATTTATTGCTAGATTTAACTTGTATCAACCTAGATACTTAACATAAGCGGGACATATGAAAGTAGAGTAGGAGTTCGGTGTCAACTTGGTGGCTCCAGGTTGTAATGGGTTTTACAGAGTGGTCCAAGAAAGGTAGTCCTTATTTAATGGTCAGTATTTATTTTACTAGCTATAAAAAACTGAATTTATCTTAAAACTAAGGCATTGATATGTTTTCCGCTATTGAGTATGACATATTCCATACATAATAATATGTTTACAACCATTCCTGAACATTCTCGAGGATTGCCATCCATTACGAGTAGAACTCATATTCTGTTTTGATAACTGGAGCAAAACATAACATCAGTTCTAATGTATATTTCTCCTCGATAATTTTCAGGACATCGAAATCATGGTTAAACATGTTTTCACATGTTAAGACATGGAATATGTCATACTCAATGGTAGAAACCATGATTTAGTTTTAAGATAAAGCCAGTTTTTATATCCAATAAAAGAAATACTTACCGTAAAATGACAAGTACCTTTCTCGGACCACCCAGGAGAGATACCGGGGATATTACTATTATTGTTTTATATTGATACGTCAACGCTGTGAAGAATATTACAGCGTTTGTGATTAATAGCTCTCTAAAGATAGTTATCGTCTCTGATTCAACATATTTTCCACCGCCATCTTGGTCTGGCTGATTGGATTTTGTTGATTTTTGGGACACTTGTTAGGTACGGTATAAACATGGGTTTAATTCAAGTTTCGCTGACACCGGATCATAAATGTAGTCATTAATAGTAGCCCATATTGGAAGGGGGGCACTTCTGGTTTTAAAATATTCCCCCTTACTTGAAGTTCGTTATGATTCACGGTAGCGCTCTTGGCTGCGCGTCGTCCATGTTTTTGTTTGTTTTGTACTTTTTCATATCTTGGTTTAAAGTACCTTTCTGTAGATTTTAATGAAATACATTTAATTCGGCTATTGACTGGGACTCGTGGCGTGGTCCTATAATCCAGCTTCATGGAGGTCAGGTTTTAAGGATGATATAGGTCTAAAGCGGCTCAGACAGTCTCAGTGATCATCTGATGATACCCGCATCAACTCCCACCATCGTTTAGACATGTCAGACCATCACCTGCGTGGTTTGGAAGTCACGTTAAGCCGTTGGTCTTTGTATTTCCATTAGTCATTGGGCTATTAATTAATGACCCATTCTAAGGAAGAGTCGGCCTTAGTTTGTAACAAGACTACACCTCATAACTCATTACTACCACTCATCACAATCATCCTTCACGACATATTTGCCTTAAAATACCCTCATGAGAGTGGTCGGCATCTCAAATAGTCATAGTGGTATTTGAAAACTGTATAAGGATAGTACAACTAATCTCCAAAGATCAACTTTACTTTTTTTTCGTAGTAGAGAAAACTTACAAACTAATACATTAAGTTCACCAATATTGAAATATTTTACAAAAAGAAAGGAATTTGGTAAAACTAGTGATCTATATTGTAGCACCGCGTAAAATGGCGTCTACTTCAAACTTGAATCTTGCTTCCTCTTGAAACTTAGTTTACAAGCGATTTCCCCTGTATTAAACCTGAGTGAAATGTTGTTGAAAGTACCAAGTCGTTAATGACTATCTTCTACCATTTTAATCTATTTTCTCTATCTACTAATAACTTCTTGTAGTATTATCTTCTACACGAAACATGGAATTGAATGTGACAAAGCTTACGTATTGGCAAGAATTTCACATTATTACCCGAGAGTACAGTTGAAATAATTTAAAATTGTAATAACTTCAACAAAGAAGACAGCATTAAACTTTCAACTCCTGAAGAAATCTTTTCGATAGTGGCAAAACTAATGAGGACATCGACAGTCAGCCAATAGATGGTTAGCAGCCCTGTGACCAATAGGATAGCCAGCAAGAAGCTCAGTTTCAGCCAACCAGTTACTAAAGATGGACTACTCCACAGTGAGACCGAAATATTTCAAGAACATTATAATTATGTTTTGACGCAGTGTGAACCGGAAGAACTAGATTATACAATATTCTAACTTCCATCATGTAAATATAGGTTACAACAGTTGCAAGAGTGGTTATTGATTTTAAACCAGCTGTTGGTTATTGATTTTTAATTTGCTGGAAGTCTTTAACTGCTATGGTCTTCAGCATGTTTGTTACTCACTTTTGGGTGTTTTCTAAAATCCTGCGATGACGTTCTTTGATGACATTTTTCAATTTAGGGAAAACGTAAAAATCACAGAGACTGAGGTGAATATTGGGGATGGGGAACCACAGAAATGCTTTTTGAAGTCAAGAGTTCTGACTGTAATATAGTTCTCACGGTTCACACAGCGTCCAAACTTCATAACTAGGTTGAGACATCGTGTGGAGTACCATTGGTATGATTGGTATCAGCCAATCAGTGACTGAAGATGGTACTCCACAGCGAGGCCGAAATATCTCAACCTTATTATGAAGTTTGACGCGGTGTGAACTGGAAGAACTAGTTAATAGTTGTGACACCAGCCGAGAAAGCCTATAAGTTAAGTTTAAGAATTATGTTATGACGAGAAACAAATAAGTCTCATTGCTTTTCTGCCACACCTCGTAAGTTATACATTTCTTCCAACGTTTTTTTATAAAACTACATCTAAAGATCTCCTCAGCTTGCTTCCCTCATGCCCCCACTCAACCCCCTACAGCCGAGTAGAACTGCGCGCACTATACGTGGGTGTGGGATGGAAGGGGGATGGTGGGAGGGGGTGACGACGCCGAGCTTCGGAGTCACTTACGCGACGCGCTCGTCTCCGGTATGTTGCTGTGGAAGTTACCCCTCGCTGCGCTCGTCCTCGCCACCACGGGGGTGCTAGCTACCCCCTCGTCCCCCCCAGGCACCCCGTCAACCAGGTAAATACAGTAGTAAATACTGCCAGAGGGTCAGAGACTTCCTAAAACTAAAGAAAGGCGAGTTAAAGTTGAGAGAGTGTAATGGCCGCTTTGGCGAATAATATATTTTTAAGTGGTAATATCTTTTATCGGAGTTTTCGTTGAATGCACTTTCTCATAAAACATAATTATACGAGGATCTTTTCAAATTAAAAGTCGGTCGGATAAAACGTTCTTCAAATATGTTTAGTAAAATATGTAATATGTCAAGATATACTAATAATACACAAGAAGATACTAGGCCTATAATACATTTTAATAAACCACCGTTCTAAATTAAAAGTTGGTCAGATGAATCTGTCTTAAATAAAAATTATTTCGTTAGGTTACAGAGGATTGATTTCGTCAAGCACAATCTTTGCTATGAGAATAATACACTACTTTAATAATATAAGCTACAATAATAGGATAGATTGACTCAGAAAGAGGCATCAGATTAAATTAAACTATAAAATAAGTGCTCAAAACGTTTTCTGGGGGTCAGAATCAGTGCTCATTTTATGGTCTCGGATCTGGGTCTTACCATCCTGACGACATGAATATAGATACAACTTTTTCAAAGATTACTCACTAAAAGAAAAAATTGATTATAAATAAGTTTACATTTACAGCACTTATCATCAGTTCTTAGATGACAGATCTCTTAAAGCTTGAAGGAAGTTTACAAACACACAACTTTACATCAGAGTTTGATACATTTTCTGCTAGAATTCACTTTGTTAAACCCTTACAAATCCTATCGCATCCTAGTTATCATCAGTAGTAAAAACATCAGAACTCTAAATAAAACTACACATTTTCGCCCTGGGTTTATTATCATTGTTTAACTAAAAGGAAATAAATGGTTGTACAAAATATAATTTGTTTGTATCATGTATTTACGGAAAGCGCCAATTTACAAACACGTATTGCTACAGGATGACACTATGCATACAGCAGCATGTAATAATTGTGAAGTTGTAATGTGCATGATAGTACGAGTATTACACAAATACAAACCATAGTATAACGATATAGTAAAATGTGGAACGTTCTTAATGTACCGGGTGTCCACAAAGTCCTTGACGGATAAAAAAGGTAAATTACTACGAATTCCCGCTGGTAATAGTAGATGTTTTATACATAATCAAACAGCTGTTTTCTTAAAGTTTTAATTACATAGATTGGTGCATTTGTATTCTAATCCGTTTGTTAATCAAACAACAATTAGTGATTCATTGTCAAATCTTCAAAATGACAACAAAACAAGAAAAGGTTCAACGTGTTCTTTGGTTTCATGAATCCAACTCTCCAATAACAGTTCTAAGACTTTTCAGAAGACGATTTAGAAAAGATCCACCAGCCATTAATACCATCAAAAGTAGTTTTGGGTAGTTTTTCAACAAGACGGGGCGCCACCGCATTGGTCGACACAAGTTAGAGACTATCTAGACGAAACCTGTCCCAACCGTTGGATTGGCCGTGGTGGACCAACATCCTGGCTTCCCCGCTCACCTGACATCACATCCTTGGACTTTTTCTATTGGGGCTACATAAATGATATTGAGTATGTTTCTCCTATTCCAGTCATGCTCACTTTAAGGACATTAATCACTGAAGCAATGTCGACAGTAACAAGAGGCATGTTATCGAACACTTGGAGAGACATAGAATATCGCCTTGATCTTCTTCAGGCCACCAACGGGGCCGCACATGCAGGTCTGCTGATAATGTTTTATATGTAAATAAAAGTTTACTCATCACTTTATCATGTAAATAAAAGAGCAAATATCTGACATCATTAGTTTTAATTTTATAAAGTTTTATAATCCGTCAAGGACTTTGTGGACACCCGGTATTATTGACTGGGATTCGTGGCGTGGTCCTGTAATCCAGCTTCATGGAGGTCAGGTTTTGAGGATGATATAGGTCTAAAGCGGCTCAGATAGTCTCGGTGATCATCTGATGATACCCGCATCAACTCCCACCTTCGTTTAGACATATCAGACCATCACCTGTGTGGTTCGGAAGTCACGTTAAGCTGTTGGTCCTTGTATTTCCGTTGGTCATTGCTGGGCTATTAATTAATGACCCATTCTAAGGAGGAGCCAGCCTTAGTTTGTAACAAGACTACACCTCATAACTCATTACTACCACTCATCCTTCACCACATATTTGCCTTAAAATACCCTCATGAGAGTGGTCGGCATCTCAAATAGTGATTTAGTGATTTATTGCTGTTTGTGGGGACGTTCTAGTTGAGAATCGTCCAAAAACTAAACAAAACTGCAATACAGTATACATGACACCATGTACTTGTAATTTAATATTTCATTTACTAACTGATTACAGTATCAAAAACCGATAAAACTTTTGATAACGGCGTTCTTGTAAAACCACAAGGAAATAAACGAGGGTTAGCTCAAAAGTTTTGCAAGCAAAACATACGCAGCAAACTTGTAAGCGAGTTTTCATAAGAAATGGAACTACAGTATTGATTTCTCCCTCCTCATAGATCAAAACGTTGTAGAACACGCCGTTAAGAGTGCGCAGTAGTTGTGACCTTGAATTTCGTCCCATAAGAACGATGTAAAAACATGAATTTTCTTGGCACACCTCACACCTACAGTTTTCATCGGATTTTTATGAAATAAACTTGGTTTTAAAGTGTGTTAAATGTTTTAGTGACTCCGCTGAGCCGAAATTCTTTTTTGAATTTATAAAACCGTGGCATAAATACAAAAATTGATGAAACTTTGTATTTGAATTTCTTGTTTTCACTAGTAAACCAATAAAGTTTTCAAAAGTGGTCGGCGGAGCCACTGCAGTGGATTGCTTTTTTTCAAATACAACTTACTTCAAAAAGATCTGATGAAAATTGTAGGCGTAAAGTGTCTTAAGAAAATGCTTGTTTTTACATTGCTACATGGGACAAAAACAAAATGGCCGACAGGTACTATGCACTCTTATGCAGTTTTGAGCTCCCACCACCTTCTGAGTTCAATAGCAAAATATTATATATATATTAGTACAAATAAAGTCAAAGGGCCTACTTTTAGTGTTACAATTAATGTAATCGTGGATGTGCCTGAACGAAACCCTTATTTTCACAGCTGAGCCCGTTATCAAGTGTATGGTATTGTCTAAGATATCCAGGTTATAGTAATTAATATACAATTAAAAAGAAACAAACGAAAAAAATAATTGTTTTTAGCAGATGATGGATTTTCTCTCTAAATAAAACATCTTAGAATTCGATTGACTTTCACTATTATTAATACATTTATAATTATATTAGCAGAGATATGTTAACATAATAGTACCGTCTTCTTATGATGAAATTTCCAAACAATTAATTTATACGAAATAAAAAAAGAAAGATATAATCCGTGGCATACAAGATGCATAGGAATACAAACAAAAACATAGAAAAAAATAACAACTCAACAAATAAACTAAACAACCAAAAGACCCAGGAAATAACCCTGACATCATCACATTTCTTCCATCACGTATTCGTATGTGGAGTAGAATATAATTTCGATCAAAGATATATTTGATATATTTATATAGCATAGACAAATATTGGTCTCTAAAATATGGCATTCTAAAATATAGTACGACGTGTAGATGTTATAAAAGATATGAAAAGTTAGTTTTCAGCACCCTGTACAATAGAGTAACTGTTATATAGTATGAGACAACATACGTCAACTGAAGTTACTTTGAAAAACTAAGAGAGATCTGTGCACGTTTTGAAGTCCCTAATGTTTTGGTATCTGACAACGGATCAGGTTTTAACTAAGACCAACTTGAAGCATTTTGCAAATTCAACGCAATAAAACATGTCACGATTCCTCCCTTTCATCCAGCAAGCAATGGAGCAGCAGAGAATTCAGTGAAAACATTTAAAAAGATGTTGAGTAAACTTTTGTCTTTGAAGGTGTAAAAAGAAAATGTTATACATAATAGAATACGTAAATAAGTACTTTCGATTTGTGTGGTTGTGATGAAATTATATTTTGCTTAAACATAAGAAATATTTTTCCGATGAATGTTTTGTGAAAATTAATGGTTTTTATAAATTTGGTGTTTTAAAATTTTCACAATTTAGTTAGTCAGCGAATTCTAGTGAAAACCAGGCTGAGACAGCTAAGTGCTACAGCGCCGCTGGCGTGAGAGAAGAGAACTTCATTTGCTGTTTAATAATATAATTAGCTTTGTTTGTTACTCTATGTTATATTTATTTTATGTTGTTTTAAAACACAGCTGATTAATTTAAATTCAATTGGGTTGCAAAATGTAAATATCTTTTCTGTTCTAAGTATCAAACCAATACAGTCCGTTTTCTTCTCTGTATCTTTATTTTATTTTCCACCCGCACCGCACCGCTACATAGCCTATTTATTGTTATTCAAATTCGCTTCGGCCTTCGGCCTCAGCCTTTCTCCCTGTATTATCGCTGGCATTACGCCTTTGACGTTAAACCTCAGACCGCTGAAAAAACTTCACTGCAGGAGTAAGTGATGAAATATGCTATTATTTTAATTTCAAGAAGGTGTGTTGGTCCAATTAAGAAAATAAATAAAAATTATCCATCTTCGGGAAATTTATTTTGAAAAAGTGGATTTGCAATACATGGTAGTTGGATAACGATGGAATAACAGAGGTGACTTTTAAAATTTGGGTGACTTGAAGAAGACCATGTTTTTTTGTAATGTACAAGTAATTGACTGTTTTCTGTGAATAATATTTTAAGGGCTTGGAAAATAATGAAGTAAAACAGACATTTTTTATTTATAAATATACGACGTCCAAAAACTAATATCTTACCTAGCTCAAAAACATATAAACTAACGGCTGTAATTTAAAAAAAATTCACCTCGTACTCTAGAATTGAACAAATATATTCGTAAATTATTTGTCATCACCGATACATTTCTTATAGAAAAACAAATTTTAATACATTATTTCATTGTATCCCGTCTCTATATGACGCCCTACGCTCAAGGGTAGATTTCTACCTTGTATTTGAAAGCAAGGGTAGCACATATGTTTAGCTATTCGAACACCTGCCACAGTCACAGTAGGCAAACACCGAGAGATATTGTAAATACGAGAGCTGTAACATATTGGTTCTCAGAGAATATTGGATATGTTACAGAACATATTTGATCAGTACTCGTTACAATCATATATGTCCTTGCTTTCTGCTAACTGTTATTTCTTCGAAGGACAAAATATAGAAACCCGAAGTCTAAATTGAAAACATTATTGAAATTACATATTTTTGATTGGGAACTACAGAACTAGCCCACTGTAAATGTCTCTAACACGCTTTTAAAGAGTGAATATTTAGCCACTCTTTAATGAGAGGGGCTGGGTTTCAACATCCACAAGAGCAATTTTTAGAGTGTTATCTGATATTGTGATATATTTTGCTAGGCTGGAGAAACTTGTGCTTTAGTTGTGATTTATTTTATGAGTGAAGAAGTCATAAGGAAATATGTAAGACACTCGTAGGTCTTTTCGTGGGCTTTAGAGCAGAGGGGTGACAAGCGCTACTGTGAACCCTGAAGAATTTTCTGTACGGGATATGGTTACACCGGAAGTGCTCTTTGGGGGAAGGGGAGTTTTCTCCTGTTTTTATAATTAGACTTCGTGTATACATAAGTTTTGTACCGTTCCTCACAATGTGTACTATGATTAAAAAAATTCTTATCTGTTTAAGTGTGTTGTTGACAATCGTATAACTAAAGTCTTACTTGTGGTACTATGTATATTGTCAAAACAATAATTCTATTGTAAAAAATTGACATTAAACTAATTGTTATTGTTATTAACTTTTGAGGTTGAAATATTATTATTTATTTCTTAATGTTTTGTGTTATGTTTAAGATTACTTTTTACCTGAAGACGGGATCAGATTCCAGATCCCAAAATTCGTGTTTATCTTGTTCACAAAAAACTATGGAAAACGTTTGTAAATATTTCACCCCCAGAAAATCCAAGTAGCCAAATTAAAAAGAGGTGAAAAATTTTTAGGTTTTGTAGATTTTCAGTACATGTTAATAATGGTGTCATAAATGTTGATACTAAAATTTATTAATACTTATTTATTTAAATCTAACCAAAAATGTTTTATAGCATAAACACACAGCTTTAAGGAAGCGTCCCTCCCCTTTCACTAAAGGTCTTTTCCGGTGGACCGATTTTCCTGACTAAACATTTACAAGAGGAATACAATTGAACAAGTACATAGTTTCCAGCACGTGATTTCATAAAGAAAACCTTCCAAATAATTGCATAACACTAAAATAAAACGCAGTGTTGAAATGTCATCTATCTTATTTAGCTTTCTTCAGGAGTCGCAGATGCGGATTTTATTGACTCGTCAGAACACCTATAAATGAACTTTAATCGAAGTTGAGTAAACGCACTATCAAACCAAGTCACAATAGAGCGAATAAAACGTTAACAGCACGTTTAAAGTGAACAAATAAAGCGATACGAGACGTCATTTCAGCCTGATTTCGTTCAGCGTTTTTATCGTCTTTAGTTCGTGCTCCGCACCAAATCAGCCTGGGTTCGATTCCCAGGCGCAGTGATAACTTTTCACGATGACAACGCCTCGTGGTTCGGATGTCACGTTAAGCCGTTGGTCCATTCCATTGGTCGTTGGGCTATTAATTAATGACCCAATCTGGGAAACGGTCGGCCCTAGTTTGTTACAAGACTACACCTCATCAACCATCAAAAACACTCAACATATTCACCCTTCATCACATATTCACCTTAAAATACCCTCTAAGAGTGATCGGTGTCTCAAATCAAAGTATCAAAGTTTTTATCATGTGTAGGCCTAGATGTGTAATATACCTTTTCACGTCAAAGTATTTATGAAAAGTCATTAATAGTTCATAAACATTTAGTGAACGAGAACTTATCATACGTCAGACACTGATAGAAAGTTTATTGCCATTATATGACATGCAATTTCGTTTTGTAGACACTCTGCATATGAGTTAGAAAATAACAACAGTTAAGTTGGTGGACCCTTATAAAATGTTTTTGTAGAAGGGAGTGGTAGAAGTTCTTTGATACTTTGCTTTGAGACACCGACCACTCTTAGAGGGTATTTTAAGGTGAATGATGGTGAGTGTGATGAGTGTTTTTATGGATGATGAGATTTAGTCTTGTTACAAACTAGGGCCGACTGTTCCCCTGATTGGGTCATTAATTAATAGCCCAACGACCAATAGAATGGGCCAACGGCTAAACGTGACTTCCGAACCACAGGGAGTGGCCATCGTGAAAAGTTATCACTGCACCTAGGAATAAACCCGGGCCGATTTGATACGAAGCACCCACTATACCACTGAGCTATAGCCACATCCTACTATGTCCCCAAATTTATAGTACCACTATACTATACCACGGGTTTAGTTTTTACTCAAATGGGGTTTAAAAGGATTTAAAATAATGTTTGAAATTTGGTTAAATTGTCTTAAAAATCCAAATGACAGTAAACTCAAAACTGCAACATTTTTGTTCTACGCCGTTTTGTTCTATGTGGCGATAGAAATGAATTGGAAATGAATTTCCTATAGAAATCCCCTAATAAGAGTGTGCTCGTATGTATTAAAAGTTAAACGATAAAACGAGATTATTCTTGCGTGACTGGTAATTTTCGTACTGACACATTATCTGATTGTCACATTAAACTACACACGACGGAAATTGATCTAGTCCATCATTTTAACCAACAGTAACACATATTCTGCCAAAGAGTTTATTGGTAGTTGCATTGTTGATTATTATAACGATTTAAATTTGTATCATTAAAATAATACTTTTGTTATTTAAATGTACTAAAAAATACACAATTAATTTTTGTTTGACTTTACCATGGAAAAATGTGTATAATTTTGTTCGTAAAAGCTAAGAATTAATTTGAAGTTTAGTCTTCATAGTGAGGACAAAACAATATTAGTTGCTAATTGATAAAAAATAGCTTATCAATTAAAATTTCACAATACAACTGCGTTATTGATAGAATTGAATTTTATTTAATGGTACTTTGTTAGTGAGCGAAATATTGTTATTTTTATATTACATGTCGAATGCAACTTTAGCAATTGTGATCTGTTGCAAGTTTTGCCTAACTTCAACTTTGCCTGGCAAAAAACGCCACGAGCGAGGGAACGTCGACGAAACTTTTAATTGGTCTTTACAGTCAGTTAGCGTACAAATAAAACTCTGATTCGTCAGGAATACTTGATCCTTTATAAACGCCTCTTTAATTTGTTTTCGAAATGACTTTAGGAATTTGGATTAAAGTTATTCGACAAATTATCCTAATTTATTGTAAAAGATAACTTCAGTTATTGAGCCAAAGATAAAGATAGTTTGCAAATAGCCTTGAGATAACCAAAGTTTCAAAATCTTATAAATGAATCACTGAGGAAGTATTTAACTTTGAACTGTTTGTAGAATTTTCTGAATTATTTGAACACAGTAATGATTTACAGCCTTCAAAAACTGGTATTTTGGTGTTTGTAATTATAAGTAAAAAGTATTATTAAGGCAGTTTTGAAAAGTTGGTAATTGATTATTACCTTTAATAATTGGTGCTCCTGATACAGCTTTCCTTCGATTAAATAACCTTTGTGCCCAGACTCGATTCGTCCTTTCGAAATGAGCTCCTCTTCTTTCATCAGTTCAGGCTACTCCTCTTGTCTTAGTAACTTCTCTCTGGCCCACTTTCAAATCAAACTCTTTTGTTTGGACGTGTTTCTATCACAAATATACGTTTGTTTAATATCTACTGCTTTTAGCTTTTAGGTATCCTTTAACTGCCACGATTTGTTCGATTGTTTCTATTTTCACCTTACGTCGAGTTTCATAGAATTACACAATTCTTGTTAGTCGATAGAAGATTACATTAGTTTTGGTTAGTTCATAACGGAATGTAACAAATAAAATTAATTAAGATATACAGGATGAGTTTTGAATGCCCCCGCTTAACTTTTGAAAATGAAATATTTTTAAAACCCCTTTAGGAAATGTTTAATAGAATCCTGACGTTTGTTTTGACCTACTTTGGGTCACCCACCCCCTACTCAAAAACCGGGGAGGAGGGCCCCAAATCTTTAAATACAAACAACCCCCCTTTGTGGCACCTCAAAAGAAAGGGATTTTATTAAAACTCAATAGCGTGAAGAACATTTTTTATCTCGACTTGTGTTTTTGTAATACTTATTTAAAGATTACTATGATTAAGGTTTAAGTTGCCACATTTGACATCCAATTTTTTAATGACAAACCTTTTTTGACAGAAACAAACTTTAGAATTTTCTAAAAACATTCACTAAAGGGTTTTAAAAAATATTTCCTTTTTCAAAAGCTAAGGTGGAGAGTGGACAATTAAAACTTACCCCGTATATTGAAAACCTAACTACGCTCAGAACGAATACAGTACGAAAGTAGTGAAAGCAATAATTTCCTTGTTGCCAACACGGAGGAATTATTTTAATGACATTGTATGGCAAGCAAACCAATAGTGCATCGTGAAAATAAATATATAAATTCATATTCTCTTAAAACGCGTGAATTTGCAGCGGAAACTGTTTCATAGAAACTACGACTCAGCTGACATGCGAGGGAAGTTACGGGGTTAAAAATAACCCGCTTGATGAGGAAATATGTCCTTTCATAAACTGGCTTCATACGGATTAAACCAGAAATGCTGTCAGAAACCAGCGATAACAACCCCGCCACCTCCCCTAGCAAAGATACATGGGTTTCATCGTGGACTGTTGATATAGAGTGACGCCTATCTAATCCACTGCGATATTGCATTTGCAAACCGTTCAGGATTATATTTTTGCAGTGATTGGTTTGTAATTGCGCTTTGGTTGAAATTACGTGAAAAAACGTCTTTGAAGTAAATTATCTTAACGTCTCCCTTTTATATAGACTTTTTTATTTTTTAATATCTTGGTCAAGTTTGTTAACCGGCAAATTCAGACTATCGGAACCGCCCTTTTGGGGGGCCTTTTCACCAAAAAAGTAGTTTTAAAGATCTTAAAACAGTAAATTTCGTCTGATTTTGATGAAATTTGAATTAATTATGTATTTTGTTGTTGTACATCAAAATAATAAAACCCCGTTAAATCGTTTTAAAACGGCGACCAAAAAGGGATTTTTCGCTACAACAACGGAATGAGTAGTCCAATTTTGTTGAAATTTGAAATGAAATTTCCAAAAGTCCAATAAAACCCCCTAAATCTGAGGGCGAAGGCCTTAGCGAGGCTCTGAACGTAACTACTAACAAATTGCATATTCGATTCACTAATGCTAGCTGTGCTTTAGCGATTAGCAGAGTGTTGGCCTGGTTTTAACTACCATCAAAAGTGCAAAACTGGTAACTTGTCTTAACTTAATTTCAAATACCTCTATTTATATCCCGTTAATTATTATTTTCTCAGCCTACAAATTACTGTGCAACGTCCTGCAATCCAATTTTGATTTTCAGTTCTTCACGGGTTACTGAGTCTATATATATTCCACACATAAAACATCACAAAACCAATCTGAAGATGAGGTATCGTTTAGAAAATACACTTGAATCTTGATTGACACATAACGGGTAAATCATTTGGTTGAAAGCACTGAGATAAGTGATGTTACATAATGTACGTCTTACAACGTAGTGACGTTGAAAATAATCACGTCACTTTTATATCGTGAAGAACTTGTCAGATAATTGACAAGAGAACGAAGAAAGCTGATCAACCGTGATGAAAAATCGTGGAAAATTTGAAAAAATATTACAATAATTGTTTTACTGTGTATAAATAAAATGTGCGTCACAGTAATAATAGTTTTTAATTCTTAAGCTTTCGCGGCCGGTGTCATCATTAATTCGACCTCGCTGTGGTTAGTCATCCTTAGTAGCTGGTTGACTGGCTCAGACCAGCTACTGAGGATGCCTCTCCACAGCGATGTCGAAACGTTTAGCAGTATTTGTAATTCAACTGTGATGTGGAGTAAATCGGAAGACTTAGATATTAATAATAGTTTGTTTACATCTAGGACAGTTCCATATTGGATTAACAATTTGGTTGTTAAAAAGCCCAATAAATCGAATAAAACAATTTAATGTGAAGCCTTTTGAGATCAAAGTTCTCATCGACAGACCAACATCAACTGAAGGCTGTACAGGTTTATTAAATTGATTGTGTTTTTGCATGAATTACTCGTAAAATATGATAGGTACATTTCAGAAAACATTTTCGTATATACTAGTACGTTACGTTAAGAAAATGTGTCGAAACTAATGGGAGAAGTACAAAACAAAAAGTAGAGAACAAGTTGGCACAAGCAGAAGGGAGTGAGTCATATGAACACAATGTATCTTTGAAGCTATCGAACAGTGGAGTTTTACTGGGAACGTAACCAAAACCAAAACGGTTAATGGTAAACCAAGAAATATACAGTATAAGAAGTTCGTACTTTTGAGTACGATACTGGATCAACAATTTCAGACAGTACTTTTCAAAGGTTGTTCTTTCAAGAGAATGATTTGCAACGAATAATTTTTTACTAGCTCGTAAGCTCTTGCGGCCGGTGTCATCACTAATAACTAAGGCTTCCGGTTCACAGTTAAACTATTTATACTTTTAAACGATTTAAAACAACCCTCGCTGTGGAGGATCATCCTCAGTAGCCGTGTAACTTGCATTTCCGGTTCCATAAATGTGAATTCCAAGCTTCAACTCGAAATCAGATTATAAATTAATGTAGTTATGAGAGTTTAAAAACTATTTTTGTTGGGGAATTATCTCCCATATTAGTGATAATTTGCTGGGTTTTAAATTAGCACTTGTGGCTAAGCTTTGGCTATGAAATTGTTTTGTAAAAGTAAATAAAAATATAATTATTATTTAATACAAACGTACCCAACTGTTACCGACACATGTAAACCAGATAAGACCAGAGGAGATTCGAACTAAAAAAGTGCACAAGCGTGGAATAAAACGTTCATTCCGTTCGTTTATTCAAACTTTGCAGCTCCTCCCTTTGTTTTCTCAACCTATTGTAACTTTACGGAACGGGTTTTCCAAGTTTTGGCCTCTGGTTTTCTCGTTATCATTTACAACACACTTTTTCTAATACTACTTAATTTTGAATGTAAAATAGGTTACTTTGAGGTAGTAGTTAATTGTTTTCAAAAATGCAGTTTGTAAGTAAATTTAAAATCTCAAAACTTTTGTTTGACATTTTAAAATCCATAATGTTGGATAGTGTTGATAAACTGATAAGTATGATGAAGATGGTTGTAGAAGTATCGTGCCAAGTGACTAACACAGTGTGTAATATGAAATAGGACAAAGAAAAGGAAATAGTAGTTACAAATTTTCTTGACAAACCTTAAATTTCTTACGGGTTAGAATGACTGGTCATAGTATTCATGAGGACTACACAAAACCCGTAGCTCAGCATGCTGTTCATCATAATTCTAATTTAAAAATTGTTATAATTTAACTACACAAAACTGAAACTTCCCCGAGTGTAACATTTAACCAAAGGACTCAATAAAAATCCTGAATTGGCCACACCAATTGGTTTTAAATCAAAAGCTCCTTTCGGCTTTAATTTTAGATAATTTCTTTTAATATTGTTTAATATAGTATTGTCTATTAAAAACATAGTATATATCTGGCTTTACACCATCTAGTTTTTCAAAATGTCTTTAAATAATGTACCTATGTTTGTTTATATTTATTAGTTTTATATGTTTTCTTCACCTTCCTAACTTAATTTGCTCGTAAACGTTTTCACAAACGAAAATGTAGAACTACCTTTGACTATTTTATTTTACTAAACTGATAAGTCTATAAGGCATGTACATTAGAATAAATTCATATTTTATAATTATTAGGGGAAGCTGGAACTTGAAGCTGGAGATAAAGACGAATTTCGTTCTACTTTAGATATCACCTCAAGCTGAAGACTGACTTAACAACGTAGACGTGACGATCTTGCAGAAACTCCAGGCCTATCATGAAACAATTACTATTTACAAATTATTAAAACTTGTCAATGCACTGTTTAATACTTACGAGGCCCAAATGAAATACACTCTTAATTTATATTTACTGATTTTTATATACCTAATCAACTTATTATCGCTTATAGTTTTTCCAGGCCTTCTAAACTTCAAAAGAGACACAACTGTAAGAGGATAGTGCAACGCAGCCTTAAGCTAAGAAATGTTGGTGAGGAGACTTTTTAACCAACAGACAAAAGCTATAACTCACCCGGAACAAGTTGATTAACCACAGTTCATCACTTAACTTGCCAATAATTGACCACACATGTGAAACCGTCATCTGAACCACAGACCCGTGTGGTTTGCCACTGTTGTGTGTAAGTGATAGTTTGCGTTAATGTACCAAATGATTTAGTAAGTTTGCACAACGAATAAAAATCACAACTTGCAAGCGATTTTCCGAAGGAATTTGAGATGTTCATTTCTGTTGCCATATAGATCAACACGGTAAGTAGTTTTAAGCTTTCCAAGACCCTGATTTGAATGGCAAAACGTATATGTACAGTAATTATTTATAAGATTTTCAATGAGCCCCCTTACCATAACGTTTTGACAGGGAAAACTTTGAAAACCCTTTGAGAAAAGTTTTACAGGATCCTGAAATTTGTATTAACATACTTTGCGTTACCCCCTCCCTCAATTAAAAACGGGGAAGACCCCCAAACTTTGTTAAGGGCAACTCCCTCTTTGTGGAACCTCAAAAGAAAGGTAATTTTTACAAAAGTTCAATGATGAAAAAAATTGTTTATCTCAACACATTAAAAGCCTGTAGGTCGTCAGGTTCAAAATGTCACATTTCACGTACAATTTGTAACCGTACATAGTAACCGACACTTTTTCAGCAAAATTCTTTAAGAGAAATGTCACAACCCTGCAACACAATCCCCCTTCCAAAGGATTTTGAAACAATTGGTATTTAAAATAAATTCTTTCATGAAATGTGATGTTTTGTACCTGACAACTTATAATCTTTAATCGGGTATAATCTAAAAATGAGTTAAGATAGAACATTTTTCTTTGCGTCATTGAAATTGCCTAAAAACTACTTTTATTTTAAAGTGCCACAAACAAAACTTACTGTATTCATCATGGTTTTCATACAAATAGGTATTTTTTAGATTATAAACTGAGCTAATAAGCATTATTTTCAAATGTTAGGATAAAATGCTTAACACATTTAGGGTAACAACCCACCTAAACATAAGCATACTATTGTTAAAGCTCCTCCAAGCTTAATTTGACCTTGTTTCAAGCTAGTTTTAAGCTTGATTCAAGCTTGTTTCAAGCGTGAGCGAGTACCGGCTAATCTGCTTGAAGCCTCGAAACTAAAGGATCTCAGCTCTAATGAAACCATGTTCAAGGATAGATTACCGTCAAGGCTTTGTTATAACAACGCATTGTCTTTGCTGAGTCTTTAACGAAGAATAATATCAGCCTTTTCACTGTTGTTGTAAATAAAAGTGTAAAAAGGTGCTTTGACCGTCTTGACTACTTGATTCGTGGCATATTACATTGAAAGTTTAATATATATATAGTAATAATTAAAAATAAATCAATAGATTTCCATCTCACTAGTTCTGTTACAAAGCAAGGTGGCAAAGACAGTTTTCTGACTATTTTTTTACATACAGGGGTTCATATTGTACTTTTGAATTTTGAATTGAAGATCCTTGATCTGATGTGAGGTGGTAAAGTCTTATCACGGTTATCGCATCTTCGGCGTCAACCCCCAAACCAGTGGGGGGAGGGTCCCCCCAAAGTTGTTAAATACAAACCCCCCTTTATGGCACCTCAAAATAAATACGCATTTTTATAAACATTCAACGTCGCAAAGAAAAGTTTGTTATATCTCGACTCGTTATTTTGTAATACTTATTTGAAGATTGCAATAAATCAGCTTTGAAATGCCACATTTCACATACAATTATTTTTAATGACACATTTTTCTTGAAACCCCTCTGAGGGAAACATCACAACCCTATAACATGATCCCATAAAGTATTTTGAAGAACACTGTGTCATACAAATTGCTATTGATGTGAAATGTTTAATTTTAAACCTGATTTATTGTAATATTTAAGTAGATATTACAACAAAACGAATTGAGATAAACAATTTTCCTTTGCGTCGTTGAATTTGTATTAAAATTCCCTTTCTTTCAAGGTGCCCTAAAAGGGAAGGTTTATATTTAAAGAAATTGGGGGGAGGTTAGTTGAGGATGGGTGACGCAAAGTACGTCCAAAAGAACTTTAGAATTCTATAAAAATATTCCCCAAAGGACTTTTAAAAATATTTTCTTTTTCAAATGTTGAGGTGGGAGATATACATACAAACATTTGATACATGTAAAACGTGTCATATCTTTTGATTCTAAAATGATTAAATCAATTTCTATTATGATTTGATTCTATTAGGAGTTTTAATAGGCTTAGAATTTCTCTCAGTAAAGATTTAAGGAGAGCAAGTTATAATGGATCTTGAGACAACAAAAGCCTGTTTGCTTCATCCGTATGGTTTGGAGTTAAGTTCATCACTTAGACCTAACCGCTAGAGTTAAGTGAATTCCAACTGGTTCAGATAAGACGAATCTTCCTTCTACATAGACCCACGTTCTAACACTTACACAATACAAGGCATAACGCATTTATTTAAAAGACAGTATTATTTTAAGTTTTACCGACACATTAAGTTTAAAACATGAAACAGTTTTATTTTGATCAAGCTAATGAATAAACTAAAATTATCTTTTGGCGTAGTTTGTTGATCTTTCATGCTTGCACGTAGAAAGAAATGTACATAATTATGAACGAACTGTAAGAAAAATCATAATTAGTACATTTAAAATGTCCTATATGTAATTCCACTGCAATGAATCTACATGAAGCTCGCATTTCTTGTCCGATTTTTACAAAATTTGGTATAAATGTTTCCTTTGTAAATTTCTATGGTAGGCCTAACTTCGTCAACTAGCGAAATTGATTCACCGAAAGTGAACTTTCCGGGGGGTTTCCCCAAAATGGGGTTGAGGGTATAAAATTCGAGTGTATGATCAGGTTTTGATTAATCTTAGTGTAAAATGTATGACATTAATCCTGACGAGTGTTTAAAAAATCAACAAAATATGACAATTCAGACCAAGAAACATCGGAAAAAAGAAATTTGCTAGGAATCACAGTTGCACTTGTGGCTTCGCGTCGGTGATCGTGTGATTTGATTTGTTCTGTAATTTGGGTTATCCGAAATAAAAATCTCTATCCCTTCTCTGGGTTAGGTTATGTAGTAAAATATTCATTACGTAATTATTCATGCATGATGCGAGCTATAAAACTGTAAAGTATAACTTGAAAGTGACACAATCTGAAATCTGACTCAGTTCCCAGCTGTCACAAAAGATAAATAAATACCTTCGCTCTACTAAAACAGTTTCGATGTAGATCGTTTTCATTCCATGTGCACCTACGGAGTAATCTAGGTCCAGGCTTGAATCAGAAAGACCAAGCACAATGGACTTCCAACTAACAATTGCTGCTTTCCCAGTATTGTGTGAGACACTTTACAAAACAATGAGTCATTAGACATTTATATGGCTGATAAGTCAGTTTTCTTTTTTTATCCTTTTTCAAATTAGTGTTGAATTTTAAGTATTTATGTTATTTCTAGTTCTAAGATATTGCAGTTTTTAGTGAATTTCTTTTGGAAAAGTGAGTGCCGTCTCATGCCATCCGCATGGTAAAACCATATGTAACCTATTAACCACGATGTAAAATATATTATAATCTAGTTCTTCCGGTTCACACCGCAAAACATCCTAATTAGCTTGATATATTTCAGTCTCGCTGTGGAGTACCATCTTCAGTCACTGACTGGCGTTGAAAAGTCGGCAATCGCAGAAGATAGTTACAACACGAAACATGCAGTAAAATTTGACAAAGTCAAATAATTAGCAAAGGTTTTACGTTATTACCCAAGAGTCCTCCCAGAAACCACTGAAATAATTAAAAAGGATGCTAATTTCAACAAAGAAGACAGCATTAACATTTCCAGAAGCTGGTAGGCAGTCATGGAGAAGTCTTTTCGATAGTGCCACAGCCAATGAGAACATCGACTGTTGGCATCCCTGCTCCAATGGACAGTTGGCAGCACTCCCACCAATAGGATAGCAGACAGCAAGTAGCTCAGTTTCAGCCAATCAGTGACTGAACATGATACTCCACAGCGAGACCGAAATACTTCAAGCTAATTATGATGTTTCGTGGTGTGAAGCAGACAAACTAGACTATAGTTATGACACCGGCCGCGAAAGCGTAAGAATTAACGCTTTAATCAACCTGTGTATTCTTTGTCATATTTTAAAAGTATAGAGACAATAAGATTTTAACTCACAAAGCTAACAAATTTGTTCCAGCCATTAAGCATCGATGAAAGAAACGTTGGTTCAGGAAGTAAAGTTGAATCGTTATTAATCGAAAAACGATCAGTCTTTCGTTCAGCCTGATCCGCCCTTAGAAACTTCGCGTCAAAGATAACTAGCTGAGAACTGTCCTATATACATATATAAATGGCCCAAAGAAGATATCTGATGAATGCAGCAATATTTTAATATAAAAACGGCTTTCCAAAACATAATTCATGTAATTTTAAAGTTAATTCTCAATTGCTGTAAAAACAAAATCGTACCCTCAAAAACTTGTACAGTTCGTCACATTTTTACAAAAACACTTTGTTTTAAAGTGTATTAAATCTTTTAGCGACTCCGCTGGGCCGAATTTCCATTTTGCATTTATAATACCGTGGCATAAATACAAAAATTAAAGAAACTTCATTTGAATTCCTGTTTTTACTAGCCAAACTGATAACGATTTCAAAAAGTGGTTAGCGGAGCCATTGCGGTACATTGTTAGGTTTTAATACAATTGATTTCAAAAGTGTTTGATGAAATTGCAGGCGTGAAGTGTCTTAAGAAAATACGTTGTTTTACATTGCTCGTATGGGACAAAAAACAAAATGGCTGACAGGTACTGTGCTCTTAAAAACTATGGAAAACGTCCGTAGTAATGTTTCAACCTCAGAAATTGCACCATCTCCAACAACAATTTCAAACAAAGCAGCCCCGAAATTGTGCGACATCGGCGACCTTAAAACTTGTCGTGTCGGAAGTGTATAACATGCAGCAGTGAGCTGAACACTTGTTCAATGTATTTGAACCCACGTCAAAGTTGACTTGGTAACTCACATGTTGCTGCCAACCCTTGGGACTACTCAGCCGTGTAAGTTATTCAGCTCAGCTGAGTTCGTGCAGACCCTTACACTCGGCCATTGTGTTGGTGCTTCTTTCTCTTTTTTCAGCGGATTAACTTTAGGTAATGAGATATTCATTGTGACAGCATGGTAAGACCTAGAACCGGAACCATGTAATGTGCACGTTCCTGACTCCCAGAACAAGCGCGTTTATATCATTGTTGTCAAAATATCACACATATGCATTTATCTACATTTTCGGTCTGGTTTTCACACAGCAGGATAATATATAAAACCTCTTGGAGAAATGTTCCTTGGTTATTAGGTTTTTTAGAAGTGATGAGCGATGGCCATGGTTGGTGCTCTGATTTGGACACGTGTGTTTTTGTTTGGATCTAAAAAAGAAACGGTTGAAAGACCAGCCTCAAAACCCTGCTTAAGCTAAGAGCGTGGATAGTTAAAGAGGTTGACCTAGTACACATGGGCCATTCCACGTTAAATGTTTAACTGACGACAGCTTCAGAAAACGTATTTAAATCTCAATAAACACTGACGGCCACCATCTTGCTGGCATTATTCAAAACCAAGTAAACCAAAATAGTAAGTTCTGCTAATTTCAAAATACATAATAAAATTTTAAAATAATATTGTTTGCTTTGAATAAAGCCATTTCACACCGCTCAGCCGGTTTTGCCGCACATTTATGAAACATATTTATTCCTAATAACACTTAAATCATAGGAGTACCAACGGATGATGCCCTCCTAAACTCTTAGTGACACATACAGATGAGACACTACAGCCTGTTTGACACCTTAAGCCACTCGAGTGGACAACTTTGGACTTTTACGGAACATTTTGGAAACTACTATATCAAAACCTTGATGTTAATATTCTGCTCAGTCAAATGTTTGTAGTTAAAATTAGTATTTTGAATTTTGAAATTAATTGGCAAACACTTCTTCTGAAGAGTACACTGACATGTACAAAGGCCTCACTATATTTGGACAAGAACAAAAATAAAAGAAAGTCATAATCAAAAGACACCTTAAACATTTTTAATTTTTGACTTTTACTCACGTTTCAATTTAAAATTATTTCTACCTGAAAAGGAAAAGTGGTAATGTAGTGTCGAAATATAGTGAGGGTTGTTTTGTACGTGTCAGTGGACTGTTCATTTACCATAGAATAAGAGTTTGCAAAATCATTTTAAATTTCAAAATAGATGTACCTTCTTCCTCACCATTCATAAATATATTAGGAACAAGTATGGTAAAAATTCTGGATCTTACTATTTTAAGTTTGAAATAAGCTTACGCAAAACATGTTCACTCTAAAACTAATATGAAATATTGAAAACCATTCCTAAAAGAGTGAAAATCGATGCGAAAACCAAAAGAGAAATCTACACACAAACGTTGACAACAAAAGTCACCGTTCTTTGTTGATCTTGCTTTTCCAGTTAAGTGATCCGTTAAGAATATCCGGTGAAACACGGTGAGTCAAGCATACTGAGATCGAGATGTTGGCAGACATATAACCAAGTTCATCGTAATATTATCTTACAATAATAAATTTTTGTTTCAACTGTACATATCGGCCTTCTATCAACCATGTAAAGGGTTTTATCAACCATGTAGTCACTTAATAACACGAAATACATCCCAAAACCTAATCAGGGAGGTAGAAAATCCAAAATTATATATTGTGAATTACGCGATGAGATAAAGTTAATTTTACGAATCAAGAGTCAGGCAAGACATAATTTGTCTTGTTTAGCGAGGCAAAGTTAGGATACAAAGTCCTCTTTGTAAGACCTTTACCTAGCGTTACCTCATAGTCACTTTACAATGTAAGTGGTGACCGCGGAAATTGAACCAGCGGAGTGACAAGCTCCGGAGTCGCGCGCGATACCAACCCTCACGAGCCTGCTCCATAGCGAAGTGCGCAGGCTAATAAATTAATTCTTTTCGTCAAAGTTTACAAGCTTGCTAGAGAATTAAACAGTCATATTTTGTGAAAGGATTGTTAGAATCTGTGACATTAGTGATAGTGAACTATGAGGTAATTAATGAGAAGGCAAGCTTGTCGTGAGTTACAACTTTGCTCATTATCAGTTCAAAGTTTGATAACGAAGAAACCTGAGTCTCAACCCGAACAAAGAGATCCTTGATGCTGATAAGACAGTTTAGTGACAGTTTTATCTATAGGTTACGGTTATGCCATAGTAAACGCACTCACAAACCAATCATAACAGCATCTAGTACATTTCAAGCGGGTACATGCCGCTCAGCTGATTCCTCAATATCAGCTGACTGTGCCTGACCTTGACTCGCTCTGGGTCAGACTATCACTGCCTGGCTGCACTGTCTGTCTCAATGTAACGTATATTCCTCCAGGCCACAATAGGGATTCATACTTAGATTACTTTAATTCAATAGAGTATGTAAATTTATACAAAAGTGAATTTGTAATCTTGGGTGATTTTAATATTTCTATTATTATTGGCACAGAATTTGATTTTTCCGTTGCTAGATCCTCAGCCAGTATAATCAATTATTTAATATGTGAATATAACCTTTCCTCTTTTAATAATGTACTTAATTTCAATAGCTCTACCTTAGATTTAGTTTTGAGTAGCATAAATGATACAAGTGTTGAAAAAGTGAGAATACTTTATTGCCAATAGATTATTATCACCCCTCATTAGTTATAACATGGGTAGTAAATGTTAGTACACCCTACAAACAAAATTTTGATAAAGATGTCAATTTGGAAAAAGAATATTATTCATTTAAAGATGCAAATTTTCTGGATCTGTATTGCAAATTAAGAGATCACTGTTAGGGTGCTATGTACACAATCACCTGCGTAAATGAATGTGTGGAGTATTTTTATAATTCATTTTTCTCGTGCTTGAATGAATGTGTTCCTAGGAAGAGCATACGACCAAAAGGTAAATACCCTACGTGGTTTACATCTGAAATTATATCAGATTTAAAGCTTAAGAACAAGTTTGCCAAGAAAAAGAAATACTCCAAACACCATAGTGATATGTTTAAGCGTATAAGAAAATGTTTAAAAGAGAAAATTAAAGTTGCACACAGAAGTTTTATTTCTAATATAGAAGAAAATATTAAAGTGGATGTAAATAGTTTTTGGAGTTTTATAAAGCCAAAGCATGATAGAAATAAATCAGATATTAGCTTGTTCAAGGATATGACATGTCTAGGCAACACATACACGGGAAATGATATACCAAATGCTTTTGCAAGGTATTTTTCCTCGGTGTTTGATTCAAGTACAACTAGTAATTACAATTGTCCCCAGCATATGATAAGTGTCCTTCAGAGAATATTGATCTTGTATATTTTAGTCCTCATGATGTATTAGGTGCAAAAAAGAATGAAATCAAAGAGGTCGTCTGGTCCAGACTGTATTCCAGCATATATATTGTTAAAGGTTGTGGAGATGTCATAGCTGAACCCTTGTGTTATATCTTTAATCTGTCAATGTTGATTTGTGTGTTTCCTGACAAATGGAAAGAGGCCAGGGTAACCCCATTTTCAAATCTGAAGAGAAAAGTAAAATTGAAAACTATCGTCCTATTTCTCTGTTGAACTCCTTTGCCAAAGTGTACGAGCTTCTTTATACTCTCAGATTTTCTGGTCAATAAAGTCCAAAATTTGTTTACAACAGCATGGCTTCCTACCAAAACGTTCGTCAGCAACCAATCTAATGGAACTCTCTACAACATTTCACGGGAACTTGATATTGGTAGATTGGATGTAATTTATACTGATTTCGCTAAAGCATTTGACAAAGTAAATCATGACGTATTATTAAAAGTTATTTTGCTTAGGATTTTCATTGAGTGTTTGCCAATTAATGGCCTCATATCTACAATATCGCAAACAATTTGTATCAGTTCAAACTGTAATTCAATCGTTTATATAAGCATATCAGGTTCCTCAAGATTCTAACTTAGGCCACTACTATTCTTAATATTTATAAACGATTTACCTTCTTATTTTACTCATTTATTTATTTATTGACGGCCAGAGCCAATTACATTGAAACCTGAAATGAGGTAAATATAATACTTTGCAAAAAGTTGAAAAAGATAAGGCTTCACACTGAATAAAGTGATAAAAAATGTTTGAGTGTGATTTCTTCCAATCCACCCTTACTAAAGTGGTACTGTATCTTTGTACATCTTTTGGTTTTGATATTTATTGGTAGGGAGTGATTATGGGTAACAAAAGTTCGGAGTTAACATCTGATAATATACAACGTAAATAATATGAAGCGAAACAGAGGAAAATATAAATAAGAGAGATAAATATATGAAAGATACAACAGAGATAAACATATGGTATGGTAATACACATAAATAAATGTAAAATGGAAATACATAGAATTGTGAATTGTGAATGTTTATTTGCCGATGATCTTATATTGTCTAGGTCTATAAAATGTCCACTGGACAATAAGATATTACAGGAATCATAAACCAACTTAACTTGGTGTTCAAACAACAAGTTAACCTAAACGTAAACAAATGTTTTTCATGACTTATTGACGGAAAATAAACCTCATCCCTGGTAATTACGTCATAAATGGTGCCTTTAAAATCAGTAGCTAAATTGAAAGATTTAGGTGTAGTTTTAGTTCAGTGTTCAGTTTCAGTGATCATGTTTATCATTTGACACTGCTTCATATCTCGTAAGCTTTTAGGATTTCTGAAAAGAAATTCACGCTACTTTCATAGTGTTGAGTCTATTTTAAAACTATACAAAACACTCATGAGAAGCAAGTTGGAGTACTGTTCTGTTGTTTGGAATTCATTACCTATCATATAGAGCGAAAATTTAGAGGTGGTTCAAAATAAAATATTAAGATTTTTTATTTTCAAAAAATATAACTTTTTGTCCATTTGATATGCCTTCTGTACACTTGAGAAATATGTTCCTTTTAACAACCTTATCATCAAGAAGAGAGGTGTCTTTAATGACATTTTTGCATAAATTAGTAAATGGTTCAATAGATAGTCCTTATTTGTTGGGTAGTATATGTTTGAATGTTCCTAATCGTACTGATTTTTCTTTATTTTCACTACCAAGTTGTAAAACCGTCTCACATTATAAATTTCCTTTGTTTAAAGCCTTAAGGATTTTAAATGATAAAAAATCCAAACTAGATATATTTTATGATAGCTTAAGTGGTTTTTAAAGAAATATAGCAACCTTTATTTTAGTGTTTTTGTTTGTCACTACTATTGTAGATTAAATTATAGTACCTTATCAGTTGTGAGTTATGAAAGTTCTGTTAATTTGTATCATTACATACAGTGTAAACTTGTGTCTAGTTTGTATTCTAGCTGAATATGCCAGCAAATTGTTTATACATATAATTTATTTTAGATGTTATACTAATGGTTTAGAAATGGCTTCCTTTATATCAGTGGGCAATGGCTCAGATTATTATAATAATGAATTAGCTTCAATCATCCAAAACCACACAAATGTCTTTTCGAAAACACATGACACCATTTCTTTCCTCGAATTGTCAATAGTAATCAAAACAAACATTTAGGACTTGTGATTGATGACAACCTTCTGAACTCTCATGTGGACTTTATCTGGGTAAGAAAACTTTTAGTTCACTTGAGTATGTTCTCAAACGAATTAAACCACCACAGATACAGACAAAGCATTAAAACTGGCCTATCACGCATTATTTGAATTCCAGACTGAAATATGGCATCCTGCTTTTTGGGGAATCTCTAATTGGAAGCACCCAGCAAGTTCTCATACTACAAAACGTGCTTTGAAAGTAATGGTTGGTTTAAGTCCTCGTGTTGCAGACTAGTGTTCAAAGACCTCCAACTGTTATTAGTAACTTAATTCTACATACTTGAAGTCATCATGTATGCTTCTTCAAATCAATCCAGTCGACTGCAAGATACTCATATTCGTATCAAACTAGAAATGCTTTTTATTTATTTCGCTTTGTCCATAGAACAGAACAGCTTCAAGAACCTATACATGGATTAGTTATTCAATAAACTGCCGTAGTAAAAGGGAGATAGTTTTAATCAAGAAAAGGCTTAGCATGAATGGCTAATTCAAGACCACATCTACACTATCAAAATATGAAGAACGCTGTCGAAGAAAAAACTTGGATATGAAATAACAAACTATTCGCCATCTTTTAGATATAACATTTAAATTATCATTAGCCATAACAGTACTTAATAATTATTACATTTCTCAAAGTTGTGTAATAAATGTTATTCTTATTCTTATTATAATTTGCATTGTTAAGATAGTTGTTTGGGACATTACGACCTGTAACTGTTATGTAAAATACTCAATAAATAAATAAATCTATTATTTTAATTAGATATAAAGAAAAATACATAGTACCCTGGTAATAATTATTGTATTTTTAGCATGGACAGTTTCAACCTTTAGGTCATCTTCGTATGAAAGTACATTGTATATTAACTATTGCAAATAGTGTGATTTTCTTAAAGTTCTCCAAACAAAAATCACATGACAAAATTCGAAATTAATAGAACAGTTGCTGAAAATGAAGAATCTTAAAAATATTGTATAATATAAAAATGTTTTCATGAACTTCTAAATCTTTTGATTTCATCAATATCATTCCTGACATTTAAATTACTTGTGTTTAATATGTTTTGGTGGATTTTAATTTTACTTAAATATATGTGGATGTCTTCTTTACAGTTCATATCATAGGCCTTCCTTTAAACATCCAAAACGGTTAAATTTTCTTCGATATTTCATAGTTGTGCTTAAGTTGAGTGATGTGTTCTGCAAAAGTTCATTTCATGCTTTGTTGTGTTATTGGATTTTACTGCCTGGATGTGCTCTCTTAATCTTATTTGAAGGTCCTCCCAATTTGGCCTATGTAGAAACTTTCGCAACGGAACATTTAAGCTTGTAGATGCCAGATTTGCTCATATTGATTAGGTTAACAGGGCTTTTATTTGTTCACTGTTAATAATTTGAAACATGTTTTGGTTTTATAGCTTATTTCTATATTTATTATTAACGAATGTTGCTCCTGATTGCACTATCAGCATGTAATATAGAACATATATAATTTATATAAATCAAATAAATCTATTGTTTATAGTTTAGCTTAAGTTTGTTATTGTGTATCTACCATTTGGACCCAAGAGATTCGTAATGACTCCTTTCACCAAACGGTGACTTTCGGTCGACCACTTTTGTTGGTTAACAAATATTAACCTATTTACAAACGGAAAATCTCCGACAAATTTCTTAAAAATCTAACCAAAGTGCGACCTGTAGAGTGGTTCTAAACAGTTCTAAAAATGAAGGAAAAAAACTATGTTAATTTGGATTTCAAACTTATGTGGTTTTACATTTTAGTATACGAGTAAAATAAAACTATGTTAAGTGTAATTTTCTAAAAATCATAAATAATAAAAATATATAGAAATTCTACACAA
The DNA here is from genome assembly GCA_018831715.1 of Matsumurasca onukii. Classification (NCBI taxonomy): domain Eukaryota; kingdom Metazoa; phylum Arthropoda; class Insecta; order Hemiptera; family Cicadellidae; genus Matsumurasca; species Matsumurasca onukii. The sequence goes on along the minus strand of CM032061.1, from coordinate 60,517,330 downwards.
AGTGTCACTGCTCCGCTTGGATCATTTAGTCATGTTTTTAATAGTTTTAAAGAGCATAATTAAACTTAAAGAATATTTAAATGTAATACTGAGAAAATGCCTTTCTGTGGCAAAGGACTATTATTAATCACTTTACCATACAATCACAGACCTAATCTCAAGATCAAACAGCTGCTTTGCGTCTCTACCTTAGGATCATCTTTACCACAACCCACTTTAGTTGAGTAAATCTTCCATAAGGTGTATAGTGTATTGAACTGAAATTCAGCCATTGATATAAACTCATTTAAAATGGGTGTATTGATATTCCTTAAACTGAAAAACTAGTTCCCTACTCAAATTGGTTGAATTTATAATTTTCTGTTCCATAGACCAAAACCTGAAGCTTCTTTCTTGCTATATAAGCTTTCGACTTGTTAATAGAAAATTACAACTAAAAACGGACATCCTATATAGGAAAGGAATTTACTAAAGTAATGCATCTATTACTAAAACGTTACTTGCTCAGGCCTTGCAATAGACCCGGGTTTCTTTGCTTACAAGGGGAACGTAACAAAGGATTATACATACTATATATACTATTATACTATCGTACGTTACTTGCATCACCCGGTACGTGATTGTTATGGCATAGACACTCAACAATAGAGTGGTGGCAAACAGCAAACATATGTGGCAATTGAGCGATATCCTGTTTATCCTGGCAACATTCAAGAGACCATTTATCAACTGTGACACATATCCTTGCTCGCAAACTACTGCATGGCACAGTTTGAATGTTTAAACCGATTACTGAACATGTTTGAGAGAGCTTAGCAGAGGTAGGGTTACAGCAAGTTAATACCGACCCAAAGTAGCTTGGAAAATAAAAGTGAAAGAGCAAACATAGTGCCAGAAGTTGAACTATTATTGCGGACATTTTCCATCGTTAGTGAGCAAATATATGACGACGTTTCGGGATCTGCAATCTGATCCCGTCTTTAGGTGAAAGTAACCCTGAAACGTCGTGATCCTTTTGTTCACTAAGATGGAAAATGTCCGCAATAATAGTTCAATTTCTGAAATTTTCCATTAGTCAACAACAAAGAAGCATAGTTTATTTCTATAATCTAGTTGTTACTGTTCACACCACTCAAAAAATCAATATAATTAGCTTGAGATATTTCAGTCTCCCTGTGGAGTAGCACCTTCAGTCACTGGTTGGTTGAAACTTAGCTATTTGCTATCCTATTGGTGGTAGAGCTGCCAACCGTCCATTGGAGCAGAGATACCAACTTACGGCTGTATTCTCATCGGCTGTGACACTATCGAAAAGACTTCTTTAGGACTGGTTGCCAGCTTCTGGAAATTTTAATGCTGTCTTCTTTGTTGAAGTTATTATCATTTTAATTATTTCAATTCAACTTTGGATACAACTTTGAAAATAAGCTCAAAACGTTTTCAGGGGTCAAGACCGGTGAGCAACTCATGAAACCCGGTCTAAGTGTTACCATGCTGATAAATTATTTTTATTTATTTTCCTTTAGAAAGCTTCCTCATAATGAATATGGCCTCCGTGGTTTCACGAGATGGTTTCCGTGGTGACATGAGGTTTCTAAGGGCGGATCAGGCTGAACGAAAGACTGATGGCTTTACGATAAGTAACGACCAACTGTACTTCCTGAATCGACATTTCTTTCATCGATGCTTAATGACTGGAACAGTTTGATCAGAGTTGAAACTCGTTGTAAAAGGAAGTCGTAATCAGGCAATATTTTGTTCAACTTCACTTTTTACAACGAAGAAGTCGTTTATTATTTTTATTTTTCATTTAATTGAATAATGGTTATGTAGCGTGTCCAGCAGCAAAATGCACCGTGCGAAGCTTATTATAACATCACGCAAAAATTGTCTTCTGCGTCGGTTGCTTATAGGCAATTTACATAGAAACAAATACAATTTTGAAGAACTCTTAACATATCTATAGCAGTGAAACTATTAAAGAATCGTAGTTTAACTCTTTAGTTTAGATCCTGTCCAGTTGATCGTATGAAAGCAAAAAATATTCAAATATAAAAATATTGAAATTTAGATTGACAGTTCGTGGAGTAATTCACTAATTTACTAAACCATTAGTTTAAAAAGTGAAGTAATTCATGAACTGTCAGTCTAAATTTCAATATTTTTAGATTTGATTACTTTTCTGGATTTATATATTTCTGGTTTAGTGGTGAGTTTTGTGGTTAGTAATCCAACTGTACATAAAATTTACGAGTTTGATTATTTTCCAAAACTTAATACATACTACAAGTAAATGTAAAAGTATATTTCTGTGTCACAATGTGTGAACAATTTTAGATATTAGAAATAAATTTATATATTTTTGTTTCCACAATAAACAACTTTTTATTTGTCTACTGAGGCTAGTGGCCTCTGTTTACGATTATTTTATAATTTTGAGCTATCTTCAAGTCCCATTTTTGTCTGAAAAACGTTCCTTTCGGAAATTTTCCGTTAAAGTTCGTCAGCCAGCAATAATGAAATACTCTTTGTTCCCTCTTGGAATAGTATTTGAACAGAGAAAGCTTTAGAACCAAAATAAAAGTAGTTAGGCTTTTTGTAATATAACACAATTGTTTCAAGACAAACACTCTTTTCGTTTACAAACAGGAATTGTGTTTACTTAAAATTACAGCGCAACAGATATATAAATCAATCAGCAAGATACCCTAAATGGATTTTATGTTCCGAACAAGATAACAGAAACCAGCGGGGAAATCTACGTAAAAGGTTTGGTTGAACAATTAATGTCACCACTCATGAATTGTTAATCTGCCCTTTTCCAGCTGAGTGAGTCGTCAGGGATTTCCAGTTGAATACAATCAGACGAACCAAAGATTTTGTTATGGTAGGTAGATAGCTCATAGACGCCACTTAACTGAGGCAGAAAAATCAAGATAGTTGAGGCAGCCCAAGGACAGATTTGCCTCAGCCATTCGGCATATAAGTGCTATCTTCCTACCATAACCTAATCTTTTGTCGAATTTAAATACACAATAAGTTAGTTTTATGAAAACCCACAGTATGGTGGTATTAAAAATATAGGCGAAGCGTATCCACAAGCGCTTCCGTGAATCATAGCGAGTTTACTTTTAAGAGAATAATTTACACCGAAAGTAAATTACCCTTTGGGAGAGGGAGTTTTCCCCCAAAATAAGTATTTTTAGCATAATGTACTGTATTTTTTATCCGATTTGGATTAAACTTGGTATACACGTTTTTTGAAGGAAACATGCAACCAGTCGACACACACTCCATTCACTACAACATTCATACGCATTCGCACAGGAGAAATAAGTTAAGATAAGGAAAGGAATACAGATTTGAGTCGTTCTCCAGTGTCGTCGAAGAAATCATAGAAAGGAGAGACCATATTTCCAAGCCTGTGAAAAGGGGGATGACGCTGTTCAGTTCATAGCCAGTGGAGTAGGAACGATGGATGAAGAGATGAGCAGATCTCGTCCTCCCAGGAACTCTGAGTTCTATGAGGCTGAGTAGGGCCGGGCAGTCAATCTCTCAATCAGCAGTCTCCGAAGAAGACGAGGTCATGCAGCTGGCGTCTTGTTGCAAGAGAGTCGAGTCCAAGCAGTTCTTCTACATGCCGCAGCGGGACCAACCGGTATTCGAAGCCCAGCCGTACTCCAACAATACGCACGAATCTATATTCTCTGTAGACGCTGAATGACCCAGTTGGTAGGTGACCAGATGATGCTCCCAAACCAGGAGGGACCTCACAAGAGATTTGTAGACAGCATTCATGGCATCAATGCTCAATCCGCCTCTGGCAGTTCTAATGAAAACCCGAGTGCGCGGAAAGCTCTGCTGATAATATTGTTGATATGATCTTCAGGATTCAGGTTGTAAGACAAGGTGATGCCCAGGTCACGCACAGATGACACTCGATCAAAGCCAGATCCATCAAGCATGTAGTTGAAGTTTATGGGATTAGCAGAACGATGAAAAGTTAGGATATGACATTTGCGAGAATTCATGTTCATACAGTTGTGACGGCACCAGTCTTCAATAGCAAAGATGCAGTCCTGGAGTCTGAAGCAATCATTTATGGAAGAGATTGAAGTGAATATTTTGATATCATCCGCAAACAGTAGGCAATTGACACCGATGTGATCCACAATATCATTCAGGAAGATGGAGAACAGGAACGGTCCCAAGTGGGAACCTTGTGGGACGCCCGAGGTAGCAACATAAGGCGCGGAGGTAGCACCGGAGTTTCACCATTAGCAGACGATTGGAGAGATATGAGTGAAACCAGTGCAGTAGGTCACCTAGTATCCCATAGGCTTTTAGTTTGGCAATCAGGTGTAGGTGGTTGACTTTGTCAAAAGCCTTAGCGAAGTCTATATAAATACTATCAACCTGCATGCTGGAGCGAAGTGAAGAGTGGATGTAATGATCATACAAAATAAGGTTTGTTGAGGTTGACCTTCCGCGTGCAAAACCATGCTGTTCTGTGTTCATAAAACTTTTGCAGATGAAACTTAAACTGTCCAGTACGAGGGATTCAAAGATCTTTCCTAGGGCAGGCTGGATGACGATAGGTCTATAATTCCTAACATCAGCAATGTCATCTGATTTGTGTATAGGCACCACATAACTAGTCTTAAGACAATCTGGGAATATGCCCAACTTCAGGAGGTTGTTGAATAGAGGAGTGAGATATGGAGCGAGCAAGGCACTGCAGTGCTTGAGAACAATAGGCGGAATAAGGTCAGGACCAGTTCCCTTGTAAGATCTAGAAGAGTTTCCTCTCAACATCACCTTCCTTGAGGACACAAGAAGAAAGATTTACTGAAGTGGAGAAACCGTAGTGGGGGGCAGGACCATCGTCATGTGAGAACACAGACGAGAAATGTTCCGCGAACAAGTTGCAGGAATCTTCAGGTGAAGAGACGACCTTATCATTGAGGTGGTAGCAGTCCGTAGTCTTTGCAGAGCCTTTCATCCCATTCACGAATCCCCAGAAAGCCTTTATATTTCTGGGAACATACGAGTTAACAGAAGCTATATACTCTTTATAATCCCTTGAACAGATTCCTGCACAAGACCGGAGTCTAGAGAATTCATAATAATAATTGAGATTTAAGGTGGTTTTGAATTTTGTGGGCAATCTTTTTAGGGTGACGACCCGTCTCAGTTCAGGTGAAAACCAGCGAGATTGTGCGAACCTGCCGATCTCCTCATAGGTGTATGTTCAGAACTATGTCACGAATCTCACCAATTGATCAAACTCATGTGGGCATCAGGAGTATGAAATTTGACTGGTCGAGGGACTGACACAGTTTACTAAAAATGGAGCTAATATCACACTTCAGGAAATCATGCAAGGCATAGCCATCTACTGATGAGGTAGTAGCAGGGATACATATATCACACTGAAGTGCAGGGTGGGCAGGTTCCTCATAAAAGAAGAGGATCAGAAGCTGGCAACACGTTAAGGGATGGGTTGGAGGAAAACACTAGATCAAAATGACTCCCCGTTCGTTGTGAACTTTATTGTTCCTCACCAATGATATCGGTGAATTTTGCACTTGATACTCATTGCGGTGGTGTCGTGGTAGGCTTTGCCATCCTTTGTTGTGTTGACTTAAAACTACTTAAATGTGGAAGATTAAAATAAACCGTTCGTATTTGAATCATGGGGGCCCTCCCCTCGGTTTTCAGGTGGGGGTTGGTGACGCAATGTATGGCAACATAAACTTCAGGATCAATAAAAACATTCCATAAAGGGTTTTAAAAAATACTTTATTTTTCAAAAGTTAAGGTGATGGGGCATTTAAACTCACCCAGCATATGTGACCACTCTGTCAGATTTGCACAAAATTAGGTACAAATGTTCCTTTTTTTCGTTTCCACTAGATACGTTAGACATGTTTAGATAAAGCAATTGAAATCGAAACATTATTACAGTTTTATGGAATGACAACCCGCCTTTGTGATGACCCCATTTCAAAAAGAATCCTTCAGATGTAATTGTAATGTAATAATGCATTTTGTGTTTAGTTAGTTTAATCCATCTTATAGAAAATTCGCTTAGATTCTTGTTGCTCGTGAATACGCGTTAGCTATTTTAAATTATTAATTATTTTATTCCCTTTATTATTTCGAAGGTAAAATACTTGTATTCAATGAAACTTTAATCACCATAGGATTCCTAATAATTTCATTAGTGACTGATTAGTACTCCTAATAATTTCATCAGTGACTGATTAGTATTCCTAACCACTTCATCAGTGATTGGACTATTATGCTCAAAGTGATTTGTGTAGCTTTGATGAACCTCGAGATCACTTAGGCATGATTAAATGCAAAATGCTATCTAAACTGATGTGAAAATAGATAACAGTAATCAAGGGACTTCCCCATGGTGGAGGAGAATAGATCGAATGAATGAACGCAAAAACTGTATGTTTGAATGTGACTTTGATGTTGGAATGAAAGTAACATTTCATTAAAAATGTACCATCAATTGCTATGAAAAAATGTAACTAATAAATACAGTTATTTATAGCTTATACGGTAGCAAATTAAAATGTAAGTCTGAGTACATTAACCTAAAACTAAACTAAATGTTAAACTACTAGATTATAATTACAGGGTGTGCGAAACAATGTATCCAATCACGCGAGTAAATTGCTCTTAGAGCGTTTAACAGTATAATCGAGTTGTTTTAATTACTGAAGAGTTTCGATCCAACTCAACAGTAAAATAAGCTTTTACAATTTGTTTAGGTGAGCGAAAATAGGACGAGTCCTTATAGTATCCTTATAGTCCATTCAAAGTGGAAACGTCCCCCAAAGAGACACTTCGCAGGTAAAATTCCCCGTAACAGAAAATTCGCTAGCATTTACGGTAGCGTTGTATGATTTTTAATACTTTCTTAAAGAATGATGACCATTTTAAATGTAAAACATTCATGACAAACGGGAACCTGACGGTTTTGACTAGCGCAGTACTTTGGTTGTGGTGGAGGTAGACAGGAGAATGACAAGTCTCTGAACTCGTCATATGATGCCTTTTTAGTAGACAAGTAAGAGTGGACTGTTAAACATCACATGTTTGCGTATGACGCGTTTTACAAAACCAATCTTTGGTGACAGTTCAACGAATTTTCCAAACGTATTATTCTTACGAGTGATGCGGGTCATTTGAATTAAAACGGGATTTTTACAAACAAAATGCCTGACTTGCATCAAAATGTAATTGTATATAATAAAATGTGAATAAAGAGTTCGAATTTTTAAAATGTGGGATAATAGACACTTGAAAATCTGCATTAAATTCACAAAATTTTAACTGACAGCGTATAATAATTGTTTGGTGGTTAATAACTCCATTGAAAATGAACATGAAAATAGTGCTTATGCATTTCAGGTGCATGATGATTACGTTTTTGTGACCCCATCTTCAAGGACGATTACTTGACATGACAAGTCTTATTTCCAACTGGGTGATGCAACTGCGCACACTTCATGCGAGTTGTTCAAAGAATATTAACTAGAAAGGTCATCTCATTTTTCGGAGACTTCCCTTGGCCCCTTCGATCACTTCGATTGAGATTTTGTGTGTTTTTAATATGGGAATACCTCAGAAACAATTCTAAACTCACCAACCACGATCACTGATCGAACTTGAGGAGACAATCCCAGAAGAAGTCACAGTAATTGACAATGTTTTGTCCCCTTGATTGAAGGGTGAATTTCAGGCAAAAGTGAAGAATGCACTAAGGAAGAAGAACGGCACATACTGAGTGTTATTTTTCCACAAATGAATTTTTCTGAAATGGCATAATATTTTCAATGCAATGATTACATACAATTAAAGTTGATTTTAATATAAAAACAGCCTTTGACTGTTCACTCGTAAACCGTCAGATTCCCGTATGTCACCTTGTACTATAAACAATGAACACCTATTAGTTTATACCAAAAATAATGTTGTGGTGAATAGATTCATGGATTCCAAATGGCTGAGAAAGGAAAATCAACATAAATAAATAAATAAATAAATAAATAAATAAATAGTTTATTGCGGAAACATATTAACATGTTATGCAATCGTCATTTTTTAGTCTAAAATTTTCCACGCATTCTGCCATCGAAGTCTCATTCAAACATACAATTTGTTCATTCACTCTCCCATTCATTCGAATTATTCCACTCTAGCTCTATTGTAAGTCGGTGATTTCCGCGGTCTCCCAGTTATGTGCCGTACTTCATACACGTTTTGTGACCAAGATTTGTTTTAGACGAGCTTTGAAAGCCTTCGGCATTTGGGCACTTTGATCGAATTTGGCAACGAGTTGACCAATTGAACTCCTGCCTGAGAAGGCAAACGTTCATGAACTATCGTTCTGTGTCTCCCAGTTCGGTAGTTCTCCCTGCTCTGTTTCGTAAGAGTGAATGTCACTTCTCTTACGTGGTCACATTTTGATTTGAAAGAAGACAAGTTTGGAGAATGTAGGCAAGGTAAAGTCAACAATTTCAAATTTTGAAAAGCTGGCCTGCACGACTCTCTTCTTTGAAGTTTTGCGATTGTCCTAACGGCTTTTTTTTGAAGAATGAAAGCTCTTGAAAATTGCGTTTTAGTACAACCACCCCACAACTCTAATCCGTAAGACAGGTGTGGGTAGATTACACCGTAATACGCCGTCATCAGTACCTGAATTGGGCAGTACTCGGATAGTTGCCTCAAAACATAAATGCCCGAGGCTAATTTTGAACAGACACTGTCTACGTGACAATCCCAAGTCAACCCTCGATCAAGGTGTATCCCAAGGAACTTTGTCGAGTAGACTTCTTCGATCTCAGTATCGTCCAACATGACTGTTGGATTATCTGAGCCCGTTGGTCGCAAGCAAAATTGAATGAATGTTGATTTCGTTGGATTGGTTTTGAGGTTGAGCTCATTGAAATGTTGAATTGAATTGTTGAGCTCAACAAACGTTACGCGTTCGAGTTCTTGCACTGAAGGTGCTTTGAAACATAAAGTCGTGTCATCTGCGTACTGGACAAGTTGTCCCTTTTGTACCGATGAGCCAACATCGTTAACGTAAATCAAAAAGAGCAGTGGACTAAGAATGGAGCCTTGGGGGACCCCATAACTTAGCCACCTCTCCCCTGATCGCGCGTCAGAAATTTGAACAAACTGGGTCCTATTACTGAGATACGATTTGATCCAATTGAGTGGCACTCCTCGTATCCCGTAATATTCTAATTTGTGTGTTAAGGCAGCGTGGTCAACACAATCAAAAGCTTTTGATAAGTCGAGAAATACACTGAGTGTAGGTTCCCGACTTTCAACCGTTACTATCATGTCGACTAAACACATCACTGCGTCTATTGTCGACTTGCCGTTTCGGAATCCGTACTGGCTTTTTGATAGTAGTTTGTGCCTATCTAAGAATTTTGCAAGACGAATGAGGAAAACCTTCTCGAAAATTTTACTGAAGGCTGGTAGGATTGAAATCGGGCGGTAGTTTTGAGTTGAAAAGGTCGCCCTTTTGAAAATTGGTGTGACTTTAGTATTTACAAGAGGTTCCAAAGTAATTTTTTTTCAAAGCAATAATTAATGGTATGGAGTTATCTGAAACTAAGACATTATTTTTAATAGCCCTTGTAATTTAGATCTAATTTAATTTCAGGGTAATTTGTTTACACTTTACCTGCGTATTGTGTTTACAAAATATTTACACTTATGAACGAGAAATAAATACTAAATAATATGCTGGTAAAGAGAAACCAATAAAGACAATATACGAGTTTAACAATTTCAGTTTTTCTTATGTATAGTTTAAAAGTGCATAACTCGTTAAAATGTAATTTAACTTCTCTTCAAATATCTGTAATTAGAGGAAACCAGTTAAATCGTCGAATTGCAATGAACAAAATATAATGTTTAGAGATAATTAAGTGTAAACACACGAAATAAAATAAAAACGACGATAAACCTAAATAACATTAAAGCTCTCCCGGAAACTATTTAACTCAGTCCATTACACAGCTGAACAGTAACTCACTAAACTTGTTATTGCTTATAGTGATTAAATAATTTTATTTATTTATTTATTTATTTATTACAAGGCAATCGCCAATATATAAATAGTACAATAGATGGTTATAAATACATGCAGTTGAGAAGTGTATAGTGCTACAACTATGATAACTTGAAACAAAACATGATCCTTAATATAAATGAAACTGTGTATAATTATAACAATGTGTAATAATAACAATAAAATAAATATGTATGACGAATGAAATAACAATGTGATAAAATGTAACAGATTCATAAAACAATAGATAAATACTACCAATAGGTACGAATAATACGAACAATTGGATAATACAAAACAATAGATACATAATTGAAGTTAAACGAGTAGACAAAAACATTGCAGACAGTTATATGAATGGTGCAGTTTGGAATAACAACAACAGTGATTTCTAACAATGATTTGAATAATACAATAAGATAACATATAACAGTTGATAACAATTGATAAATATTTGAAGATTTAACGAATAAATAATAACATTACTATATATTACATAAAGATTGCGACAAGGTTACATGAAAAATAATATAAGTCAAGCAAAAACTGCGCCTGAAACATACAAAAAGAGGATTAGTACGATGCATTGACTTTATTTATTAATATTAATTAACACAATAATTATACAATGTATGCAATAATTTTAGTACAGGAATCACAAATTACAATAATAGAACATACTGTAAAAATAATAGATGGCAATGATCTTTTAAGTAAATAGGTGCAAAGTGCATTCTTACAGAATAGACAGTCAAAGAGACAAGAAATAGCATGAGGTACTAAAAACAAAATTAATTTAATAACAATCAAAAATTCATAAATTATCAACCAAGTAGACTATAAAGCTATAACAGAAATTAAACTAAAAATCAATAACAACAATAAAGCTATATAAATTATCAACAAAATAGAATATAAAGCTATAACAATAATATTTGAATATGGTGGGATTCTCCGGAAGGTATTAGCAATGAGATAATGGTGAAGGAAACATGCAACCAGTCGACACACACTCCATTCACTACAACATTCATACGCATTCGCACAGGAGAAATAAGTTAAGATAAGGAAAGGAATACAGATTTGAGTCGTTCTCCAGTGTCGTCGAAGAAATCATAGAAAGGAGAGACCATATTTCCAAGCCTGTGAAAACGGGGGATGACGCTGTTCAGTTCATAGCCAGTGGAGTAGGAACGATGGATGAAGAGATGAGCAGATCTCGTCCTCCCAGGAACTCTGAGTTCTATGAGGCTGAGTAGGGCCGGGCAGTCAATCTCTCAATCAGCAGTCTCCGAAGAAGACGAGGTCATGCAGCTGGCGTCTTGTTGCAAGAGAGTCGAGTCCAAGCAGTTCTTCTACATGCCGCAGCGGGACCAACCGGTATTCGAAGCCCAGCCGTACTCCAACAATACGCACGAATCTATATTCTCTGTAGACGCTGAATGACCCAGTTGGTAGGTGACCAGATGATGCTCCCAAACCAGGAGGGACCTCACAAGAGATTTGTAGACAGCATTCATGGCATCAATGCTCAATCCGCCTCTGGCAGTTCTAATGAAAACCCGAGTGCGCGGAAAGCTCTGCTGATAATATTGTTGATATGATCTTCAGGATTCAGGTTGTAAGACAAGGTGATGCCCAGGTCACGCACAGATGACACTCGATCAAAGCCAGATCCATCAAGCATGTAGTTGAAGTTTATGGGATTAGCAGAACGATGAAAAGTTAGGATATGACATTTGCGAGAATTCATGTTCATACAGTTGTGACGGCACCAGTCTTCAATAGCAAAGATGCAGTCCTGGAGTCTGAAGCAATCATTTATGGAAGAGATTGAAGTGAATATTTTGATATCATCCGCAAACAGTAGACAATTGACACCGATGTGATCCACAATATCATTCAGGAAGATGGAGAACAGGAACGGTCCCAAGTGGGAACCTTGTGGGACGCCCGAGGTAGCAACATAAGGCGCGGAGGTAGCACCGGAGTTTCACCATTAGCAGACGATTGGAGAGATATGAGTGAAACCAGTGCAGTAGGTCACCTAGTATCCCATAGGCTTTAGTTTGGCAATCAGGTGTAGGTGGTTGACTTTGTCAAAAGCCTTAGCGAAGTCTATATAAATACTATCAACCTGCATGCTGGAGCGAAGTGAAGAGTGGATGTAATGATCATACAAAATAAGGTTTGTTGAGGTTGACCTTCCGCGTGCAAAACCATGCTGTTCTGTGTTCATAAAACTTTTGCAGATGAAACTTAAACTGTCCAGTACGAGGGATTCAAAGATCTTTCCTAGGGCAGGCTGGATGACGATAGGTCTATAATTCCTAACATCAGCAATGTCATCTGATTTGTGTATAGGCACCACATAACTAGTCTTAAGACAATCTGGGAATATGCCCAACTTCAGGAGGTTGTTGAATAGAGGAGTGAGATATGGAGCGAGCAAGGCACTGCAGTGCTTGAGAACAATAGGCGGAATAAGGTCAGGACCAGTTCCCTTGTAAGATCTAGAAGAGTTTCCTCTCAACATCACCTTCCTTGAGGACACAAGAAGAAAGATTTACTGAAGTGGAGAAACCGTAGTGGGGGGCAGGACCATCGTCATGTGAGAACACAGACGAGAAATGTTCCGCGAACAAGTTGCAGGAATCTTCAGGTGAAGAGACGACCTTATCATTGAGGTGGTAGCAGTCCGTAGTCTTTGCAGAGCCTTTCATCCCATTCAGAATCCCAGAAAGCCTTTATATTTCTGGAACATACGAGTTAACAGAAGCTATATACTCTTTATAATCCCTTGAACTTAGATTCCTGCACCAAGACCGGAGTCTAGAATTCATAATAATAATTGAGATTTAAGGTGGTTTTGAATTTTTTGTGGGCAATCTTTTTTAGGGTGACGACCGTCTCAGTTCGGTGAAAACCAGCGAGGGTATTGCGAACCTGCCGATCTCCTCATAGGTGTATGTTCAAGAACTATGTCACGAATCACACTCACCAATTGATCAAACTCATGGTAGACATCAGGGTATGAAATTTGACTGGTCCGGGGACTGACACAGTTTACTAAAAATAGACTAATATCACACTTCAGGAAATCATGCAAGGCATAGCCATCTATGATGGTAGTAGCAGGGATACATATATCACACTGAAGTGGGGTGGGCAGGTTCCTCAACAAAAGGATCAGAAGCTGGCAACACGTTAAAGGGATGGGTTGGAGGAAAACACTAGTCAAATGACTCCCCGTTCGTTGTGAACTTTTATTGTTCCTCGCAATGAGTATCGAGTGAATTTTGCACTTGATACTCATTGCGATTGAGTTGTCGTGGTAGGCTTTGCCATCCTTTGTTGTGTTGGCTTAAAACTACTTAAATGTGGAAGATTAAAATAAACCGTTCGTATTTGAATCATTTAGGGGCCCCTCGGTTTTCAGGTGGGGTTGGTGACGCAATGTATGGCAACATAAACTTCAGGATCAATAAAAACATTCCATAAAGGGTTTTAAAAATATTTTATTTTCAAAAGTTAAGGTGATGGGGCATTTAAACTCACCCTGTATATGTGACCACTCTGTCAGATTTGCACAAAATTAGGTACAAATGTTCCTTTTTTCGTTTCCACACCAGATACGTTAGACATGTTTAGATAAAGCTTAATTGAAATCGAAACATTATTACAGTTTTTATGGAATGACAACCCGCCTTTGTGATGAAAAGCCCCCATTTCAAAAGAATCCTTCAGATGTAATTCTAATGTAATAATGCATTTTGTGTGTTTAGTTAGTTTAATCCATCTTATAGAAAATTCGCTTAGATTCTTGGTATTGCTCGTGAATACGCGTTAGCTATTTTAAATTATTAATTATTTTATTTTCTTCTTAAACAGCCAAATCACACATAAATCACCAGGAAGATCGTACGTCTGAAAGGGTTGGTGAATGCTGATCTCGTCACTAAGTGGGGGTTTACTGCTTATCTAAGTGGGATTATCCGCTTAGTTCACCTGAGTAAAAGCGAGCTTACCATCACCAAGTGGATCGTGCCTCAATCCAGTTTATCTATAACAAATATTTTATTCGAATTTGTTTCAATACTCTAAGCTTATTTGAGATAAGTCGTATAAATTCTTGTTTTAAAAGGAGGGTATGAAAACAAACGTTTTAAAATTACTTTTGATAATATTATTAGCGGATCCATGGTAGATTGGTATCGCGCGTGACTCCGGAGCTCATCACTCCGATGGCGTGGGGGTTGATCCCACAGGCATCACTTACAAAATGTGTAATGTGACTATACGGTGACTATACTGGGTAAAGGTCGAGGTTGAGTGGTAGAGAGGACTTTATGGTCCTAACCTTGCCTCGTTAAATAAGACAAACTTTACCTCTTTTGTTGGGAATCATAAACCGGTTTTGTTCGGTGAGTCCTTACGTACACCTTTAGGTTAACGAGCCTATGATCCCCCATAGGCATTTGTACCTATTTGCATCAAATCTGATTTACGTTAGAAATATGAAAGAATTTACCAAAAGAATTAGTTGCCTCGTAAAAATTGTTCTCTAGTTATTTTTTATTCTTTTGCTATTTTAGTTCTCACGTAGAGATTTTCATCTTAAAAGCACCGCACTTGTACTCTTAGTAAAGATCTCTTATTAATAAATTCTATAATAAATTAATATTAATAAAATACCTGACAAGAGCAAGAGCTTCAATCGGGAGCAGACAGTGCGTTAGAAGAACTACTATCGGATTCAATATACTTGGAAGCAATATACTCGAGTTTGAGCGGGTACTGTACGCAGCTCAATGAACGTAAAATTATGACAATCAAATCAAAGCTTTTTTCCGTTTAATTCTAAGTACATATAAGTCAATTATTTTTAAAAGATAATTAAATCTTTTCAGGTATGAAGAGTCTGAAAAGTAGTAGAAGGTTATGTCCGGAGAGAGTTTGCTGGGCTTCCAATAGCCTCCCAATAATCTTTGGTTTTAAGTATATCACAGTACCTCCGTATTTCTATTTTCATATTTATACATTTGAATATTTATTATTTTGTTTTCTATATTATATTAAAAGTAGGTCATAAGAGTACGGAATTATTACGATCGGTTAACGAGTGTCCCTTATTAGAAATGTATGGGCCAGTTTATTGTTGAAGACTATTATTGGTTTAAATCTATCCTAGACTGGATTCCTTAGCCAACTAATTTTTCCACGGTACCATTTTTATTCAACATAAATTGATTCAACTTATTAGGAACGTATTAGGACCTTATTAGGAATGAATGGGCCATTTCATTGTTGAATACTGTTTTTGGTTTAAATATATCCTAGACTGGATTCTTTAGGCAACTAATTTTTCCACGGTATCATTTTTATTTAACTTAAACTGATTCAACTTAACTGTTATTCAAATAAATTGGGAGTAGCCATAGCTCAGTGGTATAGTGCGCGTTTCACACTAAATCGGCCCGAGTTCGATTCCCAGCTAATGTGATCCAACTTTTTCCCGATAACCACTCCCCTTGGGTCGGAAGTCACGTTAATCCATTGGCTCATTCCATTGGTCTTTGGGCTATTGGCTTATGACTGGAGGAACAGCCGGCCCTAGTTTTTAACAAGACTACACCTCATCATCCATCAAAACACTTAGCACACTTACTATCAACCCATATAATACCCATATAATAAGCGTGGTCGGTGTTTCAAAGCAAAGTATCAAAATATAACAGGTAAAGATGGAAATACCATGTCGGATTTAGACAATTTGATGATATTTAGACTTCTTTATAAATTACTCGTGAACAATAACTGTAAACTGGGGAGTGTACAATAAAACTACACAACTTTATTTCAATATAGTTATATTGTTCATGGTGGAATTAACAGTTCTGTGTTCAAATTACATTTGAATATTAAAATGGTATTGGAACCTTTTCCAGTCTTTCAATAGTAAGTCTATTACTCTATGCCCATATGCACTTCAAACTGCATTGTTCATTTATTCAAATTAATAACTATTTGAAACATTTCATGTTAATTTGATATTTAAAGGATCAGTAATAATAGATGAACACAAATAAACGGTTTAGCTTCGAGCCAACGATTGTGGTTCTGTTTGTAATTACTTTCAAACAGTAAATAATTAAATCAGTGACCTGTTCTTCCAAAACAGTTTATTTGTCTTTGTTTCACAACCAATTGAATGTGCTATTCAATAGATTACACTCAATCAAGACTACAATCAATCCACATCTAAACGTAATCAATTTTAGAGCACCCTACTCGAGTAGTCATTGAATGTAGCAGCAATCAGTTGTATGTTTTCAGATAAAATGAGTATTTGCCCTTATAATTTAAACATGCAGATCACATGTTCGCCCAATTGTTATTGTGTAATAATTTTGAACAATAAGTCTTTTTTTTTGGTCTTGTATTTACATTAATGGCGAAAATAAAGTTAGGTACAACAACTATATCTAGAACTTTTTCTGCCTCTTTTCCGGTCAGGTTCCTAAACCTACACTACCATAAACCTACACTACTAAAATAAAAACTTTTCCTAAAACCTAAATATTTTACGATACACCTCCATCGTATGTCCATCGTAAAAAAAGAATACGTGGTGTCATTTTTTTCGAAAATATCACAATTAGATATAGATCTATTTGTTGACGAGTTAAAGTTGCAATTTTATTCCCAGATAAATAAAGGTGTATTTTTGATGATTTATCTCTCCCTGTTTTTTTTTATATTTTAGGGCCAAGGTCTATTTAAATACCGATTTTGAAGTCTACGTCCACCACTTGTATGTCGAACAGACAAATATAGAAATCCCCGTGACTAAAGATAGCCACACCCCTTGATAGATAGCTTGATTAGGCCACCCTTGTTGCCAATGTATTGATAAATGTGTACAGTGTTAGCTGTCCTATTGGTCAGGGGCTGCCAACCGTCCATTAGAGCAAGGATGCCAACTGACGATGTACTCATTTGGCTGTGACACTGTCGAAAAGACTTCTTCAGGACTGGTTGCCAGTTTCTGGAGTGTTTAATGCTGTCTTCTTTGTTGAAGTTATTTTCTATTTTAATTACTTCAAGCTAATTATGATGATGTTTTGATGCGGTGTAAACCTAAAGAACTAGATTAAGTTGTGACACCAGCAGCGAAGGATTAAGAGTTAAGTATTCATGGTAAAGAAATTTGGTTTATAAATACGAGTACTCTTAAAACTGCACAACTAACCTTCAGACGGACCAGCGTGCGAGTTAAAACAGAGATTTCTCGTACGCTCGGTCCCCAAACATTAAACAAATCATTCACAAATTTAAAAAATCATAATACAATGAAAAGTGAAGAAGATATAACTCGGCACAAAGCATCTTTAAGATCCGCTCATTATGACATAAATAGCAACTTGACTCCTCTTTGCAGCTATAAACCCTTAATGAGCCCCGTCGCCTTAGAAGATGTGAAATAATCCGTTGTCAACTTAAACAAGACATTTTAATTTACATTGTTAACTTTTATTTAATTTGACTTAAAATGTTTTAGGTTAGCAGAAATTGGGTTTACACAATAAAAAGATTGTATCTTTGTCATATAATATTTATAAATTGATATTTTTGTTATCAAATCTTTTCTTAAATATACGAGAGGACGTTTCACGCGTTTTACTTTGAGAGAATGGTCTGAGAGCTTTTTACATCTTTAGAAACATGTAAGAAAGTTCGCTAGTAAAATTTGGTACTACAGATGCATTTTAAGTCGGACTACAACCCCTTTTTACAGACAGAAATCCCAAAACTATCCCTGATTTGCTTTATCAGAAGATCAAGGAAGCTTTACAACCGATTCTGATCCTTCGTTTCTTGATCCTTTGCCTTTGATCACAATCTTGGTGAAATTAGGATCCTGTACGATTCAGGATTTCCGTTCACAAAAGCACTTCCAAGGGTTTCCCGTCCAATATGAGACCAGAAGAAACTCCATAGCAATATGTTTCTCATCGAGCATACAATTTAAATGCTTCCGATTGTTTTTGTACGAGTACATTGTACAACTACAAAATATGTACGCTGAAAACTGTATCCAGCTGTACAAAAGTCAATGCTATGAATTATAAATGTAGTTTACTGTTCTTTTCTAAATTGTTTACAATTAAAACAATTCTACAATTGGAAAATGCATTAAAGTTGAAATTCTTACATTTGGAATGGTCAAAGCTCAGTGGTATGGTGCGTGCTTCCCACCAAAACGGCCCGGGCGCTGGAGTTAATTCCGTGGTTCGGAAACAACGTTAAGGACGTTAAGGTTGCGCAGTAGTGGCCGTGACCTTGAATTTCGTCTCATAAGAGCAATGTAAAAACATGTATTTTCTTGGGACATTTCACGCCTGCAGTTTACCTCGGATTTTTATGAAATGCAAGTTTATTTTAAACTGGATTAAATATTTTAGTGACTCCGCTGAGACGAATTTCCATTTTCTCATTTGTCAAACCATGACATCAATCCAAAAATTGAAGAAATTTCTTGGTTTTACTATTGAACTAATACAATTTAAAAAAGTGGTCAGTGGAACCACTGCAGTACATTGCCATATTACAAATAAAACGTGTTTCAAAAAATCTGATGCAAAATTGTGGGCGTAAAGTGTCTCAAGAAAATGCTTGTTTTTACATTGTTCTTATGGGACAAAAACAAAATGGCCGCCAGGTACTGTGCACTCTGAAGGCGTTGATCAGTTTCCTTTGGCGGTTAGGCTATTATTAATGACCCAATATGGATAACAGACGGCTCTAGTTTGTAACAAGACTTCACCTCTTCATCCATCAAAACACTCGACACTCTCACCATCCATCACGTACTGACGTTAAAATACCCCCTTTAAAATGATCAGTGACTGAAGTCAAATAGCAAGTATCGTTAACATTCAACACATACGTAGAAATATACGGGTGAGATTTTAATCGCGCCCCAACCTCAACTTGAAATAGGAAACATTTTGAAAGATCCACCCAAAAAAGGGGGAGGCCCAATTTTTTAAAACACAACCACGCCTTTGTGGCACCTGAAAAGAAAATTTTAACACAAATTCAACGACACAACGAAAAATTACCCATTTAAATATTACAATAAATCAGGTTTAAAATGCCACTTTTCACATACAACTAATTATGAATGAATCACTGAAAACTTTTACTATCTCGACTCGTTGTTTTGAAATAATGAATGATTACAAGAAATCAGGTTTAAAATGCCATATTTCACATACAATTTATTGTGAATAACAAACGTTTCTTCAAAACACTCTATGGGATTAAGTCATATGGTTGCAATATTTTTCTCAGAGGATTTTCAAGAAACATTAATTTTGTAATTTGCAATAAGACGTATGTGAAATGTGGCATTTTAAACCTAATTTCTTGTAGTCTTTACATAGATATTTAAAAAAAACGAGTCAAGATAAAACATTTTTGTTTGCGTCTTTGATTTTGTGTTGAGATTCCCTTTTTATCAAGGTCTCACAAAGCGGAAGGGTTGTATTTAAAAATTGGGAGACCTCTCCCCCGGCTTATGAGTGGGGTTGTGGTTGACGCAAAAAGTACGTCAAAACGGACTCTAGGATCCTCTAAAACTTTCCCCAAAGGGGTTTTCTAAATATTTCCTTTTTGAAAGGTTAAGGTGGTAGGGGCCTTTTAAAACTCACCCTGTATAGGCCTTGGAAACTAGGTTACATTAAAGGTGTTTGATCTCGGAAAAGTGCAATAGTAATACACTTTAAATACACATATTATTTAAAGGTAGGGTAGAGTGAGGAGCCAACAGCTTGGAGATGATAAGCTCGCTTTTACTTCAGCAAACTAAGCATCAAATCTCACCTGGATAAGCATTCAAGCGTGTCAAGACACACGAGTTCGTCTTCAACCTTTTTCTCTCTCTCTCTATTTGTGTGATTGTAGCGAATTTCCTTTGGAAAACTAGCTATTCGTGTGGGGTACCCGGGACCATAATATGAGACCCGTTCCCGAGCCCCAAAACACGTTATGGGTATTTCTTACTGGCTTCGTGAAATTTGTCACAAATATTTCCGTTTCAATTGAAAAGTTATTTTCACTTAAAAGGGACACTTGTATAATATAATTAAATAAGAAAAACAAAACTGTTAAGCACCCTGGAAACATTTGTTTAATATCAAACACAACTAGTTTTGGGAAATTAGCCCATTTTCAAGTGTAAGTACAAAGTAAATAGTATAAGTAAAAATATTATATACAATGGAGCCTAGAACTATCAAAATAAAAATATAAAATCAAAATACGAGTATAACGCTTTAAACTCGGCTATGTTGTCAAAAGTTTTGTAGACGTTTTGAACGCCATTGGCATTGTGGTAATTTTAATTGTATCACTTGTCTTGGACGAGTTCAACGGAAAATCAGATTACCAAAAGTCCCATTCTTGAGAGGCGTTTTCCACAAAAAGTGGTTTTTTTAACTAACGGCACAAAAAATATTAATGTCATCGGTTTAAGGGTATTGAAGAGATTAATAAACCGAGTTAGACAATTAAATTTCAATTAGATTTCAGTTTTCAATCAATTAAACCCTACAAGAGCTCGAATGGAACCCTACAATACTCCTACACGCTAATATGTGAGCCCGGCATTACGACCCACAACAGTTGGTCGCCTTTCATGAAAGCTGCGGCTTTGTGGAGGGAATTCGCAAGTAACTAATTGACCACAATAATCTCCTAACAGCTTAGTTAATTATTTAATGGGAGATTAAACTTTGGAGAGCTGATTGGGGTACTCGGCGACGACGGTGTTTCAGCAAAAATAATGTTTTGGTAAGTAGATTGCGCATGAGTATAGAAGGCGAATTGCTGAGTCAGGAAAATAAACATAGTTGTAGCAGCCCAAGCACAGATAGCGCTGCGAGGGAGTTCTTTTAAGTCTTAAGTAGAACCACTGATGCACGAGTAAGTCGTTCGTTTTCAAAAATCGCACAATTTGGTCACATTTACGACATCGGACAAATTCGAGCATGTGATGCCAAGGGGGAAGGAAAAACGGTAAGATATGGCAACGTTCTCAGCGCTATCTGTGCTTGGGCTGCCGAACTATGTTGATTTTTCTGTCTCAACCATGTGGCATATATGCGCGATCTACTTACCATAACAATATCTTTGGTTTAAGTTAGTATGGATTATGAGGAATATTCGGGCTGCTGGTAGTCCAAATCTATATGCCCTGATATTCTAACCAATCATCACAAGGAACCGGTATTAGAAGTCTTTAGCTTCAACTGTACATTTGTGTTAGAAGATTATAGCCTTTTTCTGGTTCCATTAACTACAAGTTTTCAACTTACTAACCAAGATCAGGCTTTTATTATCAGACATGAATAAATGTTTTAAAACCACCAGTAATTCATGATTTGCAATAGCACGTTCTGTCTGTGATCTTAAAAACAAAGAAGTCTTGGTTGCAGGGGAGTTTTAGTCGTATTTGGGGGGCTAAGCGTTGGATTTCCCAACTTGAAAAGTATTTTTTAAGTATACAATACTTCCCTTGCCGAATGTCTGAAAGTATCGAGCAGGCTTTGGAATGGAATACTTTCCAAGAGAAGGGGTTCGGAGCTCCTCCTTAGGTAAGTTGAAAACAACCCAAAACAAATTAATTTTGAGGCTTGCTATATAGTTTTGTATTCTTCTTTTCAAATGTTGACTTGTTTCTTTTACTTTGTTTGTGCAATAGAAGAATATATTAGCCGATTGGCAATACCCTGAAATATATAGTTTTGTAGTAATATTTGCTTACTGGTTTCAAATTGTTTAGTTTCCCCCAATTTCTTTGAACGATTCTTTCTTTTTGGTGAGACAAATGAATAGCTCCATTTACTATGGGAATTCGATAATCAGCCTTGGTAGTTATACCAAAGGTTAGTCAAGTTTAAAAGGTTTCTGCTAGGCCATGCCTTTTATAAGTTCACTTAGTTTCTGGACAATTTATAGTGGATGACAAAGTCAGCTGCGAGTAGATAAACTAAGTACCACTTTTGTATTAGTTATAGTATACATTTTGACGTTGACCATGTATAGTACTATACATCGTATCTATTGGCAATACAAGGTTTGATTATGACTTATACGTTGTTTTGTTGACGGTAGGAGAAGAACTTAAAACAGCTAGCAACTTTTTGTCAAGTATTTTGCTATTTTACTTTATGTTTCAAAGTACAAAGCAGCTGGTTTGTTTGTTTTAGTTAAACGTAAAGCGTTTGTTGCTTCAAGAGTGAGTTTGACACATGTCCGGACTCCCCGGTGTGTCAAGTGTCAAGTTGTATCCCTTGTGTCATGTCTTGTTTAGACATTTTTCATCACAGTATTGTTATTAATTTATAGCCAAAGAAAATTAATAAACAAAAACATCTAGATCAAATAAAAAAATTGCAGCTGTGAGACAAATACAACTGCACGTAACAACTCTCAACACAATTTTTTGGATATTAACGGAGGTAACTAAACCTATTACAAGTCAAATTGATATCCAAGGAGCAAATAATGAACTTTTAAAGTTTTGAAGTAAACCACTGTGTTACAATTATAACGATAGGTAAAAACTGCATGGTTTTAATACTTTATGTCAGTATATCTTTCACTTTGTCTTGATTATTAACTATTTATGTCTTGGTTGTGTTGACTACTTGCAGAACTGCTTCCTTGTTGTCAAAGCAATGATGGCCAGATTGTCTTGATAGTCAAGTTATGCTCAGCAAGTAGTAAAGGGTTATTGGCTTAGCTCATCCGAGTTCAATTGCCTAGGAGAATCCCTACGTACGGGGGTTTCCCTTCACGATGCTGCCCCAAGGGAGGTAGGTCCCAATCTCAACCTTAGCCTCAACGTCTAGTTTTTTGTTCTCGTAATTTTAATTTGTTTTCAAAAATTATTTGCTCAGCTCTTTCAGTTCTCTTTGTCTCACATATAATTTAAATTAATGTTATAATACTTTTATTTAGCTTACATATTAAATGGAATTAGTTGTAATAAT
Source organism: Matsumurasca onukii (assembly GCA_018831715.1). Lineage (NCBI taxonomy): Eukaryota > Metazoa > Arthropoda > Insecta > Hemiptera > Cicadellidae > Matsumurasca > Matsumurasca onukii. The sequence continues at coordinate 60,494,158 of CM032061.1, read as the reverse complement.
TAGGTTCAGCTGTTAATATTTAGTTCTCACAAATTTTGGAGTTGCCATTAACACATTAGTTTTAAGTCCTAGCACAGTGACAATTAATCTCCTCAATAGTTCACATTAGTTAATATTTAATCTTAATTTGCCTATTTTGTTTCTTAGTTTGCGAGTGCTTTTACTCTACCATCTGGCTACACCAGCTCGCGACCATTTTGTTAAAAGGGAACGTAACATAAAACCTACTTGCTTTTCATTACAAACTAGAGCCTGTGTAGGAAACATCTTAAACATTAACTCTGCTTCAAAACGTGTTAAAGTTAATTGACTAAAAGCACAACCTTATGGAATTAAAATGTAATTTCAAAGCTAAGTCATTCAATCAACTAAAACAGACGCGCAATCCCTTGAAAATTACTTCAAAACTCAATTTCCCCGTCTCATTCTTTTCTTAATAACGTACCGTAATTTAATTTATTCCGTCTCCTTTGCTGAGTAGTATAAGGTTATGAGTTATTTTAAACATTTACTTTAATTATAACTTACCGTGTTCTTAAAATAAAACACTGGAATTAATGATTTTACGATTTCCAACTATTTAGTTACTGCTTATTGCTGGATGTACATTTCTGGATTGAAACATACAAAGTATATTTTTGAATATTTAGAATTCGAATAAGATCTAAAATTATTTGCGTCCGTATAGGGGTTTTCTTTGTTAATGATAGTTAAATTTCACTCGATGAAAAAACTGGATTGTAGACTTTAACTCACATATAGAGCCATTTCCCATTTAAATGTTTGTAAATTATAGTTACACCATAAACAAACTGAACGACTGGGACTCGTGGCGTGGTCCTGTAAACCAGCTTCATGGAGGTCAGGTTTTGAGGATGATATAGGTCTAAAGTGGCTCAGATAGTCTCAGTGATCATCTGATGATACCCGCATCAACTCCCACCATCGTTTAGACATATCAGACCATCACCTGCGTGGTTCGGAAGTACCGTTGGTCCTTGTATTTCCATTGTTCATTGGGCTATTAATTAATGATCCATTCTAAGGAAGAGTCGCCCTTAGTTTATAACAAGACTACACTTCATAACTCATTACTACCACTCATCCTTCACTACATACTTTCCTTAAAATACCCTCATGAGAGTGGTCGGCATCTCAAATAGTGGTTTAGTGAACTATTTTAATTCTTAAAATAATCAAATGGCTTTTAAAATTTTAATTAGTTTTTATACTAACTCTAAAGGTTTCTAAGATCTAAAATTAAGAAACAACTTTTTTCGCTTACAATAGTATTTAGATTATAATAACAAGTTAAGACGCCAGTCTTGCTATTTATATTTTAAGCTAGTTGGACTTAGAACCTTTTGAAACAATAAGAAGTTCTTACTTGACACTTTAATTTCTAATAAAAACCCACTGTTTTAGTTAAAATAAACTCCACAACGAAAATAACTGTAAAAATAATTTTAAATTACTAAAGTCATCAACTTGGATAGCTTTTATTTCTTGGACCAGCAAGAGATAGTTTTTAACTGAATTGTCTTGACCAATGTGGATACTACTACATTCCTAATTGAAGAATACATACTTGTGCATGATAATATAAATTGTGCCTTCTTGTTGTAAGTGTACCTTACCTTATAAACCCGACTAAATTGTATGTAAAAGATAGCAAAAGTTACCTTTGTAGCATAAGAAACAAAAGGTACAAACGACGAAAAGATAAGGTAAACAGGCTAAAGGTTACCATTTCCTTTACGCCTACATCCCGCATCATCATTTTACTTTTTGTTACACAAGGATTTGAAAGTAACTTAACAATGACCTTCTTATTGTTTTACGTATAAAACGAACAACATATTTAATTACGAGGGATAATTAACTTAAAGCTCCTTGGGTAGGCTTTTGACTTTTTACAAGACTCTTTAGAACTTTATACAAAGAAGAAAGTGGCCTTTATAAAATTTAAGTAAACCCATTTTTTGGTCTTGCTAAAAGACATATTTCTATTTAGCATATTCCAATATTGCAAACTATGTTTATGTTATAGTCTAGTTCTTCCGGTTCACAACGCGTCACAACATCGTAATAATTAGCTTAGTATATTTCAGTTTTACTGTGAAGTTCCATCTTCGGTCACTGACCGGTTGAAACTGAGCTACTTGCTGTCCGATATTGGTGACAAGGCTGCCAACCGTCCACTGGAGCACAGTTGGCATCCCTGCTCTAATGGATGGTTGGCAGCCCTGTGGCCAATAGGATAGCAGGCATGCAGCAAGTATCAAGTTCCAGCCAATCAGTGAGTAAATATGGTTATTCACAGTGAGACCGAAATATTTCAAACTAATTTTATTTATGTTTTGGAGCGGTGTGAACCGGAAGAACTAGATTATAGTTGTGATACTGGCCGCGAAGGCCTAAGAGTTAAATAATACTTACAGTTTGATTTGAAATAGCGAGATACCAAACTCTCCATATCACCGTAGTTGATCCATCATCATCTTACAGCAGCTGAAGTTCTTCATGGAATATACACAGCTTTTCTTGAAGGCACCGGGTGATTTGAGTAGTGTCTTCTAAAATGTCAATCTTATCACTGCACCCGCAACGACTGTTGAGTGTGGGGTTGGGACCACTATGAGGAGTGTCCTTGCTCTCGCCTCCTCATACCGCAACCGCATTACATCCAGAGCAAGTTGGATCAATCATTCACACAAAAAGTGTCATGTAAACGACCTGCCCTGGATGCCCTCTGCAAAACACGACCGGAAAGCAAAATGAGCACGAAACCCGCGAGCAAAGGGATTTCTCCGAAGGTGCGAGCCATGAATCCAGCGAACCATTTTATTTTTTTAACGCGGTTGCTGCCGAGATGTAGTGATCCGTCCGCTAAGGCCCGAGAAAAAGCCGAATATCTGGTTCTGCATGGACATGGTGGCTCTGCATCCTTCTTCTTGAGTACGTCTGGTCTGTACTCATTAAATTAGGTTAATGAATAAAATTGTACACAGTTTCTATGGAAATAAAATGGAAATTAAAAATTAACTGTTTACCAAACATTACACAATATGACAGCTGATTGAGTTTATACTGCGGTATAAAAATGCATGATGTTTTTATTTTGTGTAAAGCATAATATAACGAATATGACCGTATCATCAAAGCAATTTAACTCAAAAGCTTTCGTAAATGTTTGTCTCGTTTAACGAGGTGAAGTTACTAAGACCTCTCTACCACTCAACCTCGGCCTTTACCTAGTGTCAACCCGTTTTAGCACGCGATACCGAACCACCATGTATCCAATTCGTACACAAAAATCCAACATTATTTTTCAAGTATTCTATTATTTTAACTTTAGATTTGTAAAGTGCTTTGATGGAATATTAAAAGTTGATTTGCTTTTCCTCTCAATTCGATTTTATGATTTGAAATCGTTAAGAATTCCAGTTACTTGTCAATCTATGATAATTCTATCTGACCGGTCTCATTGAATTGTATAAATTAAAAACGCCCTAGAACGATTTTACGTAGTGGCAGAAAACCGTTTTTTATTTTCCAAATCTTCAAAAGCATTGTTTGAGTTAAAGCCCGTAGAGGCGGGCTAACAGCAAACAAGATCAAACCATTTGAGTTGCGCTTCTATAACGTCAAATTCAATGTCAGCATGTACATATAATTTAAGCTTGCCCATCGAATGATGAAGAAGAAAATGAACATTCTCTTTTTCACTTTTGTATTCTACTCTCCAGAGATCTGAGCCTTACAGACAACTGTAAGGTCGTTAAATTTCCAGTCAGCGAATTGTGAAAAAGGCTAACATCATCAAAGCCTTCGCTTTCTTTGTAGTGCTTCTAAGTAACTGTGATTCTCTTGTTCCTTGGAGATTTTAATTCATGTTATTACCATTTTCAACTGATTTATTTGGATCAAGATTTAAGCGACATTTTTATTTGATGCAATCGATAAATTGTTCGGTTTTCATGCCTTATTCAAACTTTGATTTGGCAAATCACAAACAAAATTGAAACTTAGATTTTTAAAGTACTTTTTTAGTCACCATTTTACGTTTATGAATGTACATTATTAAAATGTCCTTATAAAAAATTATTTAACAGAAATCCATCTTTCAAGAAAAGGCATTTGTTCTAATCTGACAGTTATCTTCTATAAATTGTAATGTAGATTAGTATAGTTACAAAACGTTCAACACTCAAAAAGGGATATACATCCAAAAATCTGCAAAGAAATTAAACGTATTTGCCACAAAAATGTATTTAAAATAAAATCTTTTACCTTGGAAAATGAAATAATAATGGGAGCATATGATATTTTATTTGAGTTAGTGGATAATAAATCTGGTTTGAAATAAGTCCATTGGACGAGGAATGTCCTTTTGTTCTCTTATTACACCTGACATAAAACTGCTACGTTACAAAAGCAGGCCTTGTCTTTGAAGGTAATAAAAAGCTTATGTCTCTTTTGTTATTTTTGATTGGGCTACAAAAGACTTTCACCCCAACACCTTTACAGTGTCAATAGGGATCAAATAATTAGCCTATAGAAAAGGTTCAGTGGAAATATTACAGTATTGAAAGTTCCTAATTAAATTTCACGGCAGGTTTCAGAGAAAGAGCCTTGTTTCTTTTTTTGTAAAACAGTTTTTGTTCATTTTGAAGCCCAATCGAGTAAACCCTTAGGTGAATCCTACTATTTTTTCATGTCTTTTATGGTAGTTTTCATCCAATCCAACCAAAGTGATTCCAATACGTTCTAACTTAAAAGGCGCGGCCAGAGTGGGATAGGGAATTTAACATGAGAATGTTCGCTAACTATGTTTTATATAAATTAACGTACTAAAATGGGAAAAGTGTTTCGCTGGAAGCATAGAACCTTTAATACCGCAGCCTATGAAATGAAAAACGTATGAGTATTTATTACAACTTTTTAGTTCTATGTTTTTATGGAAAACTATAGATTTAAATAATTACTGAATAAAAAAATCATTGTTCGATGAAAGTAAAAGATATAGAGTTTATGTGCAGCAGTCTCAATTATTCCTCTCGTTTAGCGAAGAAGATTTTTCTAATGTCGTTTTACTCCGTGTTATAAGTAGTGCCCAAAGCGGGTTCTAAAGGCCCGTATCTTTAAAACAGTGGACTCAGTTGTATAAATAAATTAAATCCAAAATTCACACATGCCGTAACTCTCCTAGAATTTGCATTATTTTCCTTTAAAAAAATTAACCAACGTTCCAAAACTTAAAAAACACCGAGTGCCCATTTAATTCATATTTCAACCTATGAGCTAAGTCCCTAAATCTTTACACCAGTTCAACCAATCTGTCGATTCTTCTCGTATGACAAAACTTAATTTTAAACTTGTGATGGAACGGAAAGGAGTTTTCTCCTGAACGAAGACTAAGAAGTAATTTATCTGAGCCTTTCATCAGACTTGTGATCCTGGGATCCACAAGGATAAGCTGCGCTCTGTCCAAAATCTTAGCCAGAGTCTTGTAACCAACAAGTGTAATATTGGAAAGGTACCAGTTATAAACTGAAGATTTGCCAATATTGCAATCTCAAAACCTTGTTAGCGAAATTCCATATGAAAAAGAGCGTAATTTCAATTTTAATGATTTTGCCAGATGTAAATTTGTTTCTAACAATTTGTTATTTGAAATGATTATTATCTTTGTTAATTTACTGAACAGTACTCATAATCTTTGATTGACTGATCTTTAAATAATTTGTATGAATTATTGTTCTCATTGATTTGTATATCAATTTACTTATATTTAACTCTACTATTTGTATATATCTTGACGAAGCCTTTGATTGTACAATCTGTTTTGGTGAATAAAGTAATATTTAGCTAATATTCTATTTCATGTTTTAGGTAACTTTTCACCTGAAGACGGGATTAGATTACAGATCCCGAAACGTCGTAATAATCTTGCTCATCAACGGTGGAAAATGTCCGCAATAATAGTGTAAACTCTGAAACTCTCCCATCGTCAACAACAAACTTTAAACAGAGAAATAGAGAGTTTGCCAAAGAAATCAATTACTATTGCCAAAGAGAACTCCTCAGAGAAGCTCCCCCTCCCCGCACAGTGTACTTCCGGTGTAGTTTTTACTCCGTTGAAGTAAATTCGCTATGATTCACGGTAGCGCTATGTTTAGCGTCGGATATGTTTTGCGAACGGTACCTCGCGAATATAGCTGTTAAAGGTTAAGTTTGTCTTGTTTAACGAGGCGAAGTTAGGACTACGGGGATCGAACCCGCGCCACCGGAGTGGTGAGCTCCGGAGTCGCGTGCGATACCAATCCGCCACGGATCCACTAATAGTTATTTGAATCGCCCAAATGCGCCTATTCAAATACTTCAGTGTAACATAGGCTACTGGAAGTAAATTTTAAACTAAAAGACCGCCGTGAAACCAAAAGTAAAAGCTACATTATTCAGTACGGCATTACTTTCATCCATTTCCATTTTATTTTCAAGTCGACCAATGATTAAAACTGTATAAACAGAAACAAATCAACAAAATTTCGAGATTGAGTTTTACTTTGATTTGTTTTTTAACATCAATGAATGAATAGAACTGTTTTAGCATTACGATGGAATGTTACATTTTAGTACAGTAAGAACAAGGCTTTTATTTAAAGCTCCCTATTTGATTAAGTATTTGAATTAAGTACGGAATTAAGGAAATATAAAGTACCCAATATTTCAGATTAAAACTTCAGTAAACCTCTATATAAAATATAAAGTACTATCTCCACTGGTTTTTCAAAATACAGCAGTTATAAAAATCAATACGGTCCAATATCGTAAATTGTTTTTCAGGATTATTTTTATAATAGCTTAATTCAATTTGTACGTTTAGCTTTTTACTCGCTCGTTTAGTTACGGAATTGTTGATCAACTAATTCGATTTGCTTCGGATAATTCCTCAAAGTGGGTTAGAAAGTATGTGATATTGTGAAACTTTGGTCCCCGCGGTCGGTCAGTTCAAATCAATCTCAGAATTAATTTGCAACTAGGTTTGCAAACTATGCTTTTAGTTGTGACATCTGACTCAAATGTATACATTAATTTTGACACGAAAGAAAAAGTTGAAGTAATACATCTTACAGTTACCGTCTTACAACTTTTTTAAGACTCACTTCTTGTTATTTTAATGTTGAAAACTAACAACAACAACGCAAAGTCAGGTTGTTAATGATTCAATTACATTTTGGGCATAAGAGGCTGTTTTTGAGCTTAACAACCCCATTTTTCGAAAGAAATACAAATGAGTTCTTAGAGGTGAGGTACAGAGGAAACTATTAAGAACAACAGGACAGGAAAGCATTGAATGAGTTGGTGAGATCTTAGACCCTAATCCTATCAGCTCAGCATATTCACCATCTGTCAATTAAACTGCCCAGAGACAAATAAATAAATATTTTGTTGTGTGAAAGATATACATTTTATGAAAGTTAAAACATTAGTTTCTAAAGTTGTGCACTAATTCAAATCGAAATTCCATCTACACGTATAGCATTTTCATTTATTAGAACTTTTCCTTGGCCAGAGTTTAAAACTATATTTTATAAAATGAATTACTATTATCGAATCTGCTTTCGAAAATCAGATAATCATGCCGTCAGCATGGTAAGACCCAGACTCGAGACCATGAAATAAGCACCTGATCCTGATCCTGACCCCCAGAACATGTTTTGAGCATTTTTTCACACTTTATGTACATATCTATATACGAGTATGTGTGTACTCTCTACAGGTAGAAATTTCGTCTAATTTTCATGAAATTTGGTACAAATGTTCCTTTTGTATCTAATTGGTTTCAAGTTCAATAATCAGAAAAATCGGACCACCACAACCCGTCTTGTTGGGGGGATTCTCAGAAAAGGGGTTTTAATGCTTTAAACACAGTAGATAAAATCTGATTTTGATGACGTATAAAAATAAACATGTGTTTTAACAATAATTAACAAATATAGGAACAATTATGAAAATACAATGACTTGTTTCAAAATGGCGGCCAAAAAAGTTATTTTTCTCTATAACAACAGAATGTATAGTCCTATTTCAATGAAATTTAAAATCTGTTATTGCTTCAAGATATGTAATAAAGTTTGTGGTAAAAGAGTATGTAAGTCTGAGGCCGAAGGCCGAAACAAAGCTGTGAGCGTAGCGAATTAAAGTAGGAAATGGGCGGTTTAGCGCTTAGCTGCGTGTCGGCCTGGCTTTTTAACCTGGTCTAAGAATTCCAAAACGGAATAGCGTGAGCTTTAAATGAGATTATAAAACTAGACATTAAGACAATGCCACAAGTTTTAATTTTCTTTCAATGTTGGAATGTACACAAGAATGCAATTTACTTTATATCTTGGCAGTTAAAACGAAGATATAACGTCAAGAGATAAATGCTAAGATATTTTGCTCCGTATAACTGCTCCTAATGAATAATGTTTGACCTTAAACTACTGTATTCAAACTAACTGAATAAACTGATATTCAAACTAACTATTTAAATGGCTAAGATAAATAGCCCATTAACTTGTTTGTTTCCTGATAGAAATTAAATGCTGAATGCTACTCGCAGGGTGTTTTAATTTAACGTAATTTAAAACTCAAATTTTTGGCATAGTTCAAAAGGTTCAGAACTTGAAGCTCTAATTTAATAACAGTTTTAATTTTGGTTTTTGATACAGCTCTTAAAGTCACTGAAAGGTATTTTGTTCTCCATTATAGTTTCATGGATAGATATATATTGTTATTTGTTGAAGTGTTTGATCATTTGTAAATATTTTGGGGACAAAAGTGTTTTTTTTTTTAGTCTATTGATCAAATTTCCGGTTATTATTGGCTACCAAATTATAAAATGTGTGTGTAATATATGATCTAGGGCAGTATGAAACTAATATTTTCATATTCAATGTTCAAGTGCGTTTTTAATAAGGTTTGATCCTTTTCCTGTGACTCAAAACTTAATATACAACCTATGGACAGAATATATGTTCGAGTTCTCTACTAGTAGACTTTTTCCCAATGGTCATAAAATAAAGTATGCTATCCAGCAAAATTGGAATACCAGAAGTCCCCTTTAAGAAGGAGGTTTACCAAAATAATCTAAAAAAGTACGATTCAGTCAAATTTTATTCCATTTAAATAACACAGTTTAATATTATTTATAACTATATTACAACAATAAAACCCCGTCGGTTTTTTTAAATTAAGACCGAAAAAGGGATTTTTCATAATAGTGACTGGAAAACTCGTTATTCGATGTTAATGAAATCGGACATGCGTTATTTTGAAATGAAAAATGCTGGAGTTAGACCGTGAGCATGCCAAATTAGAGTTACAAGTATCGAATTATAGTAACAAATTGCAGAGGAAATTCGCTTTACTCATGCAAGCGGTGCTTAATCTGACGCTTGAGTGTGTCACCTGGACATGTACAGTAGATATCTAGCTACACTGTATACACGGTACAACATAAGCGCTCAGGTGCGAGTCGGCCAAGTTTTTCCTCTCTCGTAGACAAAAACAGAAACACAATTTGCAATTATAAATATTTACTTCATTTGGCAAAAGGTAACATATGAATTTCTAGCTGTAGTACAAAGTCCTGTACGCCTCGACTTGAATAATTGTCAAAATTTTATTTTACAAACCATTTGCACAACTTGATTTAAACATGTTTAATAACTTCTTGTCTTGATTCTGATAACACTAACTAATTAAAAATATTAATGGAGTCACGTCCAGTGCTAACAAACAGATTCTGGGTTCATTTGAAAGATAACTGTTAATTAAAATGTCGCTGGAAGTTTCCTGTAACTGAATTAAACATTCATCCGCTTCTGGTGGCCTTTATTTACCCAACTAACTTTAAGAACATTTCTCAATTTTCTTAAGAATTGCAAAGTTATTTATTAGTGCTTTAAATAGGTTTGCGAGCGGTATTTTGAGATGTTTAAATACCATTTTACTTTCACGGTATTTTCGACTGTTTATGAAACAATTTGGATTTGAGAAATGAAATCTCTTCTGCGGTATTTCAAATAGTTAGTGCCTTAGAAATAAAGGTTTTTATGTATGTTAAGGAAAAATTTTAAATGTATTGACATGTTTTGTTATTTTTTAGATTAGAAAATCCAGATCGCTGTCAGTACGAGCAAAGAGGTCCTTGGATCACGTAGTTCAAGGTAAGACATTAGTTCGCTTGCAAAAACTTGAAATAAGAAATATTTTCATTTATCTATAAAGTAAAGGGCCTTCTTGAAAACAGTTTTAAACTTATACATTGCATTGGTTTGTTATAATTGAGTTAGATTTATTTTTGACGAAGTCCCCTCCGTACCACTCAGCCTCGACATTTGCCTAGCATCACCGTAACTTTACAAATTGTTAGTATTGACTGCAGGGATCGAACCCGCAATAGCATGTCTCCGCTTTTACGATTAGTCAATGTAAAGATTTAAAACATACTCATAAAACAGCTAATGACTCTGCAATATATAGATAATCATAATTATCCTTTTCCCCAAGGGGAAAAAGGTCATAAAAACCTTTATTTTCATGGGAATAAAAGTGCAACTCAGCACGACGTTGCGTGTGTCAAAACCAGTTGTTGATATTGTGTACTCATGTTGGTTACAGTAATATAAGTTTTCATAATAAGCTACATCGAAATCGGATCATAAATTAATTTAGTAAAGCACGCAGACCTATTTAATAACAATACGTTAACTTTAGTACTATGAGGGCTCTCTTAATTTATTTGAAATTATTTACGTGGAGCTATGAGATGTGGCTCAGCTGTTTTCAGCATTATAATGGCGACCCATATCTCATCAGCTGAATCCGTCAAAAGGGATCAGCTGGTCTGGGTAAATTGAACAGCTGGTCTATTTAACCCTTTAGCGTCTGTTTTTTACATTTTCATTAAAAGCCTCTCGTATGGGTTGCCCTGTCCTTGTGAACAAACTTTCAGCAAAACTGCTCTCTCTGGTACAGTGTATTACCAGTCACGAAACCACTCCTCTAATCGTGGGGACGAACATTGCACCGCACCAGAGTGCGCCCGGGTGGGGGTCGAACCTACACACTTTGACAGTCAGGGGCCAACTGACTGTCACTTTACTTTTATGACATGAACACACACACATATTCGTTTGATATGGTGATAGAAATGTATATACCTGTATTTTCTTATTTACATGTTTGTTATTTTCTAGAATACAAACATGTAAAACTAACAAATGGTCCCGAGGCCGATTTGGCAACTGGACAGTACGACAGGCGATGCATGCATCTGAGTAGCCCATAAAACATTTGACAAAGATCCAGGAAAGCTCTTTCAAGTTTTCACCCGTATAAAGGATTCAAAGGCTTTCCAAGGAAAGGGCATTTGAAATGATGACAATAGAGTCTGGATCGCTTCTCAGTGGACCCGTACTTTGATGTGAGAGGTATAGCCCGAACATATTCATTACATTACCAGTACAACATACAAGTTTATTACTTTATAAGTAGAATATACGTGTTATAAAATATTGTTAGGGTAAATTAAACTGATCTTGTCTTATCTTATCTCTCTAGGGAGAAAGAAACCATCAAAACAATCTTTTATTTACCTGGGTTTAAAATTGTCACTTTAGCAAGTCAATACAACATGTGCCTAAAGCAGCTGTTTTTAAAACAGAATGACGAATTCGTTGTTTAAAGTTTGATGTTTACGAAATGATAGTTTATACTATTATTCAGGACATTTTCCATTGTTAGTGAGCAAGATGATCACAACGTTTCGGGATCTCCATTCTGATCCCAACTTCAGGTGTAAAATAACCTAATACATAACACAGAAATTGAGCTGGCCTAAAGTAATCAGCGTAGGCTGACCAATCAAGCACAACTAAACAAAATGTCGCTGTTAAAGTAAAAAACTAAAACTTATAAAAACTGGCCTAGAAAACAAAACCATATGCATGAGACACGCTAAATATTTAGCTACAAGATACAACTCAAAGAAACACGTCCACACTTAGTGAAGAATCTCGGCAAAGGCACTTTAACAGCTACATGTTGTTTGGTTGTGCTTAACTGGTCAGCTAACGTTGATTACTTTAGGCTAGCTCGTTTTAAAAATCTCTGTGTTATCTTTTAGGTTACTTTTCACCTGAAGACGGGATCAGGTTTCAGATCCTGAAACGTCGTGATCACCTTGCTCACCAAAGATGGAAAATGTCCGCAATAATAGTTTTGACTCTGAGAATGACAAAAATAGTTTATTGACGCGGTCTTTACCAAAAGCTTTAGATGATACCATTAATATCATTATGGTTTTGACCTAATGAGACTTGTAATCAAAACCGTACCCTCTCAGAAAATGAGTGCACATTTGCTTGCACGATAAAACTATTGCGCTACTCCTCGGCTATTTAAAACGCAAGTTTTGAGGATGATATAGGTCTAAAGTGGCTCAGATAGTCTCAGTGATCATCTGATGATACCCGCATTAACTCCCACCATCGCTTAGACATATCAGACCATCACCTGCGTGGCTCGGAAGTCACGTTAAGCCGTTGGTCCTTGTATTTCCATTGGTCATTGGGCTATTAATTAATGACCCATTCTAAGGAAGAGTCGGTCTTAGTTTGTAACAAGACTACACCTCATAACTCATTACTACCACTCATCACACTCATCCTTCACCACATATTTGCCTTAAAATACCCTCATGAGAGTGGTCGGCATCTCAAATAGTGATATAGTTGAAATTCAAGTAGGCAACAGGTTGTAAGTCAAATAATGTTAAATATTAAATGGTTCGTAAAGCAGGATTTCTCTTCCGAAACAAAGATCAGCGACGCTTGTCCTTTAGCAAAAGGAAATTGCCTCCTGCAGGAAATCGTTCCACTTCAAAGTCCTGAATTGAAGGTTCCAGGATTTTGTTAATCCGGGAAGTCTTGATTCTATCTGTTGCGTGACAATTAAAAAGTTGTTTTTCAAAACGTTCTTAATTTTATAAAACTTGTGTTATACACAACTCATTTGTTTAAAATGCCAATAGAATAAATGCAACAAGTATACTAATGTATGTTATAATTGATACAATACAATAATAATATAATCTCAATACAATAATATAATCTCATATTTAGTTTTTCTCCTCAATTAGTTTTCGTAAGGGAAAGCTTCCATCAACGTCAAAACGTATTTTGCCCTGATTACACCCTCCAAAAAGCATTTGAAGTGGGTGTCGTTAAAAAGATAAAAGGTTTCTGCATATTTTCCCCCATGCATTTTAAAATTAGATTGGATTGTTCAAACAGTATTTTCTCTTGGTAAACAATATAAAAACATGTATTCAAATCACTTGAGAGATTTAGTAAATATACAATGCATAATGTAAACCACGTTAGTTCCATTTGTCAGATCTTGATGCTAAAGTACTTGTATTATAGCTCAACTTTGTTTCTGGACATACCATACGTCATCTAAGAACTATGGCAAAGATAACGTTATGATAAGTAGATTGCGCTTAGATGCCACATGGTTGAGGCAGCAAAATCAACATAGTTCGGTAGCACAAGCACAGATTGTAACCTACATAATATTAATTTTGAATCTGCCAAAATTCAGTATCTAGGTTGAAAAATTAAAAGCTGACTGTTTAATTCATTTATTAACATTCATTCAGTTTAACTATTTACATGTTAAGTGGGGGAGAAGAAATTAAAATAAATTGTGGCGTAAAAACTTGAACCCTGAAACAGATTGAAAAAGTCCTACTTCTTACAAATCAGTTAATTAAAACTATACATAATACTAAATTATATCAAATGACATACTCTGTAAAACATCTGCCTTACATTTTGGAAATTTTTATAATATTAAACAAATTAAAAATGTACTCGTTAAAATATCTAAAATATTGAATTTATAAACATTTTGGTTTTGAACATTTTAAATAAACAGATACATTTTACTTACTACATTAATGTAGGTACACAGGCTAATCTTCCATAGGTCTCTTCCGTATCTTCTTAAAACTTAATAACTTTGATTTAAAAAGACAGTATCATTGCGCTCTGTACTTATATACGTTTGCAAGGCCACGCCTACAACCAACCACAGAACAGTTCTAGAAAATTCCAACCAATCAGCTGAGCGGCTTCAAAGAAGCTTCTAGCAATATCGTTGATACTGTGCACACATGTTCTCAATTAGGTATTATTTCCAGAATTTTCTATACGGATTGCCTTTACTTTCTGTTTTGAATTAACTGTACATATTTCTTCTACATTTTAATTAAAATTTGTACTAACTAAAATACTACCTTCTTATAAATAATAAAATAAAATATATTTTGAATTTCAAAATTTGTATGCCTTAATTAACCTTATCTTCACTACGTTACAAGATAACGCTGCGAGCGCTGCCGTCTTCCCCCTCGGCTCCATGCACATGGTCGTGTTAATCAGATGTCGATTACTTAAATGTGGTCAAATCGTGCGATTTTTGAGAACGAACAAATGCGCTAATGGCTCTACCTGAGACTCTTAAAAGAATTCCCTCGCAGCACTATCTGTGCTTGGGCTGCCGAACTATGTTGACTTCAGAGTTTGAACCATGATTGCGGAACTATTCCATCGTTAGTGAGCAAGATGATCACGACTTTTCGGGATCTGCAATCTGACCCCGTCTTCAGGTGAAAAGTAACCTAAAACATAACACAGAACATTAGAAAACGAGCTAGCCTAAAGTAGTCAGCGCAAGCTGACCAGTCAAGCACAACAAGCAACATGTAGCTGTTAAAGTCAATGTCCTGTATTATGTTTTAGGTTACTTTTCACTTGAAGACGGGATCAGATTGTTGCAGATCTCGAAACGTCGTGATCATATTGCTCACTGACGATGGAAAATGTCCGCAATAACAGTTCAATCTCTGAAATTCTCGCATCGTCAACAACAAACTTTAAACAAAGTGTGTTGATTTATGTGTCTCAGCCATGTGCCACCTATGCGCAATCTACCTACCATTATACAATCTTTGGTTTTACAAAAAACTATGTGTCAATTTTACTTCTTCCTCCAGCCCTGTAATCCCATCTAGTGTCAAAAAGTTCCAAAAACAGTTTTGAATGCAAAGAAACTTTGAGATAATTCTGAAACAGCACTTGATTCAGCACCACGATCAACAGCTGGCTCTGAAAGTAGCTTTGTTTGAAGCTTGTATACTCCTTTGTCTAGAGCTCTCCACGTTCTAATGTTTGATTCAAGCTTTAGAATCCAGGGTTCGCTCAAGTTCTATACAACCAATCAGAAGTAAGCTTTTGTGGCGCAGATTTCTGCTGCAATAGTTTCGAACGGGTTTTGTGCATCGACCTCAGCTGTCTTCTGCACGTCAACAAAACAGGCAAAAGCTACTTTTTGTGTGGAAGTGAATCTCTTTAGACTCATACCTCGTTGTTTCATTGTAGTTAAAGTTTAGTTTACCGCAAACTAGCGTAGTTGAAGTTAGTAAACAACAGGTAGGTTTATGATATATGAAAACTGTTTTTATATTAGAAGTGAAATTCTAGAATGATTTTAAAAGGAAACATTTGTTTTGTTTACGGTTTCTACTTAGGTGCGTGACGACGCTCAGTATATAGGGTCAACATTAATCTAAAATATGACAACACTATAGAAATTAAGATTTAGTGTTTACATTGGTTTTAAAGCTAAGAAGCGTAAGATATTTTGTTTCCAAATTATGCGTTTTAAGAGTACAAAATATAGTTGAAAAGCACTGTAAATTAAACAATTTTAAATTTTATTTTTGACATTATTAAACCACTTATGAGAAATCGGGCTTAAGACACGTGTCGGAAACCTCATCAAGTTTCCAACTTTGATTGTTGTACAAATTATTATGAAAGGTGAAAAACGTTCCTATGTAAACCCATGCAAGCTTTACCTTTGATAGTTAGGCCTCATAAGTTGAAAGAAGTCCCGTCGTTTCGCCAGTTGTTACGGGCGTGGTGTCGTGTGTTCCTTGGGCGGACGAATCAAGGCTTTCTCTCAGGTGACCACTGACCCTTAACTAGGCGTAGCTATACAAAGCCTCTTCACCTCGACCTTCACTCAGCGTTACCAAAGATACTTAACAAGTGGTGACTCCGGGGATCGAACCAGAGCCGGAGTAAACGCGCATTATGATCCACTACGGGTCCGCAAATTATTGAACACATTAAAATGAGATAGTAGTTTCTTTTTGCCCTCAATCAACTACTGGTCAAGTATTTAACTATCTAAAACTTAATTAAAACTAAAATGGTTTCAATCTTGAAACATCCGGTAAATATAGACTAAATAATAAATCGGTTGCTCTGTAACAACAAGCGGATTCGTTCACACCAGCTGATCCGCTTCATCCCTGAGTCTAATCATGCTAATCAGCTGTCATACAGCTGGTTCGTGATTTTGTGCCATTGTCCTCTTCATTTCGTTAATCCATTGTATAATTGTAACACTGACAGCTCAGATTAGTATGTTAAATATTGTTTCATACGCCTTTCATCTGGATAATGCAAGGTCATTGACATTGTGAAAACTGTTTATAGCATAAAATCGATGGATGTACACACGTTATTCACAGCATGCGCCTATAAAAAAGGTAAAGTTTGTGTTGTTTAACGAGGCGAAGTTAGGACTACACAGTCTTCTCTACCACTCAACCTCGACCTGTACCTAGCGTTACCGTATAGTCACTTTACAAATGTAAATAAATGGTGACTGCGGGGGTCGAGTTCGCGCCAGCTGAGAGATATAAACTCTGGAGTCGCGCATGATTCCAACCCACCACGGATCCGCTAATAAGTAAGCCTATAAGTGAATTTCTAGTAAACTAGTATTTCACTGCCATAAGTCGTATGGATGCAGGGTGACACAGGTTAAACCTACGAATTTGAAACCACTGTCAAATTGTTATTAGTTCTCATATTGTTATGTTTTTTTTAAGGTAATTAATTTGATGCCATTTAAGATACAATGACCCAGTGGAATGTTCAGCAGTTGGCTTTCGCTTATGGTACCAATATTAGAAATCATGTATCAGTGACCAATACTCAGTGGAACTTTTGTCAGCATTACCATGTGTATGGGCAAGGCATCGTTCCCACTTGAACGTCGTTAATAGCTTGAAATGAACAGGAAAGCAAAACAAAACCACCAAGACGAACAAAATCTGCCCGAACACCTGAAAACATCCAAATTGCCAGTTAAACATTGATCAGGAGACTCAACCTGTTTGAAGCCGCGCAACTGTCAGGTAGAAATGGAACATCATCGGTGAATTTATGAGATGGATCTTACGACTTGAAAGAAATAAAGACTAATACTATTATTTAGAGTTACTTCACTTCAAGACGTAAGATCATTCTGACAGATTCACGAATGATGTTCATTTGATCACGTGTTCGGGCAGATCGAGTCGGACTCAGGGTTTCAGGTGTTCTGGCAGATCTTGTTCGCCTTGGTGGGTTTGTTAATATTATTTTCATGTTGTTTTTTTCAATCCAACGATAATCTTAAAATTTATCTTACCAACGTATTTTGATTTGGAACGATGACATGCCCATCGATATTCAAATGGTGACCAAATATCCACCGAGTACTTATCATTGATACATTACTTCTAATATTAGTTCCATAGGCGAAAACCTGCTGCTAAACATTCTACTGTGTCATTGCTTCTAAAATTGCATAAAACCTTCAAAACATCATAAGAACAACGTTGCTATGGCAACTAATAACAATTTCACAGGTGTTTAAAATTCGTTTGTTGGATCTTTGTCACCGTGACCAAACTTCTTCTAAATGATTTTCGACGTTCTTAAGCTGTACGAAACAAAATTCAAATTGACTGGCTGTAGCCAGATAGAAAGAAGGTGCTATATGAGCCTGTTGCCTATGTATGAGGGTCCATGTAAGGAGAGCCATGAATTTGCATGTTAATTGAGCAGAGGTCCCAAGTATCTCGTGTGGTAAACATACGACAAAGGTCAGACGAGAGACTGTTCGTATCAAGAAAGATCAATTTCAATGTAGTTTTCGTAAATTGTATTATACACCATTTAAGAACGAAAAAATCATATTCACTATTTTACAAGCGTGTATTATATTCCAACAAAGAGTACTTAAAATGCTCAAAATATTACGTATATGAATATAATAGAGGAGTTATATCTCATACAGGGTGTCCAGTAAATAATTATTAGATACAACTTACCAGGTGATCAAGTCAAAATCAACAAGAGGTTTTACATAACACATAGTCCTAACTAGCTTAATTTTCCGTCTGTCTGTCTGTGTTTTCACTGTATAATTTTTATCTCCGAGGTAGGCTAGAATAAGGTATAAACTCAAAATATTGCACGCTTGTTGGTATAATCAAATTCAACATTTAAAAAGAAAATTATCATTATTAACACTTTAGGTTTCAAAGTGATGGTACTAAAGTTTTGCTTAATAACTCAAAACAATTAAACTTTATAGTAAAATATAGGTATAACAAAACGTAGCAAATGTTTTTATAACATGACAAAGTTTGTTGTTTGAGTAATAAATAATAACGGAGAAATTTAAATTTTGCAAGCGCACTCCATCTTTTTTCATGCAACAAAATAAAGGAGTGTGTCAGGATAACTTATATTTCGCTGTTATTATTTATCACAGCACAACAAACTTGGACTAAAATGGGTTTAAAAACATTTGCCACGTTTTGTTATACATGTGTTTTTTACTACCAGTTTAGAGTTTTGAGTTATTGCTGTAGAAAAGGATACTAATTTAATTTAATTTTGTTAAAATTTGTTTCACTACACTAATAAGTGAGCAAATATGGGAAATTTGTTGTTTATTTTGACTTGATAAATCACCTGATGAAGTTCACCCCCTAATTACTGGACACCCTGTATATTTAAACAATATTGATATCTTACAGCGTATAGCATAAACACGGTTTGAAATAAAAGTACAAAATTCAATACAAGACATTTGTTTTAAAAAACTCATTTTAACTATTAGTTATTATTTGTCTAGTAAATTACGTTTAATTACTAGTTCCGAATTGATATTTTCTTTCATTTCATCACTAACATATAATGTATACTATTACTACTCAAATACAATAAAGTTAATCACAGTTGTGTTTCATGGGTTGTGGTGAGGCGAGAACAGTGAGTCAAGACTCTCTCAGAACAAGAACAGCCTATCTCTCTAGAACAAGAACAGCCACCCTCTCAGAACAAGAAAAGCCAATCTCTCTCAGAACAAGAACAGCCAATCTCTCTAAAAACAATTACAGCCAACCTCTCTCAGAACAAGAACAGCCAACCTCTCTCAGACAAGAACAGCCAACCTCTCTCAGAACAAGAACAGCCAACCCTCTCTAGAACATTACAGCCAACCTCTTTCAGAACAAGAACAGCCAACTCTCTCTCAGGACAAGAACAGCCAACCTCTCTCAGAACAAGAACTTCTCAGAACAAGAACAGCCTATCTCTCTCAGAACAATTACAGCCAACCTCTCAGAACAATTACAGCCAACCCTTTCAGAACAAGAACAGCCAACCTCTCTCAGAACAAGAACTGCCAACCTCTCTCAGTTTCATAAGTATGACTTCTTCCCATCTGTAGTTATACCGCAGCCGCTACTGTACAAGCCCACTCACTTTCATGCGTAATAACTTTCTTGAAACAAATTTACAATGTTCTAGTTTTCAGTCAACAGTGTTTTATCTAATTCTAAATATTTGGATGGCCACAAATCTTTGAAATTGATCTCCAAAAATAAAGCATTATCCAAGCGAAAGTGTAAAAAACATGTTTTTTGTGAACTTTAAATGACTCACTAAAATCACTAAATATTTGAGATGCCGACCACTCTCATGAGGGTATTTTAAGGCAAATGTGGTAAAGGCTGAGTGTGATGAGTGGTAGTAATGAGTTATGAGGTGTAGTCTTGTTACAAACCAAGGCCGCCTCTTCCTTAGAATGGGTCATTAATTAATAGCCAATGACCAATGGAAATACAAGGTCCAACGGCTTAACGTGACTTCCGAACCACGCGATGGTCTGATATGTCTAAACGATAGTGGGAGTTGATGCACTTTATCTTCTTAGCCGCTTTAGACCTACATCATCCTCAAAACCTGACCTCCATGAAGCTGGATTACAGGACCACGCCACGAGTACCAGACTCTTGACTTTGTTTACGCATATCTTTGGTTATCGTTTTTTTTTAATGTTGGCTACAAATATTTTCTTTACTTCATTGGGAACTACGTTGGCTACATTTTGAGTTTGTATTTGACATATTTACTTTTTAGACTTTTGAATCTTCAAAAGTGTTCATGGTTTGTATATTTGCTTTGCGTGGTGATAATCAGATTATAACTCTGGTAGTAATACTCTGTAACAATCGAATCAGCCGTCGATTTCATCCTACTATAAAAACAAGCAGCAATATAAATAACGATATTAAGCATCTCAAATAGTGATTAGTGATATAGTGAATGCGAGACGAATAAAAAGCTAGTTTTTACAGTGACTTTGGGACACGGTGACTCTCCTCCGCAAAAATTGAAAAGAAAACAGTCCATATATTATTTTGTGCATTCTGGAAGAATAATTAATCATCTATTATATATTAGCAAGTTACCTTGTAATAACTGACTAGGTGTACGTTCACTGTATACCTTTATCATAGGTTTTCATTTTTAGTTCGTTCAAGTTAGCGTTCAACTACACAGTATTTCTGAAAAGTAACGAATTTTCTTACATAAATACACAAAAATAATAATTGTAAATACATAAAAATAATAAACCAGCATAGAGTTTGACGGCTGTGTATTTCTTCTAACAATTAAGACTAAAGTTGTTAAAATCGGTTGACAAATTATACAGTTATTGCGGTCCAATCGTCTACGGTTTCCAACTTGTCACAAAAACGAAATGGAGGACATAGTTAATGTTAGGGTTTTAAACTTGGCAGAGCTTGAATGAAAATAGTCCATGGTGTAAATTTTGTACATAACACGGTTTTTTAGTGGTATAAACGTTTCAAAGATGACCGTAAACATTTAAACCACGACCCAAAGCAAGGTCGGCCAAAAGTAAAATCATTTGCACCAACTATTAATGGTTTTTATCTTTTCACCGACCTTGCCTTGGTTCGTCTTCTAAATGTTTTGGGCCATCTTCTAAACATGTTCACCCTTCAAAAATAACCTGTTCCATACAAAGTCCACATTAAAGACCTTTTTTGAAATATTTCCGTAAAATTCTGCCAAGTTTGACAACTTTTACATTAGCTCTTTCCTCCATTTCGTTTTTGTGTCGAGTTAATCAAAACCGCAGATGATTGGACCACAATAACTATAACAATTTTCAGCCGATATTAATAAATTGAGTCTTATTTGTTACAGGAAATACACAGCTTTAAACTATATTTTGTTTTATTAGTTGTAATAATTATCTTTGTGTATATATAAAATGTTCCGTGTTTTCAGACATCTGTATTTATAAAACCTGTATTCATAATAAAAAAAAGAAAAATCCATGCTTCAAACATAAACAAAATAACGATAAAAAGTGCCTTCATTTTATAAACGACAATGCCCGCAACACACTGCTGTATCTGGTTTGCATCGACGCCTTGGTGTCCGTGAGAAAGCAACAGCTGACGTACCCTCTATTGTTATTCATTGAATGTGCACTGGTCAGTCATTCATGAATGACAACATCACATTATGAATGAACTGAACGTATTTTAAATTTTTCTCCATGCGAGGTTTTCCGGGTTTGCTCCAAGATGCATGTACGTTTTTAAATACTATTTTTGCAGGTAAAAGGGGTGGAATGTTTATTACACCGTTTGAGTAAAAACATTGTTGAAAATCACGTCACTTTTTCATTACTTGGTAAAAAAAAGTCCTGTTCCTCAACTAAACACGCAGAATAGCTCCCCATGCATTGGCTAAAGTGGTAGAACCTGTCAAAGGTTGATAGACTTGCAAATTTTAAATCTTTTAACCATTTCACTTGACATTTGATTCAGAATTGCATGAAACCTTTCAAAAGTTTGCCCTGCACGGTTTCATGTTTTCGCTAACATACGATAACTTTATAAATTGGAATTCGAGTTTTTTTGTTCTGTTACATAATTGGAAACGTCTGAATCTTCGTAAGAAATTTGAAGTAGATATTTTTGGTCGAATTGAAATTTTACTGGGACTCGTAGCGTGGTCCTGTAATCCAGCTACATGGAGGGTAGGTTTTGTGGATGATATAGGTCTAAAGCGGCTCAGATAGTCTCAGTGATCATCTGATGATATACCCGCATTAACGCCCACCACCGTTTAGACATATCAGACCATCACCTGCGTGGTTCGGAAGTCACGTTAAGCCGTTGGTCCTTGTATATCCATTGTCATTGGGCTATTAGTTAATGACCATTCTAAGGAAGAGTTGGCCTTAGTTTGTAACAAGACTACACCTCATAACTCATTACTACCACTCATCACACTCATCCTTCACCACATATTTGCCTTAAAATACCCTCATGAGAGTGGTCGGCGTCTCAAATAGTGATTTAGTGATTTATTTCAAATACTGGTGAACTTTATAAAATATTAGGAATAAAATTAGGTATCGACCTATTTTTTAAATATTACAACAGTGCTTTGCTGTATCAGGTTGTTGATTAGAAAGTTACATTATTTTTGACGTTCCCACTAAATACTGACAGAAGGGAAATGTAATCTACTCCTTCCGGTTCACACCGCGTCAAAACATTATAATAATTGGCTTGAAATATTTTGGTTTCTCTGTGGAGTACCCTCTTCAGTCACTGATTGGCTGAAACTGAGCTACTTGCTGTCTGCTATGCTATTTTGCATCGACAGTTGGTATCCCTGCTCCAATGGACGGTTAGTAGCTATGCTACCAGTAGTATAACAGATAGCAAGTCGAAGTAGCTCAGTTTCAGCCAATCAGCTAATTACTATGGTGTTTTGACGTGGTGTGAACCGGAAGAACTAAATTAAAGTTCAGACATCGGCCGCAAAAGCCTAAGAGTTAAGAAAGAAAGTAGTCAGATAAATTGTTTTTTAGCAAGAAAACTACTTGAAATTTACGAGTAAGAACTCTTAAAAGTTGTCGTTGTTTTTTTTCTATTTGAACTACTGACCCTTGTCTCCCACTACGTAACGTACCCGCAGTCACTCAAGCAACCAGACC
Source organism: Matsumurasca onukii (assembly GCA_018831715.1). Classification (NCBI taxonomy): domain Eukaryota; kingdom Metazoa; phylum Arthropoda; class Insecta; order Hemiptera; family Cicadellidae; genus Matsumurasca; species Matsumurasca onukii. The sequence goes on along the minus strand of CM032061.1, from coordinate 60,470,854 downwards.
GCCTGGGGTCGTTGTCGCGTTCTAGCAACCAACCACTAGTCCACTAACAATTTAACTCTGTTTTGCTACTATTAATATTGTCTTATCTTATTTTACAGACTGCGTGATGGTAACGTCAGAAGAAGGTCACTTCTTCTACAAGACTGGCGCGGTGCCGGAGACGGGTGAGGAGCAACCCTCTGCCTGGGGTGTTCCTCATCACCGACCCTGACAAGATGGTGGAGGTCTACTTCGACTACTTGGACGTGCCCTGTAGCACCGGTGGCCTGGTGTCGGTAAGAGTTATACAGGGTGTGTTACAAACTTTGAGGTTAAATTAATTGGATAGACATTTTTCCAAAAACGCTTTTTACACAATTTGTTTCACTAATTATGTAATATCTCCTATACCATTTATACGATTTAGCTTAAACTTAATATAAATTTGTATTTAATTATAAACACGGACTTTTCCGGTCACTTCACGAATAAAACTACCCCTTCCGTTTCGGACAGTTTGGAAACGGGTGGAGTTTCTTTGCCCGAAACGTAGAAGTAGTTCTAAGTGGTCGGGAAGATCCGTTTTCAAGGATGTTATTGTTTCAAAAGCTACCCATGCATATTAAATTTCTTCAACACACAAGATTATTTAAAAGAAAACTAAAAAACTATTTTGTCTCCAACACATCTTAAGAATAGAAGAGTTTTTGGAGCACTAGGTATCTACTTAAAAGTCTGAACAATGTTTAAAGTTATACCAAAAAACTATATACTAGATTATAGTTAAAATTAATTTCTCTTTCAAAGGCTAGTGTTTATATTTATGTTGCAATTTGTATTTAATTTACTTATAGTTCAAATATAATTTTATATTTCTTCCAGTTCGTGGACGGGTGGGAGATGAACGGTCAGTTCTTCCCCAGTGCGGAGGACCACCCCAAGCCGATGGCGGAGAGGTTCCACGAGTTCTGCGGCAGCAGGGGTCCCAAGAGTCTGTTCCTCAGTTCACAGAATGCTGCACTGATCCAGTACCGCGTGCCTAAGCGCGGCCGGGGCTTCAGCTTCCATGTGCGCTACATACGCAACCCCACACGTGAGTGTCAAGAATAAGTTACTTGGAACACTGACCATTCTAGAGTTTAAAGTGAATATGGGATGAATGGTGAGTGGTTTGATGAGGTGTGGTGTTCGTGAAGTGTAGTTGGGTAATAAGTTAATAGCCTTCGTTATTCGTGATCAGTACGGGCTGGCGAAAGGCCGGCATAAATTTAGACAGTGTCTGAGTTGGCGTTCAACCCAGGAACGCTTCGGTACCTTTTTCCACGTTATTGGTGATCAGTACGGGCTGACGAAAAGCCGGCTTATATAAAGACAGCATCTGTGTTGGCGTCCAGCACCGGAAGGTGCCTAGGTTTGGAAAGGTGAGCACGAAAAATGTTTAAGATTCAGCTTGAAAGGTCAAAGACAGTTTATTTTGTGTTCCAATGTGTTGTATAGAGGACTGACTTTTACTTGATTAAAATTATATACAGCGTAAAAGGAATGTACTTAAATCGAAATCATAGATTGTAAACAAAAACTTTAAGAAAATAAAGAATTTCCTACTTTTAATCTAACGACCAATGAAAATAGACTTACAGTTTAGCGTGACTTCAGGACCACGAGGATCGGAGGGTCAAATGTGGTATTGTTGTGCAGGGAATTGAACCGGGGTCTTTTTAGTACGAAGCACGCTGGATCAGTGGTCACTTCACTACTTATCCTAGTGACAATCAGGTGTGAATTAAGTGCTTTTAGATCTGAGACTACATAAAAGGCTGTACAGGTTTCCATGACGTTGTTTTGTGCTCTAAGGAATATTTCAAAGTCCATTAAGTTAGTGTTTTTTATTTGTTCTTTAAGGTCGCATTTAAGTGCAGGACGAAACTAGTCAAACGTGACAATACTATAGTCCTTATAGCTTTCAATCTAATGACCTTTAATTTATATTTTCCTTCAGCATATCTAAAACACTTTTTGGATGTTAATTTACATTTATTCACAATTATATAACATATTTATTTTAAATCAAGCTGCTTTAAGAACTTAAAGAACAACCTAATTAAGTGATGGAACCCTAATTGGACTCAAGTTCTAGAGACCCTATTTTTTCTAGTGTTCTGTTTTAGTTTGTGTAATACTGACCGTAGTGTTAAAACTTGAAAAATACTTTATTCTAATGTAAGTGTGCTCGTGTGTGCTTCCAAGTGTGAGTTTTTCATGCTGCGTACAGCGTATACTATTTAACAGCCTTCTTAACAAAGCAATAATTACACGTTACGGTTAACTAAAACTAAAACAACTACTGTACATGACTACAAAGCCAACACGAGAAAAATACAGTAACTACACACTCAAGTCGACAGATAAACTAAGAGGAAGCCAGTATTGAGATTCTCAGACTGTTTTAGTGGAGACAGTTCAACAAATACATATAAAGTGAGCCATTTGCGCCGAGTCGCAATCTACTGTAGAATGTGAACAAACAAGTCTGAGTAGCTTGCTTTGTTTGTACGGGCCCTGGTCAAGTGTGAACGGGGCTTATTGAGAACACTAACCAGACAATGGGTTTTATCTGATATGTGAATGTACTTTGAAAAATACCCATCAATTCGTCGACTCTTAATGAACAGTTACAGTAGCTTGATTTGGTTAATGCAACTGGGTAAGTAAATTTGTAAAGTTAACACAAACGATTATGCTATGGTAGGTAGATAGCGCATAGATGTCACATGGCTGAGGCAAATCAACATAGTTGCGGCAGCCTGATCACAGATAGCGCTGCCATCTCTCGACTTTCTCCCCCGACTCCACGGGCTCGATTTTTCCGATATCAATGACTTAATTGTGACCAAATCGTGCGATTTTCGAGCGGACGAACTTGCGCGTGCGGCCGTAGCTCTACTTTGGACACTTACAATGTCTCTTGAATTCTCTCGCAGCGCTATCTGTGCTTGGGCTGCCACACTATGTTGATTTTGATGCTTCAGCCACTTATTATCTATGCGCTATCCACCTACCTACCATAACATAATCACTACACCTGTTATTTCCTCTCATGCTAATAATTTATAATTAAAAAATCAACTGATACACAAACTCAACAAGACCATAAGAGTTCAAAATATTTAGGGGCAGATTCAAGATTTGTCGGGAATTATATTTTCTTGAAATCTGTATCCCAACCTTTTTGAAGTTTCTTTAAGGAGCTCGATTTCTTTTGGGCAGGTGTTGTGTTTCGAACTAAAATCGCAAGGTCATCTGCAAAGGTCAAACAGACAATTTTGATACTAACTTTACCTAACTTGATAGATTAATCCAAATTATAAGTATTTAGTAGTGTTTATTAAACCATAACTTAGTCATGATTTTATGCTTCTACCGTCAAACATTTTATATTGAATCGAAAATTAATTACCTTTTTTATAGTAAAATAGCTTTTTCAATTGGGTTTAAAGGTGCCGGGTGCGAAGTCTAGTTTTTAATCAAACTAATTTAACAATTACACATTTAGTAAAACTTGACTTTCTAGTTTACTTACAGGCGATGGAAAGTTTGTTAGGTAATGAAGTTTCCACTTAGAGATGAAGTTTTGAAGGGAAATTAGGTTTCCTTAAACGGGTTACTGCAAAACTGTTGTCTTCTTTTACAATTCAGAAACAGCAAGTCTTTCTTTGATAATAGTATGCAACAGACATATTTCAGCTAAATATCTTTATACAAAAACTATCCAAAATCAAGTTTTAAGTTGCATAAATTAACCATAAAAAATTACAACACCTTTGAAATATTTACCAAATATCAGCAGTCGTAAGACAAAAATATTAACAAAAGCTTTGTCCAAATGACGTCCACAGAAAAAATAACAACCACCAACTTACTGAAAGGTTTAAGACGTCTATTAACGTCAAATGACTAGATAAAAGTTTTAGTAGATATTTTCATATTAGATAACAGTTTTAAGTTCTTGCCCTTGACTAGTAACTTTTAAAGTACAGGGTCGTCTAGTGAGGCCATAACTCTGTTAATTTTTCTAATAATTAACTTTTATCCATCTTAAAATAAAGAAAAAGAAGGATATTTATTTAATATTCATAATTTGAAAATAGCATCATACAAATGACGTCTATTTCATTCAACACATTTTTCTACTTTTGTGCGTTTCAATTCTCTTAGGTACGTGGTTTTCCTTTTATACTCTTCGGGAGGCCTTAAACCAGATGACCTGTAAAATGTTCAACACGCAAACGGCAAAACGAAGTTTCACCGAAAAAAGTAGAAAACTACATTGAACCAAAAGGACGTCATATGCATAATGTCATGTTCAAAACATGAACATTAAATAAAAATCTCCCATTTTATCTTTAGTTTGAGACCAGTAAACGTTAATCATGAGAAAAAGTAACTGAGCTATGACTTTCAAAAACATCAACGTTCACTAGGTGACCCTGTACTTTTAAACTATACTGTATTCGAGAGGCCACCCTTGAATACATTACTGCCCACAACTACGCGATAGTGCCTCTGATGAAAGTCCCCCATGTTTTGCTAGGATTGGCATGCTAAATGACAAACGCTTCCTCGACTGTAGTTTCACAGAGTAAACAGTGTTCATTTCAGAGACAAGTTTAGCTTCAAAGTGAATGTACTCGAGCAAAAGCTATAGCGAGCATAACTAAGTACAATTCAGTAGTAAGATTATACAGTATATCTTGTGTACATTGTGACGAATTGTATATAGTGAAGAGTTGACAACTAAATGAATTTGTCTGAGGTGAAATATTATAGATCAAGAAAAATATGAAGTTTCGGGATCTGGAACTTAGGGTCCCCTCAGTGGTAACCTCAGAGAAAGGCTGAGTTAGGCCGCCCAAGGAACACACGACACCGCGCACGTAACAACTGGCGAAACAACGGGCCTTCTTTCAACTGATGCAGCTAACTGTCAAACCAAGCGCTCCCATGGTTTACGGCGTCTGTTTTAAACCTTTAATAATAAATTTACATATTTGATGGTAATAAACTTGATATATTTTCATAATAAACTTGATATATTTTCATAATAAACTTCATATATCTGGAACCAGAGTTTTCCGACACTTGTTAAGAGCCTGATTTGTTATAAGTTGTTCAATAGTTTCACAAACAAACTTTGAAATTGTTCAAGTGTTGGTTTAACCCATTTTTACACTTAAAAGCATAATTCGACAAAATGCTCTATGTGCGTGTCGGAAACCTCTCTTAGTTTCTAAATATATCATTTTTATTAATGTAAACTTGTATTATTATTTATTAGACCTAAAGTTGCACCTATTTTTTATAGGAACATTTGTTTACTTGGGTCCGAAATGTTTTAATCTATTGCCAGACACACTTAAAAACTGTAACAACATATTTTGCTTGCAAAAAGCTTGCACTGGCTTTTAGAAATTATACGGATTTCAACACAGGTGGTTTCCTGATATGTTCTCGCTTCTCCGGTCTTGGTTACTCATGGCAAGTACGGGCTGGCGAAAAGACGGCTGTCCTTCACAGCGTCTGAAGGCGGCCGTCCAGCCCAGGATCGCATGAGTGCCTTGTCCGGAGGAGGGCTGAGATAAAAACCAAGTTTTCTCTGGGCTTAGGTTAATTTGTATATGTAATTATTATTTAATGTAAATTTAATTTGTTAGTGAATTTAGGCCTAGCTAACCTTAACTGTACATTGGTAAATAAGTGTACCTTTTGTTTGTAAGATAACGTCAACTCATTTATTGCTATAGTTGCCGCACTGATTATGTCGTTATCTGGAAGTTCACTGACAGTAATCTGTTGTTTATTTTATTGTTTCCATCTACAACTAGTTTTAGGTGGCAAATTGTTCCATATGTACATACAGCATATTCATGTATTTTGATGGAATAAAATATACTTCTATTCTTAAAGGTAAAAAACGGGCCGTCATAAACTCTTGCATTAAAGTATCGTCGCGCAGTTTAGGTGGACCCTTAATTCCGTTTGACAGTTAAACATTTCAATTTAAATAGGAAACCCCCTGTATTATTGAACAAGTTAACATTCCAAGGCATTTTACTGCTTTGCTGATAAGGGATTCAGAAGTGAAAGATCCTTACTTTCAAACACCTTTCTTTCTTGACTATTAAAACTTTACTCTAATTTTTGTCATGAGATTTTACAAACTAACGAATTTTAATCATGTCTTAATTAAAATATTCACATTTCTAGGCGTGAAAACTGCAGATTATATAGTTCTTTGTTATTTTAAAACACAACTAGTAACCTAAAATCTAGGCCAATATTTAGGCGCTCGGTTGTAACAGACTCTAAGAACCGAGCAGTGTTATCTTCTTTACGCTGAAATCCCCTAAATCTGTCCAAAGAATAAGAGAGGTTGGTTTTATGTTTGCAAAGCTCTTCAAAAGAAGTAAAGCTTTCGTCTGGTTGCGTAGTTCTTTCCTCAAGTTTTGAACACCTTGGTTCTTTGCACGTTGAGTTTAAGTTTTAAAGGTTTAAACTTCTTATACAGGATGAGTTTTAAATGCTCCCCTCTCCCACAAAACTTTTTAATAAGGAAATATTTTGGAAAACCTTTCTGGGAATGTTTTTATAGGATTTTAAATTTTGTTTTGACGTACTTCGCGTCATCCACAACCCACCCGAAAACCAGGGGGGGGCAAATATTTAAATACAACCCCCCTCCCCCCACCAAAAGAAAGGGAATTTCAACACAAATTCAACGTCGCAAAAATGTGTTATTTCCCAACTCGTTTTTGTTATACCTATTTAATATTACAAAAATCAGGTTTAAAAGCCACATTTCACATACAATTTATTTTGAATAACAAATTTTTCTTGAAAATCATCTGAGGGCAACATCACAACCCTACAACATAATCCCATAGAGTATTTTGAAAAAATAAGTCATAAAATTATATTTGAAATGTAACACATGGAAAACTTGATTTCTTGTAGTCTTTGAGTCGGTATAAAAAAACGAGTTGAGATACAACATTTCTTTTTGTGTCATTGAACTTTGTTAAAATCCTGTTCTGTTTGAGGTGCGACAAGGAGGGGTTGTATTTTAAAAGGTTTTGGGGCCCTCTCCCGGTTTAGAGAAGGGATGGGTGACCCAGTACGTCAAAACAAACTTCAGTCAAAAAACATTCCCCAAAGGGGTTTTCAAAATATTTTTTCTAAAAGGTTAAGGTGGTAGGGACTTTTAAAACTTACCCTGTATATGCCATGAATGTGTATTATTATACTCTGTTTCAATACTCGTACTTTGTCACGGAGAAACAGTATATTTTCTTACAAAGTCTCTGAGATTTCCAAACTTAATAAAAGACGAACTGCATCATTTTTGTTTTGAACGCTGGGGCACAGCGAAAGACAATAGGAAAGTCGACAATCTAAACAAAGTCAAAAGCTAAAGGATCAATTTCAATTGTTTGTTGTTTACATTCTACAGTAGATTGGAGTCCGAAGTAAATGGGTTTATTTTATTTCTTCAAATTGTTTTCGATGGAGATCGTTTGTCTCTGCTTCACTTCCCAAGCATTATTAGCAATCACTGTTGGTCAAATGTCCTGTTGGAAGTTCGAAAATTAAGTGATAAACCCTAATGGACTCAAGTTCTAGAGACCCTATTTTTCTAGTGTTCTGTTTTAGTTTGTGTAATACTGACCAAGTGTTAAAACTTGAAAAATACTTTATTCTAACTGTAAGTGTGCTCGTGTGTGCTTCTGAGTGTGAGTTTTTCATGCTGCGTTCAACGTATACTATTTAACAGCCTTCTTAACAAAAATAATTATACGTTACGGTTAACTAAAACTAAAACAACTACTGTACATGACTACAAAGCCAACACGAGAAAATACAGTAACTACACACTCAAGTCGACAGATAAACTAAGAGGAAGCCAGTATTGAGATTCTCAGACTGTTTTAGTGGAGACAGTTCAACAAATACATATAAGTGAGCCATTTGCGCCGAGTCGCAATCTACTGTAGAATGTGAACAAACAAGTCTGAGTAGCTTGCTTTGTTTGTACGGGCCCTGGTCAAGTGTGAACGGGGCTTATTGAGAACACTAACCAGACAATGGGTTTTATCTGTATGTGAATGTACTTTGAAATACCCATCAATTCGTCGACTCTTAATGAACAGTTACAGTAGCTTGATTTGGTTAATGCAACTGGGTAAGTAAATTTGTAAAGTTAACACAAACGATTATGCTATGGTAGGTAGATAGCGCATAGATGTCACATGGCTGAGGCAGGGAAATCAACATAGTTGCGGCAGCCTGATCACAGATAGCGCTGCCATCTCTCGCCGACTTTCTCCCCCTCGACTCCACGGGCTCGATTTTTCCGATATCAATGACTTAATTGTGACCAAATCGTGCGATTTTCGAGAGCGGACGAACTTGCGCGTGCGGCCGTAGCTCTACTTGGACACTTACAATGTCTCTTGAATTCTCTCGCAGCGCTATCTGTGCTTGGGCTGCCACACTATGTTGATTTTGCTGCTTCAGCCACTTATTATCTATGCGCTATAACCTACCAACCATAACATAATCACTACTGTTATTTCCTCTCATGCTAATAATTTATAATTAAAAATCAACTGATACACAAACTCAACAAGACCATAAGAGATTCAAGATTTGTCGGTTACTGCTTGAAATCTGTATCCCAACTTTTGAAGTTTCTTTAAGTCTCGATTTCTTTTTTGGGCAGGTGTTGTGTTTCGAACTAAAATCGCAAGGTGATCTGCAAAGGTCAAACAGACAATTTTGATACTAACTTTACCTAACTTGATAGATTAATCCAAATTATAAGTATTTAGTAGTGTTTATTAAAACATAACTTAGTCATGATTTTATGCTTCTACCGTCAAACATTTTATATTGAATCGAAAATTATTACCTTATTTATAGTAAAATAGCTTTTTCAATTGGTTTAAAGTTGCAGGGTGCGAAGTCTAGTTTTTAATCAAACTAATTTAACAATTACACATTTAGTAAAACTTGACTTTCTAGTTTACTTACAGGCGATGGAAAGTTTGTTAGGTAATGAAGTTTCCACTTAGAGATGAAGTTTTGAAGGGAAATTAGGTTTCCTTAAACGGGTTACTGCAAAACTGTTGTCTTCTTTTACAATTCAGAAACAGCAAGTCTTTCTTTGATAATAGTATGCAACAGACATATTTCAGCTAAATATCTTTATACAAAAAACTATCCAAAATCAAGTTTTAAGTTGCATAAATTAACCATATAAAGATTACAACACCTTTGAAATATTTACCAAATATCAGCAGTCGTAAGACAAAATATTAACAAAAGCTTTGTCCAAATGACGTCCACAGAAAAAAATAACAACCACCAACTTACTGAAAGGTTTAAGACGTCTATTAACGTCAAATGACTAGATAAAAGTTTTAGTAAATATTTTCATATTAGATACTTTTAAAGTACAGGGTCGTCTAGTGAGGCCATAACTCTGTTAATTTTCTAATAATTAACTTTTATCCATCTTAAAATAAAGAAAAAAGAAGGATATTTATTTAATATTCATAATTTGAAAATAGCATCATACAAATGACGTCTATTTCATTCAACACATTTTTCTACTTTTGTGCGCGTTTCAATTCTCTTAGGTACGTGGTTTTCCTTGTATACTCTTCGGGAGGCCTTAAAGCAGATGACCTGTAAAATGTTCAACACGCAAACGGCAAAACGAAGTTTCACCGAAAAAAGTGAAAACTACATTGAACAAAAGGACGTCATATGCATAATGTCATGTTAAAACATGAACATTAAATAAAATCTCCCATTTTATCTTTAGTTTGAGACCAGTAAACGTTAATCATGAGAAAAAGTAACTGAGCTATGACTTTCAAATCATCAACGTTCACTAGGTGACCCTGTACTTTTAAACTATACTGTATTTGAGAGGCCACCCTTGAATACATTACTGCCCACAACTATGCGATAGTGCCTCTGATGAAAGTCCCCCATGTTTTGCTAGGATTGGCATGCTAAATGACAAACGCTTCCTCGACTGTAGTTTCACAGAGTAAACAGTGTTCATTTCAGAGACAAGTTTAGCTTCAAAGTGAATGTACTCGAGCAAAAGCTATAGCGAGCATAACTAAGTACAATTCAGTAGTAAGATTATACAGTATATCTTGTGTACATTGTGACGAATTGTATATTGTGAAGAGTTGACAACTAAATGAATTTGTCTGAGGTGAAATATTAAGAAAAAATATGAAGTTTCGGGATCTGGAACTTAAGGGTCCCCTCAGTGGTAACTTCAGAGAAAGGCTGAGTAAGCCCCCAGGAACACGACACCGCGCACGTAACAACTGGCGAAACAACGGGCCTTCTTTTAACTGATGCAGCCTAACTGTCAAACCAAGCGCTCCCATGGGTTTACGGCGGCCCGTTTACCTTTAATAATAAATGTTACATATTTAGATAGTAATAAACTTGATATATTTTCATAATAAACTTGATATATTTTCATATTAAACTTGATATATTTTCATAATAAAACTTTAGATATTTTCATAAGACTTTTAATATTTTTATAATAAAACTTATATATTTTCGCAATAACTTTATATATTTTCATAATAAAACTGATATATTTTCATAATAAACTTGATATATTTTCATAATAAAACGATATATTTCATAATAAACTTGATATGTTGGAGCTAGAGCTTTTTCCGACACTTGTATTAGAGCCTGATTTGTTATAAGTTGTTCAATAGTTTCACAAACTTTGAAACTCGTTCATGTGTTAGCGCGTTCAACTCCATTTTTTACACTTAAAAGCAATTTCGACAAAATGCTTATGTGCGTGATGGAAAACCTCCCTAGTTTCTAAATATATCATGTTTATTAATATGAAAACTATTTTTAAAGGTAAAACGGGCCGTCATAAACTCTTGCATTAAAGTATCGTCGCGCAGTTTAGGTGGACTTTTCATTTACAGTTAAAAAATTCAATTAAAATAGAAAACCTTGTATTATTGAACAAGTTAACATTCCAAGGCATTTTACTGCTTTGCTGATAAGAGATTCAGAAGTGAAAGATCCTTACCAAACACCCTTCTTTCTTGACTATTAAAACTTTACTAATTTTTGTCATGAGATTTTACAACTAACAATTTTAATCATGTCTTAATTAAAATATTCACATTTCTAGGTGTGAAAACTGCAGATTATAAGGTTCTTTGTTATTTTAAAACAAAACTAGTAACCTAAAATCTAGGCCAATATTTAGGCGCTCGGTTGTAACAGACTCTAAGAACCGAGCAGTGTTATCTTCTTTACGCTGAAATCCCCTAAATCTGTCCAAAGAATAAGAGAGGTTGGTTTTATGTTTGCAAAGCTCTTCAAAAGAAGTAAAGCTTTCGTCTGGTTGCGTAGTTCTTTCCTCAAGTTTTGAACACCTTGGTTCTTTGCACGTTGAGTTTAAGTTTTAAAGGTTTAAACTTCTTATACAGGATGAGTTTTAAATGCTCCCCTCTCCCACAAAACTTTTTTAATAAGGAAATATTTTAAAACCTTTCTGGGAATGTTTTTTTTATAGGATTTTAAATTTTGTTTTGACGTACTTCGCGTCATCCACAACCCACCGAAAACCAGGGAGGGCAAATATTTCAAGTACAACCCCCTCCCCCAAATCAAAGAAGGGAATTTCAACACAAATTCAACGTCGCAAAAAATGTGTTATTTCCCAACTCGTTTTGTTATACCTATTTAATATTACACAAATCAGGTTTAAAACCACATTTCACATACAATTTATTTTGAATAAAAATTTTCTTGAAAATCATCTGAGGCAACATCACAACCTACAACATAATCCCATAGAGTATTTTGAAAAAATAAGTCATAAAATTATATTTGAAATGTAACACATGGAAAACTTGATTTCTTGTAGTCTTTGAGTCGGTATAAAAAACGAGTTGAGATACTTATTTCTTTTGTGTCATTGAACTTTGTTAAAATCCTGTTCTGTTTGAGGTGCGACAAGGAGGGGTTGTATTTTAAAAGGTTTTGGGGGCCCTCTCCCCGGTTTAGGAGAAGGGATGGGTGACCCAACGTACGTCAAAACAAACTTCAGTCAAAAAAACATTCCCCAAAGGGGTTTTCAAAATATTTCTTTTTTCTAAAAAAGGTTAAGGTGGTAGGGACTTTTAAAACTTACTCTGTATATGCCATGAATGTGTATTATTATACTCTGTTTCAATACTCGTACTTTGTCACGGAGAAACAGTATATTTTCTTACAAAGTCTCTGAGATTTCCAAACTTAATAAAAGACGAACTGCATCATTTTGTTTTGAACGCTGGGGCACAGCGAAAGACAATAGGAAGTCGACAAATCTAAACAAAGTCAAAGCTAAAGGATCAATTTCAATTGTTTGTTGTTTACATTCTACAGTAGATTGGAGTCAGAAGTAAATGGGTTTATTTTATTTCTTCAAATTGTTTTCGATGGAGATCATTTGTCTCTGCTTCACTTCCCAAGCATTATTAGCAATCACTGTTGGTCAAATGTCCTGTTGGAAATTCGAAAAAGTAAGAGAAAAATATATTGGAAGTTTTTATACATAATATTTTTTATGAGAGTGTATGTGTTAAATGACTTTATTTAGAGGGGTAGAGTATCGTTCCTTAATCTCGTATAACGCTGAAGCGAATGTCAGCAATTTACCTTGACTATACTTAAAAAGGTTTCTTTCTTTAAGTATACAGGTATTGTAATCCTAACTCTTAGCCTTTCACTGACAGTGCCACAACTATAATCTAGTTCTTCCGGTTCACACCGCGTCAAAACATCATTACAATTAGCATGGAATATTTCGGTCTCGCTGTGGAGTACCCTTTTCAGTCACTGATTGCCAGTCAGAAGACAGCAATAAACTTTCAAGAAGCTGGCAACCAGCCCTGAAGAAGTCTTTTTGATAGTATCACAGCCAATGAGAACATTCACAGTTGGAATCCCTGCTCCAATGGACGGTCGGCAGCCCTGTAACCAATAGGATAGCGAATAAAACCAAATCAAATCAAATTAAATTATTTATTGTCCTTAAAAAACAGAAGTGCATCGACAAACGCCACAATAAATACATATAATAGCATATTTACAAATCATCATTAAAAGTCGTCTAATCATAATACTCTTTGTTTTAAAATACCTTACACTGTGTTTAAATTTGTTGGAACATTCAATATGCTTAAAACTGGTTGGGAGTTTATTATACATTTACAGGTACATAGGGACTGTTTCGGTAGAAGGAGGTCTTGTGGTTTAGGTGCTAAGGACATCAGGATTTCTCAAAAGGTGGTTTGGGTTTGTCCGGGTTGAAAAGAGATGTAAGGTTTTTTTCTGCAGATTTCCACACACTCAACGGTTATAAAGGCTTGGAAATGTCAGCATCTTTTTAGCTTTGAAGATACCTCGACAAGACCCTCTGTGGTCAAACACTATCTAACTACCCTCTTTTGAAAATAAAATGAGTTTATTTAGAACTCAGTAATCCTTCAGATTGACAAGCCATAGTTCATATATGGAAAGAAACAACCAGTAATCCAATCAGATAACTCTGTGCTTGTGAAGAAAGATAGCCCTTCTAAGGACGAAATACAACACGGTGCGTACCTTATCTGTATTTCACGGAAAGACGTAATCTAGAATCAATAGGAAATTACAGAAAATTTATTGCTCATACAGATCTACCTCAAATCCACCTAGAACAAGATGATGATCCATTAACTTCTGTTCCTCAAAGGCGAAAACAAGTGCTTTAGTTTTTTGCACAATTAATGAAGAGTCCGTTGGTTGTAAGCCACATTGTAACAAGGCACTACCTTGCACCAAAGAGAGTCCCACTTCCAGTTTGCTTTTTTGTTGGGGTTTGATGATACACAAAACGAGGTGTCATCGGCAAATAGGCAAAGGTTTCGCTATCAGTACAGTTCTTGATGTCATTGATGAAAGAGAGAAACAATAGCTATTACAGGAGACTAGACCTTGGGGCCTCCAGAAATGGTGACGTTCTTGAGATCTGATTTTGAACAAGTCCAGACTTGTCCACGTAGTTCCAACTATACAGTCTGTCTACGATCAATCCAAGTATGACGAAATCCATTGAGAGCTTTACCTCTGATTCAAAGATGTTCTAACTTTTTTGCAGGAAGCAACGGAGTGATTAACAACGTCAGACGCTTTTGCTGAGGTCAGGAAAGAAGCCCAACACATTCTCTTTGTTGTCCGGATTTCTCGAGATTACTAGAGACAAGTCAAGTATTGCACTTAAGGTTGATGTATTTTTGCAGAAACCCAAACTGTTGTTGAACAATATATTGTTTGAATCTAAGAAAGAAGACAAACGTCTAGAAAAACCTTTTCGAAAATCTTTGAGAAAGTCGACTGGATGAGATGGGTCTGGCCAGTTCTCAATCCGATTACTGCAACCGGCTTTGAAGATTGGCAGTAAAGAGGTCTTAAAGTTGAGATGGGAATTCCCCCCCTGGTCAAATGAAGGGTGATCAAGTAAGCCAGCGGATATGCAAGTTCAGAAGCACAGTCCTTTAAAACTATAGACAGGATCATGTCTTTACCTGAAGATGAAGTTTCTTTAGAGATTTGAGTCACACTTTGTACTTCGATGTCATTGGTGGGTGCTAAAAACATTGTTTTCTGCGCCATTGGGCCAGCATGGCTATTACACTTGTGGACATGTGGTGCTACCTCAAGTCGTTTGGCGATATCAACAAAGTACTTGTTAAACAACTCTGATACCTTTGGGATCATTTTCTAGGATTCCTTGGTCGTCAAAGAGACTTTGGAGACTCTTTTTTTTGTTTGGGGTTTGCTTGGTGCTGTCTCTTTGTACTGAATATCTTTGCTTAAGTTTGGGATTTTTCTAAACGATTGAACTTTAGCAGACCTCACTCTGCTCTGAACTCCGTTTGGATTCAGATACTGCTGCCCCCCTCAAAGGGATGCGTCCTTTCAAGGTTTTCTTGTAGATGGGTACATACTAAAGCATCCTTTCTCTGGTTTCAAGCAGATGGGTGAAGACTGTATTTTTTTGAAGTAAAGATTTACTTGTGCTTATTTTGTGTTTTCCTGTAGAGCAATGTCAAAATAATATGATACGATATTCAGGAAACTCAGGCATTTCTGACGCACAGTTGATGTACAAATCTCTGTCAGTTTTCTCTACTGAGAAGAAGACATCGAAGACACTATTATTTTCTGCGAGAGGCAATCTTTTCCACACAAATTCAGGGCTGTAATACCTGCTTCCTTGATCCGTAATGTCCATAGCTTGTGCGTGATGGTCACAAATGCCTGCAAGCGAGAGCAGTGTGACTGGACAACAGATTGGTCAATATTTGTAAAATAAATTGTCAATAGGGCTTTGACATCCATTAAATTCCTTGATATGAACCGGTGTTGGTCGGATGCAAATGTGCGCATTAAGATTCTTCAAAGGTAATAAGCGTTTTCCTCTTTGTTGCAAGGTCAATGTTGGAAGTCCCTGCGACAGTTATCGTTGGATTTCAAGTTTAGAAGAAACTCCAAGCAACCATTCAAGCAATCCATAAACCTCTTCCATCGTAATCCCTTTGCTTTGAGTCTGTATATACGATCACATCAAGATAGTTTATCCGGCCCGCTAGTAGTAACCTTGACAGCAGTTAACTCACAGCAGATCCTTTGGGCAAGCAAAGTCCCTTACGACACATCGATGAGCTGTGTGGTCAATAGTCTTTGATTATACAAATGCCACCCTTGCGGACTTTCGGGCACAACTACAGAGACATGGAATATACTGGTAGATGGAACATCGACAGCAAGACCAGAAATATTTCAAATCTAATTGCTTAATTGGCACGACGCTGTGTGAACCGGAAGAACTAGATTGTAGTTGTGGCACCTGACCACGAAATCCTAAGAGTTAAGATAACAAGTATAGAAATTATGCGCAAACTACAGAAACACGCGTGTAGGCCTACTGAGACATGGTCGTCTGGAATGCTTACGACTTGGCCTTTGGCTTCGCCTCGTTTTAGCATGTTTGTTACCATGCATTTTCCTCGGCCTGAAGCCTCGGCTGTTCGTCATATTACATGTTGTGTTACCATTTTCTCCCAAGGCCTACGGCCTGGGCTAACCGTTGATTTTTGGTTTCATGCACTTTCGTCTTGCCACATTTTGTGATACATGTTCTCTTTCGGCCTTCGGCCTCTGTAGTCCATGTTTTGTAGCAACGAAATTCTTAAGCTCACGGCCTCCCCTATTCTTTTTAGTGCATGTGTTGTTGCCATCTACCCTTGGCCCACGGCCTCAATTACTCAGGACATTTTATTTTTGGTACTCTGCATTTTTCTCCTACGACCTCGGTTATTTTGCTTGGTACATTTAGTGTTACTGTTTTCTCTCGTCAGTGCTGAGCTAATTTACTGCGTTTGTTGTAAAATGCTGTATTATATTATTTTTACTCAGTAATCCTTGCGAAATAGAGAAAATTACAATAAAACAGGTAAATCGAATCAATGAAAGGTAATCTAAACACGGGTGATGCGGAACTACTCTGATAGTTACACGCTTTGAATACCAATGTGGGTAGATAAATCCATTAAACCCGTCCAAGTAAATCCTCGACCTTTATCTTCACACGAGAATAGACTGGGTTACTTTGGCAGAAGGTTTTTGAGTTTTACTTTGAGATTTAACATATCAAAAAAGGCATTGGGGAAGGTGGATCATTAATTTTGTTAGATGATATGGTAACGATTGTATTGCAAACTTTACAATTTAAACTCCTCATCCCTTAATCTTCTTCGAAGCCCTGTAAGTTGCTTGAAAAGAAAACAAAAAACCGATAAATTACCAACGATACCTGAATGGTTTAACATTTTAAGTTTAAACCAGATGACACGCAATAGCGCTGGAAGCGCCGCTGGCATGAATTAATTGAATTTCCTTTGCAATTTGTTACTCTAATTCGCTACGCTCACAGCCTCCTTTGGCTTCGGCCTCACGGCACCCTGACGTGACCACTAGCGTTACAGGGCTGTGTATATGATACAGAGAAGCATTCTCTGTTGTGTATTCTGAATCTGTGTTTGTACGGGCTGGCACCTCCGCTCACAGCCTCGATTCGGCCTTCCGCCTCCAGACTTGCCAGTCAATATAGTAGGTACTGCGGCCTCAATTTACGTATTCTTCTAAAAATTGTATTACATATCTCGAAGCGATAACACGACAATTTCATTTTAAATGGGACTCTTCCTTCACTGTTATAACAAAAACTTCTTTGTGTGCCGCCATTTAAAACTGCGCCATAAGTGTTTATGGTTAACGTATATGGTATATTGATGAATTACTGTCCAATATGGCTTCCTTCAAACATCATCAAACTCGGATGGGTTACTGCTTTTTTGCATTAAAACTGTTTTTTTGAGAACCCACAAGAGGCACTGTGGTCCGACTTTTCTGGCTACAGGTTGACCAGAAATAATTCAAAGGAACACTTCCGGCAAAATCATGACCTGTGAAGTTACATACATATATACATCTAGGGGAACCATAGCTTTAGTTTTCTTTAAAGGGTGTCCTACTGAATCGTCTGCCTACTAGCGAAGTAATTATTATTATTTTCACAATGTATATGGCCTATTAAAGTCACAATCTCTGATTTCAGCTTGCAATATCCTGATAGAGGGCACGTCTGACGTGTACACTCTGCGCAACTACGGCAAGCACGTCAACTGTAGTCTGACTGCCGTGTACCCTGCGCAAGTCAGGGTGCTACAGCTCGGTGTATATGGCCTACTGAAGTCACAATCTCTGATTTCAGCTTGCAACATCCTGATAGAGGGCACGTCTGACGTGTACACTCTGCGCAACTACGGCAAGCACGTCAACTGTAGTCTGACTGCCGTGTACCCTGCGCAAGTCAGGGTGCTACAGCTCGGTGTATATGGCCTACTGAAGTCACAATCTCTGATTTCAGCTTGCAACATCCTGATAGAGGGCACGTCTGACGTGTACACTCTGCGCAACTACGGCAAGCACGTCAACTGTAGTCTGACTGCCGTGTACCCTGCGCAAGTCAGGGTGCTACAGCTCGGTGTATATGGCCTACTGAAGTCACAATCTCTGATTTCAGCTTGCAACATCCTGATGAGGGCACGTCTGACGTGTACACTCTGCGCAACTACGGCAAGCACGGCTGTAGTCTGACTGCCGTGTACCCTGCGCAAGTCAGGGTCTACAGCTCGGTGTATATGGCCTACTGAAGTCACAATCTCTGATTTCAGCTTGCAACATCCTGATAGAGGGCACGTCTGACGTGTACACTCTGCGCAACTACGGCAAGCACGTCAGCTGTAGTCTGACTGCCGTGTACCCCGCAAGTCAGGGTGCTACAGCTCGGTGTATATGGCCTACTGAAGTCACAATCTCTGATTTCAGCTTGCAACATCCTGATAGAGGCGTCTGACGTGTACACTCTGCGCAACTACGGCAAGCACGTCAGCTGTAGTCTGACTGCCGTGTACCCTGCGCAAGTCAGGGTGCTACAGCTCGGTGTATATGGCCTACTGAAGTCACAATCTCTGATTTCAGCTTGCAACATCCTGATAGAGGGCACGTCTGACGTGTACACTCTGCGCAACTACGGCAAGCACGTCAGCTGTAGTCTGACTGCCGTGTACCCTGCGCAAGTCAGGGTGCTACAGCTCGGTGTATATAACCTACTGAAGTCACAATCTCTGATTTCGGCAACATCCTGATAGGGGCACGTCTGACGTGTACACTCTGCGCAACTACGGCAAGCACGTCAGCTGTAGTCTGACTGCCGTGTACCCTGCGCAAGTCAGGGTGCTACAGCTCGGTGTATATGGCCTACTGAAGTCACAATCTCTGATTTCAGCTTGCAACATCCTGATGGGGCGTCTGACGTGTACACTCTGCGCAACTACGGCAAGCACGTCAACTGTAGTCTGACTGCCGTGTACCCTGCAAGTCAGGTGCTACAGCTCGGTGTATATAACCTACTGAAGTCACAATCTCTGATTTCGGCTTGCAACATCCTGATGGGGCACGTCTGACGTGTACACTCTGCGCAACTACGGCAAGCTACGACTGAGCGTGTCCGCGCAAGTCAGGGTGCTGCTCGGTGTATATGGCCTACTGAAGTCACAATCTCTGATTTCAGCTTGCAACATCCTGATAGAGGCACGTCTGACGTGTACACTCTGCGCAACTACGGCAAGCACGTCAACTGTAGTCTGACTGCCGTGTACCCTGCGCAAGTCAGGGTGCTACAGCTCGGTGTATATGGCCTACTGAAGTCACAATCTCTGATTTCAGCTTGCAACATCCTGATAGAGGGACGTCTGACGTGTACACTCTGCGCAACTACGGCAAGCACGTCAACTGTAGTCTGACTGCCGTGTACCCTGCGCAAGTCAGGGTGCTACAGCTCGGTGTATATGGCCTACTGAAGTCACAATCTCTGATTTCAGCTTGCAACATCCTGATAGGGGTCACGTCGACGTGTACACTCTGCGCAACTACGGCAAGCACGTCAGCTGTAGTCTGACTGCCGTGTACCCTGCACAGTCAGGGTGCTACAGCTCGGTGTATATGGCCTACTGAAGTCACAATCTCTGATTTCAGCTTGCAACATCCTGATAGAGGGCACGTCTGACGTGTACACTCTGCGCAACTACGGCAAGCACGTCAACTGTAGTCTGACTGCCGTGTACCCTGCACAAGTCAGGGTGCTACAGCTCGGTGTATATGGCCTACTGAAGTCACAATCTCTGATTTCAGCTTGCAACATCCTGATAGAGGGCACGTCTGACGTGTACACTCTGCGCAACTACGGCAAGCACGTCAACTGTAGTCTGACTGCCGTGTACCCTGCGCAAGTCAGGGGTGCTACAGCTCGGTGTATATGGCCTACTGAAGTCACAATCTCTGATTTCAGCTTGCAACATCCTGATAGGGGGCGTCTGACGTGTACACTCTGCGCAACTACGGCAAGCACGTCAACTGTAGTCTGACTGCCGTGTACCCTGCGCAAGTCAGGGGTGCTACAGCTCGGTGTATATGGCCTACTGAAGTCACAATCTCTGATTTCAGCTTGCAACATCCTGATAGGGGGCGTCTGACGTGTACACTCTGCGCAACTACGGCAAGCACGTCAACTGTAGTCTGACTGCCGTGTACCCTGCGCAAGTCAGGGTGCTACAGCTCGGTGTATATAACCTACTGAAGTCACAATCTCTGATTTCAGCTTGCAACATCCTGATAGAGGGCACGTCTGACGTGTACACTCTGCGCAACTACGGCAAGCACGTCAACTGTAGTCTGACTGCCGTGTACCCTGCGCAAGTCAGGGTGCTACAGCTCGGTGTATATGGCCTACTGAAGTCACAATCTCTGATTTCAGCTTGCAACATCCTGATGAGGGCACGTCACGACGTGTACACTCTGCGCAACTACGGCAAGCACGTCAACTGTAGTCTGACTGCCGTGTACCCTGCGCAAGTCAGGGTGCTACAGCTCGGTGTATATAACCTACTGAAGTCACAATCTCTGATTTCAGCTTGCAACATCCTGATAGAGGGCACGTCTGACGTGTACACTCTGCGCAACTACGGCAAACGTCAGCACTGTAGTCTGACTGCCGTGTACCCTGCGCAAGTCAGGGTGCTACAGCTCGGTGTATATGGCCTACTGAGTCACAATCTCTGATTTCAGCTTGCAACATCCTGATAGAGGCACGTCTGACGTGTACACTCTGCGCAACTACGGCAAGCACGTCAGCTGTAGTCTGACTGCCGTGTACCTGCAGTCAGGTGCTACAGCTCGGTGTATAACCTACTGAAGTCACAATCTCTGATTTCAGCTTGCAACATCCTGATAGGGGCACGTCTGACGTGTACACTCTGCGCAACTACGGCAAGCACGTCAACTGTAGTCTGACTGCCGTGTACCCTGCAAGTCAGGGTGCTACAGCTCGGTGTATATAACCTACTGAAGTCACAATCTCTGATTTCAGCTTGCAACATCCTGATAGAGGGCGTCTGACGTGTACACTCTGCGCAACTACGGCAAGCACGTCAACTGTAGTCTGACTGCCGTGTACCCTGCACAAGTCAGGGTGCTACAGCTCGGTGTATATGGCCTACTGAAGTCACAATCTCTGATTTCAGCTTGCAACATCCTGATAGAGGGCACGTCTGACGTGTACACTCTGCGCAACTACGGCAAGCACGTCAACTGTAGTCTGACTGCCGTGTACCCTGCGCAAGTCAGGGTGCTACAGCTCGGTGTATATAACCTACTGAAGTCACAATCTCTGATTTCAGCTTGCAACATCCTGATGGGGCGTCTGACGTGTACACTCTGCGCAACTACGGCAAGCACGTCAACTGTAGTCTGACTGCCGTGTACCCTGCGCAAGTCAGGGTGCTACAGCTCGGTGTATATAACCTACTGAAGTCACAATCTCTGATTTCAGCTTGCAACATCCTGATAGAGGGCGTCTGACGTGTACACTCTGCGCAACTACGGCAAGCACGTCAACTGTAGTCTGACTGCCGTGTACCCTGCGCAAGTCAGGGTGCTACAGCTCGGTGTATATGGCCTACAGCAAGGAAAGGAACATGGATTTGGCAACCGGAACTATGCATAGGCAAGTCTACCTGTAGTCTGACTGCCGTGTAAAACAAGTCAGGGGTGCTACAGCTCGTATATATGAACCAATTCAAGTCACAACTCTACATCCTGAAGGTCACAATCTCTGTATTTGTACGCAACTACGCAAGCACTAATCTCTGACACGCAGCTCCAACTGTAGTGCCACTGGTGTGATAACGCAGCGCAACTAGAGTTTCAAGCTTGCGGCATCGGATAGAGGACGTCAGTCACACTCTGCGCAACTACGTAGACTCAATGTTGCCAGTGATGTTGCAAAGTCGTTAATGTACTAATCTTAAATAAGGAAACCTTTTCATTCAACATCCTAGATAAGTACAGTCTGACTGCAGTTGTCGACTACCTACGTCAAGACGTCAACTGGTGTCTGACACTGTTCTGTCAAACAGTGAGTTTTGGCATACTGTAATTCAAAACTTGATTTACTTATAAAAGGAACACATCTGGAATTCCATAACTAATATTTTATTTTTTTAGAATGGAAGGTTTTGTTGTTCTTTTATATGTTTCTAAAGATCAATGGCTCTATGCTGGGAAAAACATTTGGTACGTTAACCTACTTACAGTACATTGGTAGGTTAATAGAGCAAAAAGTGGACTGAGAGATAGTTCCTGAAAAAAATGAAGAGAAACAATCCTGGTGGTGTCTATAGTAAGAAGAAGGATAATTTGAAAATAACTCACGGTGGAGCTCCAATTACGGTCCGTGATACGCACTACACTTTCACTGCACTTCACTGTGGTCAGGTGTTCTCCATTGAGTAAAGCTGAATTCTTCTTCAAGTTCATACGATACGTTACCGATCATTGGGATATTGCCGGTGTTTACTCTAAATCGCAGCGTAATTAATTAAAAGTTAATTTAAGTAGTCTTGTACTGTCTGCAAACAGTAATTTTGCTTAGATTTAATGAATGCATTAGTTTTAGTACACTATGATATTTCACGTAACATAACTAATATTTTTTTAGTACATGAATGTAAGGTGCTACTAATATTTTATTTGATAGTATATTAATTAGGCTAATATAGTTTCATAAGGAAAATTGTCCAATTTAGTACGTTAACCTACTCAAAACATCGTTTGCAAAACTCCCCAACGTTAAATTCTTTTTCCCGTCAAATCTCTGCACAGGCTCTATCCCTCGCCTCTTAAATTAAAATTAAATCAGAGAGAGTTATCTGATTTGCAAAAGAATACGAGTAAAATAGTACTCCTATGCCCCTAAGGTAGTAAGCGTTTGCACGTACAGCTAGAAAACTCTACTATTTTTCCCTGTGCTCTTGTGAAAACAAATGTCAAATTGTTCTTAAATACACATTTTGTTTTTATAAAATGATCTGATATGAGTGTGTCTACATGTTTCAGTGTGACAAGCGAGGGATGCCGGACTTTGTGCAGCTGGGAGGCTCAGAGGGGTTGGATCTGTCTACGTACAGCGTGGTGGACTCTATCTGCGGCATGGACTCTCTCCCTGGTCAGCTTTCTGTGCAGTTCTTAGTTTATATACAGGCAATAAATATGTTATAATAGGTAGATGGAACATAGATGCCGAATAACTGAGGCAAGAAAATCAACATAGTTGCGGCAGCCCGAGCAGAGATAGCGATGTCGTCTCTCGCCGTCTTACTCCCCCCTCGACACTACATGCTCGAGTTTGTTCGATGTCGATGACTCAAATGTAACCAAATTGTGCAGTTTTCGAGAATGAATGAAACTTTTGCTTGCGTCAAAGACTCTACTTGAGACGTTTAAAACATTTCTCCCAGCCCTATCTGTGCTTGGGCAGCCGCAACTGTATTGATTTTCCTACCTCAACCATTCAGCATCCAAGCGCAATCTACCTATAATATAATCTTTGCTATATGGAGTCGCGTCACAGCTCCTGAGCTCATGTTTTAGTGCTTTCTTCTTACACAGGGTGTTTGAAAAATGGCGTTACTATTTTCAGAATTTGAGTTTTCGGGTAAAAATAAATATAAAATGTTTTCTCTTCGTTTATCAACCATCATGATTGTCCACAAATAATATTTCAAGAATCGTGTTTACAGTGAAACACCTCAATCGCCTCTTGACACAAAGAAAATTATAGTAGAGGGTTAGTTTGCAAAAGTTCCTCTAAACAATCTTTAGGAATTTTCAAACTTATAAAGCAAGTGCTTACTCACACCTGCAAACGTGACCTCAAACGCCTCTTGACACAAAGAAAATTATCTGGGTCTTCCTTCTTAAGTATTCTCAACAATTAACGCTCTTTGATCTTTGCTAAAACAATGAAAATCAAAACTACAATATTACTGAAACTACTCAGACCAGTTAATATATTGAAACGAACAAAGTAGTGATGCAAACATATGAACATATATTGCTCGTAAAGAACTACTTACCATAGTTTGAAATTGGGCTGCGTAAAACACCCAGTAAACGAGTGTTGATCGCGGGGGAGTCGAACGCGTCGATTAAACCGACACCAAAACCAAAACTGTCACGGAGCCATAAAGCCAAGTCAATTTTCCAACCCAATGACCAGAGTAATCCAAAATTAACTAGTTGTAAACTGTTTGAGATTGGTATGGGTGTTTTGTGAGCTTGTTCTTGTTTGTAAACTAGATTTCGGCAAAGTGTGTCTTGCTTATTTAGGCAAAGTCAAACATTCATAGCAACAACTTTGTTGGAAATATTTCTGACAAGCTATAGTGACAAGTTTTATTTGGAAATAAAAGGTTTTCAAGGGGAATTGTGGTTTTAATTTATTTCATTGTGAACTTTAGTTCACTAAGCTGGTTGAAGATATTGCAACAATTAAAATAAATATTTTAATCGAGAGTTTAAATAATCACTTGGAAGCAAATTAGAATACCATACATCGATATAACAAATTTCATTTCTCAATTATTCTTAGATTAGCCTAGTAATTCAATTATTCAGGATAAGAAGCGTTTAAAATTTTTACTTAAACGTGTTCTTTTGAGTTTTTTTCTCTAACAAATATAAATTGGCTGAAAAAGAAAACAGTGTTTATCATTAAGTCAAAGAGTGTTTATTGTTGATGGATACTCAAGAACAAGACCATTTTCTTTGTATCAAGAGGCGTTTGAGGTCAAGTAGGCAGGTTTGAGTCAAGGTAGTATCAGATTTGGGTTTAGAGCAATTTGCTTTTGTCGTTTCAAAATTCTTAAAGGGTTTTTAGGGAAATTTTCCAAACTAATCTTTAACAACTCCCAACATCTCTGCATTCTGTACAGTCCGCCTTTTGTTATGTTTTCTGCTTTCTACATAACCTGTTTCTTTAAAATTTGTAACTAGTCTGCGAATGCTAGATTGGTTTAGAATACACACACCTGCAAACCTGACCTCAAATGCCTCTTGATACAATGAAAATGATCTTGTTCTTCAACAATAAATGCTCTTCGATTTTTGCTTAAAATAATGATTACGTTTGTTTCACAATAACATAAAATTAGGAAATTAAAACGACAATATTACTGCAACAATACAGACCAGTTAATAGATGTTGAAGCAAACAAACTAGTCATGTAAACTTTATGAACATATATTGCTTGTAAAGAGTGACTTACTACCGTTTAAAATTGTGTTGCGTTAAAAACACACCCTGTAGTACCGCAGTCAATAAACACATGTTAGCCATTAGTAAGTCTGGTTTAAATATCAGTAAATATTTGTTATATTTAATGACCCTGTGTTTAATGCTCACAGAGAGAGTGGTGGAGACAATATTCTGTGGAGTGACGACTGTGAGGCTCGTCTCCAGCGGGGAGTTTGACAACGCAGTCACTCTACAGCTGCGACAAGCTGACGAAGAGGACATCCCTAGTGCCACACTCGTCTGTGGTCTCTGAGGTACTTAGCGTAGCAAACATTGCATGCAGCAAACATCAACAACGTCATAACAACACAACTGACGCAGAGGTGTTTCTGTGATCAACACAGCCATTTCTGACCCCTACGGGCAGCATCCAGAGCTGGATCTGTCAGCTCAAAAACAATCAGAGATGCAAGGCTAAGAATATTGCACTCCTCAACTTTCTGTTTTGGAAGTTTTAAAACTTTTGCCGATCCAGTTAAACTCTAATACCAAAACTTTTAAACCCACTTTAAACGTGAACTTTCCCTTGAGAAAAAATCAATAAAGAAGTTAAAAGACGAAAGTGCAAATAGATTACAAATAATTTCGAGGAAAAATTATTGTTTCTCTTCAAAAACCCACAGGAAATTTAAGAGTTCTTAGTTTTAAAAATTACAAAAGGATCTGTTTAAATATCATCAAATCTGCACAAGCCTACGAGTTACTTAACCATTGTTCACGTCCAAAAACATTTCAAAATCAGCAGGGGTCATTGTGAACAGTATTAAAACTCAATCACTGACAAACAAATAAGTAGTGAACCATCTTTTGCTTTAGTCAGTTCTGATTTTGGACTATAAACCTTGTGAAAAGTATCATAAATTGGAAAATATTTTCTGTTGCAGGCCCTGGCGAAACAATGTAGTTCCTCCTGCCAGATCTCGTCGTCTGAATCTTCTCTCTCTCATCGGTTTGTGTTTCCCCCACGTACTACACAACTACGAGTATATCATCAGTTGCTAAGTGTTGTAGAAGAATTATTTTCGTTAAACTTTGTGTAAATTGATGTACAAAAGAATTATATTGTGAAAGAAATATAACTAATTATAACCCTGAATTTGTATGGATTTATTTTGATTTTTGAACGAGTTTATTTAGAGAAAAATTGAATTATCCCTTATTAAGCAGGCATTAGGGGTAATATTTACGGTGAAAACCTAGAAAGTATTTAAACGCAAGTGAAGCCGAATACAATGCAGCATTTGTTGTCCAATGCAGGCAGTGGACAAAATGTTCGCCGAGCACGCATGCTGTAAGTAAGGGTTATTCTTATTCCCAGTGGCAATCTGACTGGTATGGGGATCTGCCTGTGCAGATAACCAAATACTCGGGCACAGCAAAGAGCTGGGTAGGGGTTTGTACATAATCAGTACGACATGTATTCTCTATCGGTCAGGAGAGTGACTAACTGGAGGTGCATCAAAGAAGGTTCACTCTTGAGAGTCAATTGGCTGAAGATAGAGTGAACATTATTGGTAACCTCCGTTTTGATCTAGAAGACCTCTGTGAAGCAGTTTGGAGACTTATTTAGGTTCATTTTCTGGGCCGCCTTGTCGCCGAACACGAATCTTCGAACCCCGTTACCGTATCTTGATCCGTTCGGATGTTATTCATTGTTATACATTTTCTGGACCACCTAGTCACTCTGTTTACTAATGGTATGGTCAAAGCAAAACTTAAAGAAATGCATTTTTCTTTATAAAATTTCTATTTAATAAGTAAACACGTAACAAAAAACCCCTTGGTTAAATAATTTGTATACAGTCAATTTTAACCACAAGTGTTTTTGCTGAGTTTTAATAATTATTTATCAATGCATAGCAAATTCATATCAAAGTATATAGTTTTAAAATTGAATTTTACTAAACCCAGATCATTATATAGTTGTCTTTAAAGAACCATTAGTTTATTTATAACACTAGATGACCCGTACTGATCCGCAACAGTGCCAAGAAAATCGTTTGTCCACGCATAACTCCTCCTAGATGTAATTAAATACGTCGAATGATATCTCTAATGAAAGAACATGATTCACTGAGTGTTCTTAGAGCAAAATAAACCATTTATCTCAGTAATAACCTGAGATATGGCAGAACAAAGCAAAGAAAACATGGGAAAACAACAGCCTTTTTTGAGTATAACTTGAGAAGGGCAAAAGTTAAGCGACTTTTGATGTTTGATGACAAATCTATGCATAAATACCTTTCATTACAAAAAATGAAGAAAATCGGCCTGATAGAACGGTTGTACTGGCTGCCATTAAATTGGCCTAAGTTCTTTTTATATATAGATTTACTTAGTAAGCTAAACCTTACAGTAACTCTGTTACTGCTCTACCGATAGCAATTTTTCTAACAGTTTAGCAAACTGCCGGAAGAGCGCAGCATACGTTTAAAAATCTATCCTACCATTGTACTGGTACTGGTTTGATCGCTAGGTGTAGTGCAAAATAAACGATCTGGGTTTTAAAAATAATTCATAATTAATTCAGAGAACCTACACTATTATTATTATTATTGAAATTATCTCTTTACGTAAATAATCATGAAGAAAAATAATTGTAGCAGGATAATAACACCGTTTCCTTGCTAAACATTTTATGTTTCTTAATTTGATTTCCCAAATTCATATTAACGTTATTTTTCAACGGATGTATACATTAATCACTTGAGGTTATTTTTTTATTATATTAGTTCAGTATAATATACAGCGTAACAGAATTTTGTAAATCTAGTGGTGTTTTTAGTTTTTACAAACATTATTTCCTTTCGATTGTATGTGTAAAAACTCCCTGATATCAAAGTAAAAGTTAATTACAACTGGTCGATTCCATAAGTTCTTTTTATAAAACAACCATATTCTTATAAGTT
The DNA here is from genome assembly GCA_018831715.1 of Matsumurasca onukii. Classification (NCBI taxonomy): domain Eukaryota; kingdom Metazoa; phylum Arthropoda; class Insecta; order Hemiptera; family Cicadellidae; genus Matsumurasca; species Matsumurasca onukii. Next base: position 60,442,552 of record CM032061.1, on the reverse strand, counting down.
ATACAGGGTCCGATAGTCAAACCTAACGTGTTTTAAAATGGAATAAACAAAAAAGTTGTTGAGATATTTTAAATATTATTTTTTTATTGTAAAGAGGAGAATTGGAAATTTTATATTCATAATAATAAAAAAAAATATTGCCAAGCCTTAAGGTAAACAAATGCACTTTCTGTATCAAAAGTTAAAATAACAAATACACAACATGAAGTGGTTATGTGGAAGACATAACTTTAAAACCTTAACTTCGCTACCAAAAAATTTCATTTTTTTCCATTTCAAAGACGCGCTTGGTGAAACACTTTTTAAACAGGCATTCATAACCAAGGGCGTATTCGTTACGTATTTAATTATCAGTGTCTTAACGTCCCTTTAATTTTCAAATGTCTTAGAAGTTAAACGTATATAGCTTTAAAATTAAATTTTACCAATCCTAAACCATCCTGTAGTAATTATAGCTGTTACAGTGGAACCTTGATATAACGAACCTCAATACAACAAAATCCTTCATATAACGAATTTTTTCAAATCCCCTTCAATTCTCCATAACACTCAATGCAAATTACACCTCTATATAGCGAAAGAAACACTTTGAAGACCCTTGATATAACGAATTTCGGTCCCCCAAAAGCCACAAGCAGTACCTTAATATAACGAAATTCAGGAACTCTTAACCTCTACATAACGTAGTCCACATCTAAATAACGAATTTCCACGTTCCGAACCGCTATATAACGAATTTCCCTCTGAGAGTGTAGTGCTGCAAATCAATAAGCAAGGCGACAAGTCTGAGCCGACAGTGAAAGATGCTCGTGCGTTGAAAGATGTGTTTGGGGAAAAAGGGTGTTTAAGTGATAGTGTTATAAATTCAATCAACGAGCTGGATTGCACTCTAGATTTAGTCCAAATCACAGGTAAACACACTATAATTTTTTATAACGAAAGTAAACAATCTGGGAACATAAGAATATGTTTATAGAGTTCCCCACAGTTTATATTATAACTGTACATGATAATTTTGACATGTTTTAACTTTTACTATTTTTGTTAATTTTTTTTCCTTGCATTATTGCCACCTTCCCCAGAAACGGCCTTGGGGTAAGGTGGGCACAAATGAATATGGCCACGCCTTGGGGCAAGGTGGCACATCTTATCTTAATGAATATACGTATGTTTGGTAGTAAAAAATACAACTCGTTATACTGAAAAACTCATTGTATTAGTTATAAAATTACAAAAACAAATCGTGCTAGTATTAATCATCAAAAGGATTAAATAAATCATCGCAAGGGTCACAGTTTACACACTTAAAAAATAGATCACGGCCTCCAGCGCAGTCCTCGTGAGCCCAAAACAGACATTCTGTGCATTGCATCCATTGCTCACCCGGCTTGCTTGTGCTAAAGGGTGATAAGCAATATAAACAGAAGCATTCATCTTCTTCGTCGTCATTTTTGTCTTTTTTTCTCTTCTTTTCTAGTTTTTGCTTCTTGGGCTTTGGATCCTTAGGCAATTTTTTTCTTTTGGCTGCTTCTTGCTCCGCTCTAAGAGCCTCTTTGACAGGTGTGTCTGTTAGTATTGCAGTTTCTCTTCTGCGTTTACCTTTGTTCGTTCCTTTTCTTTCTCCGGCTTTCGGGTAAGGGCGGATTTGTTCTGGGGTCACTTTTGAATTTGCCATTTTAGTCTTTGGAGTGACAGGGTCTATGGATATGTTTAGATGATGACTACCTGATGCATAATCAGGTCTGGATGACGGTCAGGAGTTGAGGATCAAGGGAAGTCAAGGTGTGCGGTTTTGCCTACTCGAAGTTCCCAGACAATGCTCATTTAAAGGGAGTCTTGGAAAAATAATGTCTGGTCCAGAAAGGATCTTAGAAACCGAAGGGATGATTTCGTTAGTCTCCTCGTCTCGCTCCAAGTTAGGATCAGGTCTGTCAGTGACGTACGAAGAAAATTCGCTGTCTTCAAAAATGTTGGGATTAAATGGGAACACCCCTGTCGCCCTGAACCCGTTCATAATGCTTGAAGGAGTAGCAGCTCTTGGCAGTGCTTTTTCTAAAATAACTGGCACATCATATATTGTCATGGTTTTACCAGGATTGTTAACCATCCAAGAGTCACAAGCAGTGTTGACATATTTTATGAACGGACCGTAGATAGTCTTGTCGCACGGTTGCAATTTATAACTGCAATGGGGTGGGAATGATACCACTGTTATCCCGTTGTCTTTGTTAGTTCTCGAAAATCATCACATCGGAAAAACTCGAGCATGTAGAGCCGAGGGGGAAGAAAGACGGTGAGAGATAGCAGCGCTATCTATGTTTGGGCTGTCACAACTATGTTGATTTTCCTGCTACAACCATGTGGTATCTATACCGATCGACCTACCATTACATTATCTTTGTACAAACATATTATAAAACTAGTGAACTTATAATTTTCTGACAAACAAAAGGAAGACTAGGCACCTATAAATAACATTGAAATTTGTTACAAAAATGTCATTAAGTCACGAATAAAGGCAAAATAAAAACTGATATCACTAAATAGGATTTAATGTCAAACATTACACTTTTATGTTACAACATAAAGATCTTTGCTGTTACACAACACAAAAATAAACACACTAAAACCCATGCAAATTAGTAAGTAATAAATAACAACAAAATCTATAAAAAATCAGTCAATCTCAGTACATGCAAACAAATTGTTTCAGTGGCGTAAATAGCACCCCCGCAGTGCAGGAAGGGGCGCCGAGATTCGGGGGTCGCTGGGAAAATAGCAAACATTCTGAGCTCAAGGGGAGCAGCTTGTTAACGCGATAGATGATATCAATAATTTCACTGTTTCCACATTAAGTAAGTGTTGCGGTTCGTGTTTTGTTTATGATTTAAAATGGAAAATTAGCAAAGAAGCAACCTACCGAGTCACTGAATTCCTACTGCCTCTGACAAGCTTGTCTGTGGTAATGCAGCGCGGCCATTACAGCCTCACCCGCGTGGAATTGAAATGCAGCAGACAGCTGAGCAGTGGATATTTGAGGAATTCAATAGCAAACACAAGACTGAGCTCTCTAGCCCTACTAAGTATAGAGTGAAAACAAGCACGTGCTCTTAATTTAGAGAATCTTGCAAATAACTTTTTGAATTAATCATCCCTCACTAATTTTATTATAAGGAAAACTACTTTATAAAGTAGCTATTTTATAACAGCTGCATAGTCTACAGCGGTCAGTATTGTATAGAAGAAGTAAGATAGCGCATACAGTAGAGGGGGTTGAGGGTGTATCCAGCGGGCCTTGGTTAAGGTGTGAGGAGGCCGGAGGGGGACGCCAAACTGTCGGTCTGGGGAGGCTGGGGCCGTGGAACATACTTACGTAACTGAATTGTTTGAGTATAATATTATTTTTAAACACAATAGTTTTACTATTAAAATGTTTGAAATAAAATTAAAGTATATCTGTAGGAAATACAACCGTAAGAAGTCATCAAAGTATTAAAATTTAATATTCTTTGCAAGCTGAAAATAAGGATGTAAATTTAATTCCTTAAAAGGTCTATTGATATATTTTACTTTTCATAACAAATGTATTTGTACAAAGAATCAACACTTATATAAAGTGTTAAGTTTGTTGATTTAAAATGTTGATTCTTTGTACAAATACATTTCTTATGAAAAGTAAAGTATATCGACACAACAGAAATAAATACACTTGTTAGATTTACATACAGGGTATACAAAGTATACAATGCAATTATCAAATTTCATGTATTAAATATTAGTTAATCTCTGTGGCAAAAATGTATATGAAATTCACCTTCAGCTTAGGATTGCTTATCATTAGTCGTAGATTGGAATATTATTGCAAACGTGTTGGTAAAATCTCCTATGTTTACACTAAAATATTTTGACACTCCATAAAGTTCAACACTTTCCGTAGTGACTTGATAACAACAATAATAACAGATATACCTAAATAAAAATAATTTAAACTACCTATTTGTACTGTAGAAATAATATAATACAAGCTAGGTTACACGGTAAAAAAATGGCTCGTCCTACGTTGTAAGACTTTACTCTTTGAATAAACCGCATCAAAGATAATGTTATGGTAAGAAGATCGCCGTAGATGCCACATGGTGGAGGCAGCAAAATCAACATGGTTGCGACAGCTCAAGCACAGATAGCGCTGCGAACTATGCCGTCTCCTACCATCTTTCTCCCCATAAGCTCCACATGCTCAAGTTTGTCCGATATCAATGACCAATGTGACCAAATCAAGCAATTTTTGAGAACAAACAAACTTGTGTCTACTTGAGACTCTTGAAAGAATTTCCACGAAGAGTTATCTGTGCTTGGGCTGCCATAACTATGTTGATTTTCCTGCCTCAGCCATTAGGCATCTATGTACAACCCACTTCATAACATTATCGTTGCCGTATTTAGTGGTATTTCAATACCTATACGTAATACATCTTACACATACTGGAGAATTTGACACCCCTTCACTTCTCAAACCGTTTCTACCGTAATCTTCATTGAACATGTATGTGAACAATCTAATTCTAAGCTCTTCCCACCGTTATCATCCAGTATGTTTTTAAAACCGTAAAACTAAAACACAAGAGATTTTGCCAACATAAACAAGAGGGGAAAAAGGCATAGTCTGTCATATTACAAAGTTCCGACGGTCACGCCAAATTTTGTAATTGGGTGTAGCGAAAGTATGAATCCCCTTCCATAACTTGTTGACAAATCCAAATAAATAATAAATAAACAAAACAAAACATCGAAAAGCATTAAATCAAGCAACTTTCCGGGGTAGTTTCGTTGGAGTGAGTAAAAAATATCTACAATAATCACAGATTGATATACATATCAAAACATTGTTGAAGTGTAGACACTCGCTACTGTTAATACTAGCGAATTTCCTGTAACCTGGGGATAACTCTTCAAAAATTGTCCGAGGGGTTCCTTACTTTGGTTACACCTGGTCAAAAGTAAAATGTTACATCATCATTTTAACATAATTAAAAGAAAACCATAATTAAGGCACACAGTATTACAAGCACAAATTGCAAATTATTTAATTCAGAAGGGCATCAATTTTGTAATAAACATTGCATGATATGAGAAATCTACAATCTAAATAGCCAAAACTGAACTAATACATTTAAAACCAAACTTGATTGAAGTTTTGAGATTAATGTCAAAACTATGAAAGATTAATAGGTAGATTGGAAGCTTTGTTGTATTCAGAATTGACTGCAGAACTCTAAAACATCTAGTGGATTTAATTACCAATGATAAAATTACATACAGTTAATTATAATTTAAGAGTTTGATATTATTGAAAGTCTTATACCTTTTACTGAGGTTAATGCGACCTAAAAGTGGTGAGGACAAAAGTTTTAAAATTCATTTTGATCATAAAAATATGTCTACATCTAAAAGGCTGCAATGAAAACAACAGCTATACTTTCACTCTAAAGAGTGTACAACCGTAGTTAAGGGTCTGCCTCAGTTGTTACCTTGGAGAAAGCCTGAACTAGTCCGCCCAAGCAACACTGATAATACAAGGCCTACTGATAACACAGTACACGATGATGGATCAAACAATGATAACAGTTATGTAGAGGAGGAAGAAAATTCTTATACCGCCAATGACAACGACAATGACAACGGAAAGGAACCTATGCGACCTCCTGCAACGGCTCAAGGTGGCCCACCACTCGAAGAAAAAAAAATCTGAAAAGGTTGCTCACATTGAGAAACGTATGGATGAGGCATATCATTTTTTTGAAACAGGTCGCTACTAAACCAAAACCACCAAAAGACGTTAGCCAGTTGTTTTGTGATCTGCTCTGTCGAAATTGCAAGCAATGGATGAAGACAAACGAGAAATAGCTATGCACGAAATTGACAACGTGATGTTTCGCCTTAGAAATCCCAGTCAACAAACACGCAACATGCAAGTCAGCTACTTCAATCCCCAAACACAACAGTTTGTTCACCATGGTAATAAGCATCACTATGGATATCAATACCCTATTCATGGCTCAGGCACACCATCTACATCTACAACACCAACCCCTTCCCTACTGCTAGTTCATCGCGATGCGATTTTGAAGAAGGTTCATACAATGCGGATGATGATTGCCCAAATACAATTGCCGATCTGTTCACAAACTTCCAAAAGTAATTTTGGTAATTTAGAATATAGTTTCTTTGTATGTTTTTAGACTGATTACTATAATGTTTGTCGTTACTAGCTTAAGGTTTAGGTTAATTTAAAATGATAAAGAAATAAGTTTTTAGAAGACAAAATTAGTTACGTTTTTATATTAAACACATTTCTTAATATTATTATTATTTCCTCTCGAAGGTTAGAAACTGAAACATTTCAAAAGCAAATTTGTTTTTCACTTGACACAATTAATGCATTTAGTAAATACACACTTCATATTGTTTTGTAACTGTGAATATGATAAAATATACCTTTATTCCATCTTTCAATTCTTCCATTAATGCCTTGCATGCTTCTTCAACACATCTTGAAACAGTTTGTTTAGAGACTTTGAATAGGAAGGATAAACTGCTATAGCTGTCTCCACTTGCAAAATACCTTAAGGCTACAGCACTTTCTTGAACAGGAATACTTTTTCGCATGTTGGTATCTTGTTTCGTTAAAATTGAGCTATTCTATGTAGCAGATGTTCAAATTCAGTAGATGACATTCTACAGAAATTATGAAATCTTCCAGATGGTTCTTTAGTCAAATCAACCAGCATATCACTAACATTATACCTGGAACCAAAATTGTGTATGAATAGCATATCACTAACATTATACCTGGAACCAAAATTGTGTATGAATAAATTTGGTTAGATTTCTAAGTTTGGATAGGAGAGATGTGTCCCAATAATATTAACAGACAAACAATATAATTTTCTATTGATCATTATTTTTTTTTAGACAACTGTATTGATTAAGTTACACAACAGTAAGGACTTTGGACCATAGAAATATTAACTACAAAAAGTTACAATAGATTGTTATTTGAAGTTTATGTTGAATGAGTTAGATCGTTTTCTTTATTTTTTCAAGAACAAATGTTATTAATTTTTTTTGACACAAAAACATACAGAACCGCAAAGAAACCGACTACTTGAAATTTTTCACGAGAAGGGATATTTTACTTCCGTTTGACTGAGCTACTTGCCAAAACCAAACTTTGTTTTAACCACCATTTATGAAATGAACTTACCTTGTCCGGCTTTTGTTCAATGAGTCGACCCACCAACGTGGTTTTGTTTTTTACTAACTTCTCCTTCAAAAACTCGCCACTGAGAGCAACATAATACGCGGCTGCACATGCAACAACTTCATCGTCCTCTGAATCACTCATCATCAATCACTAATCACAACATTTTTAACACCAACTACACTGATCCACGCACTGCTGCGGAGTGGACAGGCGCGTGTGGTCGCCTGTGCCTCGCGCCTTCACCCGCCATGCACCGCGCCGTGGGAACGGTGAGCCCGTGTCTTTACCTGCAGTCTGGCGTCTGTTGACAAAACTCGCCTGGCGCATGTGGAGTGACGGATCACACGTCGTGGGAACGAGGCTTAAAGCCTCGTTCCACGGCCACCTACACCGTAAGGCCTTGTCTGCCATCCATCGGATAGCTGGTCGTGGGAACAGCTTGCCTGTGTACGACTGACGTCCGGTCAGGCCGTCCGGGGCGGCCGGAACCGTTCCCGATTTGAACGGGAAAAACGCGGCACATCAAAGGCCTGTGGTCCGAGTTGAGGCGGGCGAGTCTGCTCTGAGGCACCGTTCCCACGACCTGATAGATGCCAGACTAGGCTAGACAATTTTGTTTACTCAGTTCAGTTGAGTGTGTCACCGCGTTAGAAATGGAGTGGACGAACGAAGTTATTATTGAGTTTCTAGACCTATATGAGGCCGAACCGGCAATTTGGAACCCGCAAAACGAGCACCATAAAGACAGGAACGTCGTCTACGATGCGTGGAAGCGCATTCAAGCGCAAATTAGTGTTGAGTGTTCATTGAAAAATCTTAAACGGAAGAAGGAAAACTTAATGTCAACTTTCAGGAAGTTGTCAGCAAAAGTTAAGAAAAGTTCTACAACGGGCAGTGGAACATGTGAAGTGTACAAGCCGGAATGGTTCGCATATGAGAAAATGGCATCCTTCTTGCACACTGTTTACTCAGCACGGGGAACTACAACAACTGAGGTAAGAAATACTCCTAGCCCTGCTCATTATTTTTAGATAACTTATTACGGTACCTATATTTAGGTTAGGTTAAGTTAGGTTATGACAGGATATTTTATGTTGGGGTAACATAATTGTGTACCCTAATTCAATGGCACTCAATCACGATCTTTTTACTATTGATGTATGTTAACTACTTTATATTTTATATATTATATTTTATTATATTTAGTAGCTGGTTTTTAAAGTACGTTTCAATAGCTTTATTATTTGATGTTTTGATGTCTGCTGTAATTAATTCAGATAGATTCTGTTAATATTTCTTAACAGTTGCATTACAACATGTTTGCCGTGTTATAACAGAAATATTATAAAGGTTAGAAAATAACATGGATAAGCTAGAAAGAGACTTTATTATATAATAATGTTTTATGACAGATTTAAAAATAAGTGAGAAAATTATCAAACAGATCAGAAAAGTTGTTAAAAATTAGCGAAAATATGCATACAAAAGTCTAAATGTTGTAGAACAATTATCTCACTGGTTGCCATAATTTCTAAATATGAAAAACACAAAATTGCTCACTTAACAGTACTTGTCTTGCCAAGACAACTTTCCGCTTGTTGTAAAGTATTCAGCAAAAGATGTGCGAATTGCCTTAGCTATTGCACCTGGTTTTCTGGGCGTCCTCTTTGTACTCATGAATGAAGTCATTCCACTTTGGTCGTCCCTCCATGTTCCTGGGACTAATCTTCCTTCATTTTCAGTATCAAAAGTACCGGGAGGTGTATAAATTGTAGCTGATGAATGACTCTTCCTCATGAAGTTATGTAAAAGTACACATGTTAAAGTGACATTTGTAACTTTTCGGGGTCCAACAACATTGGTTTCCTAAACACCCTGAAAACTGAAGCCATTATGCCAAACACGTTTTCAACTACACGTCGTGCACGACATAACCTATAGTTAAACACTCTTTCGGGACTTCCTTTGTCTAACAAACCGGGGTACGGTTTCATCAAATGACGAGTTAGGGCAAAAGCGGAGTCACCTACAAAGACACATGGCAACACTTTGTCTGATGAAGGCAACTGCCTATCCCGTGGAAGATTAAGCTGCCCTGTTTGTAGCTTTGAAAACAATGATGAGTTATTGTAAACTCCTCCATCACTTATGCGACCTTGACAACCAATGTCAACATAAGTAAAACAGTAATCTGCATCCACGAGGGCAAGGAGTACTACACTGAAGTGTCCCTTGTAGTTAAAAAAATCAGTGCCTGCATTTGGTGGGCACTGTATGACGACGTGTTTGCCATCGATTGCTCCCAAACAGTTTGGGAAATTCCATTGCATCTCGAAATGTTTGCTAATGGCCAGCCACTCTTCTTCATTCTGCGGTAACTGAAAAATAACAATGATTAATTACCCTCTGCAAATCAAATTATGTGAAAGTAGGTTATCAAAGTTATGTTGGTGAGTGAACCATTGAATGATCGGTTAAAGGAAAAGTCTCACATTGTAAAATATTAGTCAAATATATATAAATATCCAATAAATTACCGTGTTGGCCACTCACTGGTTATATCCCTCGTTACGTTACAATTTGTGACCGACGTAATAATTATTTATGATAAAATGTAGATTAATTACATGTATTTAAAATTGCAGGTGATATGTCCACTATTAGGTTAATTATTACTTGTACATGATTACTAATAACATCTATTAACACATACATTTATTGCAGAGACCAAAAAATGATGATGCTCCTTTTGAAGATAATACTCCACCAGACAATGAAGATGAACCTTTTAATGCCGCACATAACGAGGGCGAGTCTACTGGATCAAAAGACAACGACAGAGACTCTGGAAACTCAACTGTTCATAAAGGTGGTCCTCCAGTTGGAAGAAAAAGGAAGCCCGAAAACGTGGTTGTTATTGGACAACGAATGGATGAGGCTTATGGCTTTCTAAAACAGGTCGCTACAAAACAAAAAATGAAGAAAAGTGAAACTCAACTGTTTTGTGATCTTTTGTGTACCAGGTTGGAAGTACTTGATGAACATAAACGCGATATCGTTATGCACGAAATTAATAACCTTATGTTTCACGCTAAAAACTCCAATTGTCTGCTTAATGCCATGCCCAATCAGCACTTTTACCAACAACCACCTAATTTTACAAATTTTAACCATTTGTACCAGCCTTCAGCCTTTGGTTCTAGCGAAAACTCGCAGTCCCTTCTTTCACCTGCACCTACACCGAACCCATCCACTTCATCACAAGGTAATGGAGATGCCATTCCACAACATTCCGATACAGAACATGGAAGTATTGTTGAACTATTGTCTAATTTCAACAGCAATCAACAATAATGCTTGCAATTCTTTTACGTATACCCAGTTATACAAACATTGTGTGGACAATAAATGAAGTTATAATAAAATAAACAACTTCTTACCTTTACTTCTTCTTTGAGTGCTTCCATTAAAGCCTTGCACACTTCGTCAACGCATCGTGATACAGTTTGTTTTGATATTTTAAATAAGAATGATAAACTTGCATAGCTGTCTCCACTGGCTACAAATCTTAAAGTTACAGCTAATCTTTCTTGAATCGGAATACTTTCTCTCATGTTTGTATTCCTTTTACTTATCCTGGGGCCGATTCTACCTAGTAAATATTCAAAGTCACTAGAAGACATTCTGCAAAGTTTGGAATCGTCCTGATGGTTCTTTGGTTAAGTCAGTTAGCATGTCGCTACCATTGTATCTGGAAAAAAACATTAACTTTCAGGCCGCAGTTGCAATATTAACCAAATACTGTACAGGGATTTTCCTAATTAATGTTTAGGGATAATAACTTCAGGACATTGTACACTCGTATTAAAAATTATTGTTAAAATAACTTATCGCCATCTGACAGAAACGCAAAGCTAAATCAATAGTTTATTTTAATATTTCACATAGTGTAGCCGGGAAAGTCCGCACGGAATGTTTAATGTTTAAAAAATTCTGATCCATTCAAAATTTATTAAATAATACATCTCACTGTCAAGAAAGAATTGTTTAGGATTTACGATGGGGACATTTTTGGATGGTTGAAAAATTACAGTACTCCATGTTGTTACTGAAAATATTCTAGTTATTATAGTTATGATTAAAATATAAATATTTGCCCCTAGCGATATTTGTACCCCCTACTACTTGAAGTTTTAAAGTGCTGAGTGATCAAAGTTCAAAAGCATGGAGCTTATTTTAGGAACGTCTTGCAAGAAATTATTTTAGTGTTGTTAACGATATAATATTGAGTAGTTTATCTCAAATGTGCATTTTACGAGTACATTAGCTTATTTTAATACGAGCATTTTATTATATGGGTTTGTTTATAGTATTTCCTATAAACACAGTATGGAATAAAGCCACATCTAATAATGTTTGCAATGAACGGTTTTATAGACTGACTATAATATACTCACTAATAAAAGGAACAATTTATTCACTAACATCATTGACGCACTTCAATGGTATATCTAAAGTGATATAGACAATACTTACCTTTTACGACTTTTGTTTAACATACCAAAGTCTCATAAATAGTTGTTTCATTAGAAATCAAACCAGGGCAACAGAAGCTAAAGCGCACCTGGTGTGGGTAGAGAGATTTTTCTTTGCGATTTGTTACTCTAATTCAGTATGCTCACATTGTCCTTTGTCCTGACGGCTTTTACTCCTTTGTCCTCCACCCCTTGCTTCAACGTCCCTGCCTTCCTCATCACCACACCCAGTACAAGAAGAAACCATCCTATAAAAGAGCCCTACAATGTCCAGCCGGGCTGTATCAAGAAGGAGCACACAAGCAACTTCAAGACAGTGGTGACTCAATTTCTGACCAACCTTAATATCTAGAAGAAGAAAGACTTTCTTAAAAACTTTTAAATGACATGTTGTAACTTCTTTTTTTAACATGAAAATTGTCCTATGATACATTTCTTTGAGATACCAACCGGCCATATAAGAAAAAGAATACTTTATTGTCATTAAACATGAAATGCAAAGAGGTTATAATTACCTAAGGTGAATATGGAATGATGGTGAGTATGCTGAGTGATTTGATGGATGATGAAGTGCAGTCTTGCTACTAACTAGTAACTAGGGCCGACTGTTCCCTAGCTTGGGTCATAAATTAATAATAAATAATTTATTTCCAATTCATATTTATAGTCAAACTTAAAGTAGCAATATATTGATTGTAAGACACATTACGAGCAACAATTGGAAATACTGGTTGGTAAGAAATATATTAAGAGAATTGATTCTGCATGATAGAAATTCTAGGTAATTGAAAAATTACCAATATAGATTGCTGGCTGTAAACAATAAAGTGTTAAGATATATTGTGCTAACTGCTTGAAAAAACTCTGTTTAGTTTCCATTTTGATATTCTTATGTATGATTTCAAAATAATTCCTACACACTGCAGCTAATTGAGACCCAATCCAATAAGATAGTTTGTTTAACTTTCCAGAGGTCGCATCACGGAGGTTACCTCCGGATGTGTCTCCATTCGTTAATCAGATCTCTTACACACAAGCTGAAAGCCTGTGAATCCGTGTACCTTTTGTTCTTCTGTCTTAGAACAAGATAAAATATAATTTTGCCACTTACAACTTTGATGCAATTAGCTTTTTACTGTTTACACTCAACTCTCGATTAACTGGGATCTGATTAACTGCGTTGTAGCTTAACCGTTCTGGACAGACAATTTAAAAAAAATCACCGCAATCTACAACGCTAACGTATAACACGTGATCCGTACAAGAGAACGTGTAATAGACTGTAGCGGTAACAGATGGCATGGACAATGATGGGAACTAGTCGATAGTCAAAGAAATTGCATCCGATACTAGTTTACTTGCCCAATAGGGCAATTATTAAGACGCAATACGCTCACTCGGCATTTCTAAAGCAGGAATCACGGTTTATTTTACTGGGATTGATGAGATTTAATACCAGCCCGTGTCTTCGTGTATCAGCAAAGGTCAGCTCGACTTTTGAGTACCGCTTTCGGATAGAAAAATCATGAATTAATTGAAACCTGCACCTAAAATATCAAGTGAATCATTGGTTCCAGGAACCGAAGTTTTGCCGTGTCGGTGATTGGTTCCGGCAAGAACCGTGGAACCGATAACCGGAACCGACCCATCCCTACTTAGAAACCTACGCAGCAAAATTAAAAAACGTTTTTAGTTCAAAAGCAAAAATCAGTGACAGACTAATTTGGAAGAATGTAAATATGAAACGTCATGTCTTGTACATAGGTTATTGTAAATAAAAAATAGTGTGTTATGAAAATATATTTACGTAGTGTGTTAGATTATTTTGTGTACATGTATTCTACAGTAGGCTACTTTCTTTTCTGCTTTAAAACAATCAGGTTGGTTAACTTAATACACTTCTGTTACTTAAATACAATTGATAGTCAGTATATTATCGTAAATATTTCATTTCCCCCTTCCAGCTCTGTTTTTAGACTTTTATGGTTATCCGCATTTCGCTTCCGAAGCTTTAACCCGACTTTATCCCGGATAATCGAGAGTTGAGTGTACATTATAGCCTGAAGATAACTTTCGTGACGTGCCTCTCCAAGTTATGTGTCAACCCAGATTTAACCTCCGTGTGTGACCCTGCTTGCAGCTGGTGTATTCTGTTTTTGTAGTTCTATATTTTGTGTGTGTTTCACTTGACCTATATATATTTTATTTCAGTAAAATGTTAATATAAATGTCATACTGTAAGAAAGTAACCTACAGGTGCGCCCTCTTATGTTTGAAAAACCCTTGTGACCTCTGGAAGGTTAAGACTTAAATATTACAACGAGGTTTGAGGTTTTAAAAAGTATTCCAATGATTCTTCTAGTACAGTACCTACCATGTAATCGCCTGGATGCCAGTTTCTTGGCAATATAAATTCTAATGATTCAAAAGACACAATGGTTTTGTTCTCCTTGGAACTAAAAGTAAGAAAACTCATGAAATATAACTTTATTCCTACTAGACCTTTGACGTTTGAATACAGAACATACCTCAAAGGCTCCAGGTAAAGAGGGTCGTAGTGGATTCCGTCGAAGATCAAGAACACTCGATGATCGTACAGCTGATCCTCACCGAACCGGTTGATGATGGCATTCACTGTGTCGACCACAGCAATCTCCATACCGTAGAACTTGGATAGAACTGCTAGTTCAATTGCTCCTAAACACACGAGAGTTGTAAGGACTTTTTGGGTCAACGTAAAAAATATTTGAGGATGAAAACTAGCGTGGATGTAAAGGGAATTCGCTAGGGTTCTTCATGCCTCAGTCATGATTTAATAGTTCTTGGAAACCTTATTAATACATTAAAATTGTTAATTTTAACTAGAGCTTAAGTTAAAAGCTTAAATACAGCTGTAGGCTTGTATGGTCGGTGTATAGCTATAGCTCTTAGATTAGATCAGGAATGGAGATAATTCTAGATTCCCATGTCAACCTTGTGTGCTCTCCGAGTGTGCTATGCTAGGGGATAACTATGTCTAACAAGCCTTGGGATTTGCTTTCCAGTGCATGATCCAGAACATGCATCTGGCAATGATCCCGCAAAGATTCCTCTTCTCCTAGGCTCTAAAGGTTCACACTCCAGGAGCCTGGCAGTCTCTGAGAATTCAGTGTGAGACAATTTGGTATTCACTACTCTGAAACATGTCAAGCTTGATGCAATGAAGGATTTGTAGTTGTATTCGGCAAAAAGGCCTGCTGTTAAGAAAATGTTCTGCCATTCAAAAGATGAGGGAAGGAAAATTTGAAAAGCAGACTTAACTCACCTCCCCAGGACTCTGGCCGCAGGATCCACTTGCAGTACTCGTCGTTGGGGCGACCGAGGATTGCCTCGTTGTAGTTGTCCGGGTCACTCGACACCGCCTCGGTGATTATCTGTCGCATGTAGCTACCACACGTCACATCCACTTTACCTGCATGCCGAACATCAAACTCATATTAATGTGGTCTTAAAAAATTAACTAAGCTAACCTTTTGTCTGGGTGATGACAATGAACAGGATTTTTTGTTGTAGCAACTTCCACCTAAGCTCTGGCAAAAAGCTCCCATGAGCTTTGTTGGTTGCGGGCATTTGTATTTTTGTGCATTGGCAACAAAGTACGGATACCATATAGATCACGTTGTTGCACAGCTAATGATAAGCCTGTGCGTCGATTGTCAGTGTTACTACGTAGTGATGGTATCACATTTTTGCAGAGGAAAGCTGGTTCCGTTAGACTGGGGGGCAGAGGTTAATAACTTCATTGGGTTTTGAACGAATGTAAGATAATAAAAATTGTAAACGACAGGTATATGTACTTTGTAAAGGGTTTCAAATAAATTCTTACAGATAATACGACAAAATAAACGGTTTAGGTACACTAGGCCTAGATGCCTATGCTAAGCTTGCATATCTAGTAACTCACCTCCAAGAACAAATCCAATGCTTGTAAACAGGCAAGAATTGTCAGCTGGAACCACTTTTTTCAACAAGATTCCAGGAACATCCATTGAACTATCTGATATGTGACGGCGGGTGATGTTACTTTCGGACACTTCTCCTTTTATACCACCATCATTTAAATTTTTGGGGGGTTCTAGGCCTACTATTTCTTCAATAATTAGAGTATCACCTGAATTTATATTACTAGCCTCAACTGTTTTCTCTAAATTAGTTAGGTCCAAAGGTTTTGGGGGAAATCCCGACAAAATGTTCACATTCTTTGGAGCAATATTAGTAATTTTTGAAAGCTCAGTTTTTAAAGAGGCCAAGGTTGTTGAGGGCTGGATAGTGTTTAAAACAGTTTGGCCGTTTTTCGACTTTATTTTAAGCAACAGACTAGTCATAATTTTAATGCTGAGCTACAACCTAATCTTGGTTATTGAGCTACAGAAAGTTTTGTACCTAGGTCTACCAGTAAAGGGTGAAGACTTCTATATACTAGGTTTAACACCTTGACCTGTGCAAGATCCGATGTTTGGGAACACTCAAAAACTGACCACAATAATGTTCAAAAGACGTTGCACATAGGTTATATAATAACAAGGTTATATTATGTAAATGTAGACATTCATCAGCCTTGAATGATGATAAATATAAATGTGGTGTAGACTGTAGTATGTAGTGTAGGTGAACTTTGTTTCTCGTACCTTGTTTACACTTTACCTCAGTTCAATCGCTGACACTGTCGCTCACAGAGTATATCGCTCCTAATTGCTTGACTTCGACAGAGATTGGAGGTTAGTAAAAAAAATCTTCCGGCCACATGACAAATCAACACAGACTATCATATATGAAATGGGCAATATTATCTTATGGAAGAGCATAACACATTGACTTAAACATATAGAAAGACAACGCATTAAAATATAGACATTAATATTTCGGGATGTATCTATCCTTCTCAATTTTCATACCCCGGAAACATGCTTTTAGGGATCGCCCATTGTCTTACGTTTGATGTAACGGGACGTTCGGCCTAAATTGACTCACCCACCACCCCAATAGTGCGGTGTAACGCAATATCGAAACCCCCTCTTTACACGTAACGTAACGCCATATGTTTGTTTAAATAAATTGTATGATAGTGAATTCATTCGGACTTTTGTTAGTAAATTTAAACGTTAAAAGTTGTGTGTTACTGTTATTTTGCAAACCACCTCCACAAAACATAGCGCACAGCCGCACAGTATGGGCAGGTCCCCCCTTCCCGACGCGTTGCGTAATTGAAGGACCGACATAAAAACTTCACACAAAAACTGGTTTAAATATAGCGGGTCTGTAACGGACGACCGATCAGAAGGGGAGTTACCATGGACGCGACTAAAGTCGAAAGACATGCCCACCAGAGCGTTCCCACTCATTTATATTGACGCAATCAACCCGACTTGTCCGTCAAAGATGAAGACTTCAAGTATTGGTACAAGTAGGTATTACATATAAAAAAATTTGAATCCACTAAGCTCTATAGACGCAGTACGTAGTGAGGGCTAAATGATTAAATGATTTATTTTGGGCTGTGAGCGTATAGCGACGAATTACAACAAAGTGCTTATTCCTTGTATGAGTGACTCTTCAATAGAGCGTACCGTTAATATATTCTATAATTACCGTATCAGGGCCGTCATTAAAGTTAAGACGACATCCTGATTCGAAGGAGAGGAATTGAGAGGTATGTTTTTTTACTTTATAAATGCCATAGGACTATCAGGCTGTTGACAATGGCTGCCCATGGAAATGCCGATTTTTAAGGACCAGGAAAGTAACACTTGTACATCAGCAGTATAATTATAATTATTAGTCTATTCCCAAAATGTGTTTCAGTTTCTTTTCTTAACACAATTTACATTGCTGTCTTTTACAACTTTCTTACACAGTATGCAATTCAAGAGTTTCTTAACTATAAAAAAGAATATGACTAAAAACAAGCTAATGACCGCTCCAAAAGCAGCAATCACGTCTAACAACGCCAGCTGGTACCAGGGCATCAGACTGGAGGCAGGACGTAGATGAACAGCTCCTCTGTGCCTCAAAACATACTCTACCCAAAACACCAGGGAATCAGAAGCAGACACAGGTCTATCTCTGTAGACATGAGAGAGTCGCTGCATGTTCTCCCGATACCTGAAACAGGAAACAGGAAATGAGGAAGAAATTTTAAAGCTCGTCCATCGGTATGATAATTGCCTAAATTTTTATGGCGATTATGTAGAAAAGTAGTATTTTAGTGTGGCTTTCAAATGTATATAATAAAAATCTTTTCCTATTCTTCGTAGAATTTTTATTCCAAAACGTAATTTACTTTCTGGATAGCCCTCGTAGATGCAATGGCTTCACACAGATGCAATGGCTTACTCACTTCTTGTTTCCCAAGACTGTACTAATGGCTGCTGCAATGGTGGTCTCGGAGAGGGACTCGTACAGCAGCTCTACCCCAATGTCCTTCTCCACGTAGAACTTGGCGTTCATGGGCTGATCTCCGAAGAAAGGGATACACACGACTGGAACTCCAGCGTGTATGGCTTCGTGCTGACTGAACAGTCCTCCGTGAGTCATGAACAAAACTGTCTTTGGGTGAGCTGAAAATATTTGACGAATGAATTCATTCTGAAACACGCAGCCAAGCGCTGAAGCACCGCTGGTGTGAGTAAAGCGAATTTTCTTTGCTATCTGACTCAATAGGATATTATGCAGAAAGACATCTTATTGAAATGAGTAGTTACACAATGGTGCGTTTTAACTGCACAAAATTTAATGAGTTAAACATTTCAATAACAGGAATAAAGGTCTTACCTAGAATCTCCTGTTGAGGCGCCCATTTCACCGTCATCACATTTTTCGGTAAGTTCTTTCCTTGATAGTTAGTTTTCCAGAGGACTCTTTGTGGTAAATTACGAAAAACATTTATGAAATTTTCAAAGAAACTTTGAGGTAGGTAGTGGTCAGGAAGAACTGAACCCAAACTGAAATATATTACACCGTCTGTAGATTCATCTATGAATTTCTTGATATCCTGAAAATATATTTACGGTGCTTTACATACGATTTAGTTAGGCTTTTTCTCAACTATTGGATAGCAAACAAAAATTGGTTTGATTTAAAAAGTATGAAGTAGTTTCAAATAAAATCTTGCTAAACCCTAAGCCTTCGACCTGTTTTAAAGACTGCAGAAGATGTTACAGAGAGAATTCTTGGGAATTTTCAAAAAATGCGAGACATGCGATCACATTCTACTCGGCTTTGTTCTGTCCCTACCATTTACATATTACAATATTTTCTAGCGGCTCCTTTAGATAACTGTAATTAAAGATAATGTTATAAAGAGTAGATTGGGCATAGATGCCACTTGGCGGAGGCAGGAAAATCAACATAGTTGCGGCATCTCGAGCACAGATAGCTCTGTGAGCGATGCCATCTCTTGTCGTATTTCTCCCCCCTCGGCTCCACATTCTTGAGTTTGTTCGACGACTTAAATGTGACCAAATTGTGCGGTTTTAGAGAACGAACGAACTTGCACGTGCGTCAGTGGCTCTTCTGGAGACTCTTAAAAGAATTGCTCCACAGCGCTATCAGTGTTTGGGCTGCCATAACCATGTTGATTTTCCTGCCTCAGCTACTCGCGCAATGGCATCCATGCGAAATCTACCTACCATAACATAATATTTTCTTTCTCTAATGTTCTTCAAGATGGTTAAAACGCTTGTCAACTGGCGGTAAATAAAGATATTAAATTCTTTTCAGTCTGGTAAAATCTTACCGGAGGCAGAGGTTTCCGAGCGTCAGACAGATGGA
Organism: Matsumurasca onukii; assembly: GCA_018831715.1. Lineage (NCBI taxonomy): Eukaryota > Metazoa > Arthropoda > Insecta > Hemiptera > Cicadellidae > Matsumurasca > Matsumurasca onukii. The sequence continues at coordinate 60,422,944 of CM032061.1, read as the reverse complement.
TTCCTCCCACAGAGACAATGTTGGGAGTGTTGGGTTGAGCGTAGTGAACGAATGGATGAGCGTTGTTGACAACTAGAGATATGTTGCGAGCCATCTCCGTCACAGAAGGCATCGACGCATCCTTGTAGAACCCTCTAGCAAGCCTTTCTTGGTGGGGCAGATTCAAGGAGTAGTAGTAATATATAGTCTTCAACACGGAGTAGGAGCTAATAGCCCTCTCGTAAGTTGTCATTTTGTCGGAGAAAGGGAGGGAAAAATCGGGTATTGTTGCCAGAGAATATGGATTTCCAGTTATTTCGTTGATGACACTGAAAGATCCAAACGGCTGGAGCAAAACCACGGGTGCTTTGAATTTGTGCCCAAAAATGTGAAACGCTTCTTGTCCAAATTGGGCTTCCAAAATTACCAAATCAAAGTGATCCTTTGAGGTTATCAGTTGCTTTATTTTTTCACATTCAAAAGTTTCTTCTACAATTTTAGACTTATCTCCCCACATGAATATGGGCATGGCTATTTGTGTAGTCATCATCGCCTTCAAGAACTGTGCTGTAACTAAAACACAATTTACAAAATATTAACATTAATATCGTGGTAAGCCTTCTTCAAATATACTCGAAGATTAAAACAGTTAAGGGAATATGAAAGTAAACACGATTTAATTTATATAAGTACAGAAATAATGGTATAAGGAATTTTATTAAACGAGCACACACAAAAAAGCCCTTCTTGCTGTGCATACACGGTGCAGATGGACGACGGTCACCTTTGCACTCAAAAAATCCAATCGAATATTTGGATCCCTCCCATACAATAAAGATAAATTTATCATCTCTATACTGTAAGGATTAAATAAATTGATACAAAAACACTGTATCCATTTTTAACTTACCACGTAAGCCCCATTATCTATTCCCTTACTGATCAAAGGCAATTATAATCTATTCCCGAAAAATTTACTTTGAAGTCCCAAGACTCACCCAAGTGTCGTAGTATTGTTTTATTATATTATTAAAAAATTGCCTTAATATGTGTATTTTAGATTTATTTTACGTTTTATCTGGTGCCGAATTGATAACATAATTTTTAAACTTAAATTAAATAGTTTTTGTTTAGATAAGTGCAGAGTTAGTTAGACCTTTGTGCTCTATACAGTGCAGTGCGGTTAGAGAGCGCGGCTGAGTGAATTCACGCGCAGTGCGAGCACTTCAAGCGGCCGACACTGTAGAGAGTCAGAGTACAGGTGGCGCTGCCCTGGCGGGATAGTTTGGTACGAGTGGGGGTCGCACCAGGTTAAACTGTACGCCCGAAGATTGCCCAGTAGGTCCTGACGTTGTGCATGAAAGGCCCCACGATTAAAACTGTTTCACGGTGTCTTTCGGGCACTGAAGAGCAATTATAATGAACTGGTGGAAACAAGAATATGTTGCACATGTTATATTCATACTTACAAGTAGCGTCTACTTTTTTAACTGTGTCCAGAAACACTTCAGTATAATTTGCAACGGGCTTGTCTTGTAACAGAGACGTGTAACTCACAACTTCATGGCCTGAAACCAGCATTTAGATTAGTTTAAGAAAATTCTTGTGAAATATACAAATTGTATCGTTTCCTATTTATATCTGTACTTTAAAACGAGTATAAATATGAAGAGGAAATATTTCTTTTTGTGTTTTACACCTGCTTTAAATCTAAAACTATACTGTGTAAACAGGCACTTTAGCTTATGAAGAAATTAGGTTTCATTTTCTGTCTTTAAAATATTGTGGCCCGCTTGCTCTGTTTTTGTGTTGATTGTTTAGTAAAATGGCCACAGTGTCATACTTTTCTTGATCTTGGTATTGTTCGACCTCTGTGAATTTGTATTAATAGTTTTCTGAAGACTGCAGACTGTTACAATATTATTGTATATCAGCAAAAACATCGAAAAAATGTAGTATTAAATACTTAAATTTTAAGTATTAAAACGACCAATCTGTGAGTACATTAAAAAGTACCACGAGTGTACTTTACCACTATTGGCTAAAGTTGTTAGGACAGCTCGGAAGAGATTGTGGTGGCTGGTTGCTGGCATTGGCAACACTGCGAGGATCCTGGCAGACTGGCAGCACTGGTTTAGGGTCACCAACAGAACCACCAGAGATAGCGACCTCATGGCGTTTTAATCTGTGATAATGAAAAACAGTCAAAATAAAAACCAGACCGACACGCAGCTAAGCGCTAAAGCGCCGCCGCAGCCCGCAGGAGTGAGTGAAGTGAATTTCTTTTGCAACGGGCTACGCTCACAGCCTTGCTTTGGGCTTAGCTTCGACCTCTTTATGATTACGAGCGTTATACAAGGCTGTCCGTTCCGCTCACCGCTTTGCTTCGGCTTTCGGCCTCAGATTTATGTGGTCTTTTACTAAAAGCTCAATACATTCATACAGGGAAAACCATTTTAAATTTTATTAAAATCAGACTACGCCTTCCGCTGTTATAGCGAAAATGACTTTTTTGGCCATAATTTTGGAATGACTGGACGGACTGTCATATATTTTAGGAAATTGATACGTAGAATTAAAATACATATTGATTTTAATTTTCATTAAAATGAAATGTATTGTTTTATACCACCAATACAGCTTGTTTTGGTGAAAACTTCCTGCCAAAAGGGGACTTTTGGTATTCCAACTTTAATGAGTAATGAGCTTGACCGAGATGTTTACAAAAGAAACATTAGTTACCAATTTTTAAATCGAAATAAATTTGAACTGTAGAGAGCTCACAGTGGGTCAGGATCGGTGCTCATTTCACAGTCCAAGATCTGGGTCCTTTCTTTCTAGCATAAATATCTCATTTTCCAAAGGAATTTCACTAACAGGTCAATATAAACAACTACAATACTTACTTAAGCCGATGTTTAAAAAACGCGTCCACATGAAGAGCGAAGGTGTAGCCTACACTACAGACGATAACAAAGCGACAGCTGTAGCTACAGAATACTTGAACTTGTTAGATAACACTAATTTAGACTGTTATCAGAACTACTCTTTGAGATACGAGGAGTGGATTGTAATGATGTCTTTCCATGTACTTCTGACTGAATAGAAGACCTTGAGAATTCTGAACAATCACAATTGCCTGGACAAGAAGTCATTGTTGAGCCTGACTTCTGATGTACACGCGCATGGCGAAGTATCTGCAACTAAAGATGTTATGGTAGGTAGATTGGGCTTAGATGCCACATGGCTGAGGCAATAGTTGCGGCAGCCCAAGCACAGATAGCGCTGCCATCTTACCGTCTTTCTCTCCCCTCGGCTCCACATCATGCTCGTGTATGTCCGTTGTCAATTATTTAAATGTGATCAAATCGAGCGATTTTCAAGAACGAACGAACTTGCTCGTGTGTCAGTGGCCCTACTTGAGACTCTGAAAATTAATTCCTCACAGCGCTATTTGTGCTCGGGCTGCCGAACTATGTCGATTATCCTCCCTCAGCCAATCGGCATCCATCTATGCGCAATCTACCTACCATAAATAACATTCTTGCAACTAACGAGAGCATACGTCATGTGGCACATCAAAGTAAGACCGTTGTAGGGAGAATACAATGCTGCAAACCCTATCAAAAATGGCGCCAGTTATAAGATTGAGAACTTTAAACTTTTTAACGCTATACTTTCCGTTAGAGTCCGTTTTTTAACTCCGGTTTTAGGCATTGTGATTTGCTCTCTAATACCGCGTTGCTTTGATGTACCTAACCTAACCTAACCTATATTCCTTTAACAAATTTTCTTTGGAGGATCTAGGTTGAGTTGTTTATAAAATTACAGAGACAATAGTCAGACCACGGTGCCGTACACCGGATCTTAAGTGATTTACTCTACGATAGCGTTTCAAAAATTAAGTTCTCAATAATCAAGCTTACTTTGTTTTTATGGTAAACCAATTAAGATCCGGTTTCCAGCGTTTTAGGCCTTCTTCCCTTAAAACGACCTCTTTTTCTATCTGCGTCTATGCTCTCATTTACTGGGTTTTAAAGTTATGAGTCCCTTAAAGAGCCTATGGCTCTCATTTTGGTAACTCAACCAGAGTTTTTCTTCTGAATTCTCGTAGGCTGTTCTCCGGTAGTGACTGACTATCGTAGAAAAGTCTACTATAGCACCATTACGTGTAGCAAAGTTGGGCCTTAATCTTGCTCCACTCGGAAGATACTTGTATAAAGCATGTACAGGACTTTTTGTGTCACCCTGAATATGATCGTTATTACCAACAAAACCAGTACAAAACAAATTTGAATAAATTCCCTTGACGCATTAATATATACTTGTATTTTCTATTAGAGAGTACTTTATGTACAACTTATAAGTAACGTTGCCTATTTAAGCATGGACAAACACAAACCAACTGCTATACATTCTTATCAATGGATGAATGAATCTGAAACCAGCGGAGATAAGATAGGACATGCAAGTGGTTTTATACTTCCTGACAGTTGATATTTATGGTTTTCATGAGTTTTAAATTTATAAAAGCTTGCATATTACACATGTTTAATATTGCCTGGCGCCGTTATACATGTTTTATATGTTATATATGTCTTACATGAACGTACATGAATGTATCGAACTTTCCTCTCACTGCATTTCTACACATGCAACAAGTTTCAATATAAGGTTTCATTTAGTAACAGATTAGTATTAATTAAATCAGGTAGTTTGTTTATTGTCTAATATGCTTGTTACCACAGATCTTGGGCATAAGGGAAAAACTAAAAAATACACCAGATGATCTCAATCATTTTTGTTTTTACTGTTCTTAACTTTACGGTTTAACGCAACCAACAATCTAAAATTTTCACAGTGATTAGATATGATATAACTATTGATATGACTATAGTAACGCCAACAGCGGCAAGCACGTCTAACAACGCAAGCTGGTACCAGGGCATCAGACTGGAGGCAGGACGTAGATGAGCAGCTCCTCTGTTCCTCAACACATACTCTACCCAAAACACCAGGGAATCAGAAGCAGACACAGGCCTATCTCTGTAGACAAGAGAGAGTCTCTGCATGTTCTCCTGATACCTGAAACATGAATATGTTGTCAAGCTAGTCAGGTATGTCAACAGCAGCAGGCACGTCTAACAATGCCAGCTGGTACCAGGGCATCGGACTGGAGGCAGGACGTAGATGAGCAGCTCCTCTGTTCCTCAACACATACTCTACCCAAAACACCAGGGAATCAGAAGCAGACACAGGCCTATCTCTGTAGACAAGAGAGAGTCTCTGCATGTTCTCCTGATACCTGAAACATGAATATATGTTGTCAAGCTAGTCAGGTATGTCAACAGCAGCAGGCACGTCTAACAATGCCAGCTGGTACCAGGGCATCAGACTGGAGGCAGGACGTAGATGAGCAGCTCCTCTGTTCCTCAACACATACTCTACCCAAAACACCAGGGAATCAGAAGCAGACACAGGCCTATCTCTGTAGACAAGAGAGTCTCTGCATGTTCTCCTGATACCTGAAACATGAATATATGTTGTCAAGCTAGTCAGTTATGTCAACAGCAGCAGGAACGTCTAACAATGCCAGCTGGTACCAGGGCATCGGACTGGAGGCAGGACGAAGATGAGCAGCTCCTTTGTTCCTCAACACATACTCTACCCAAAACACCAGGGAATCAGAAGCAGACACAGGCTATCTCTGTAGACAAGAGAGTCTCTGCATGTTCTCCTGATACCTGAAACATGAATATATGTTGTCAAGCTAGTCAGGTATGTCAACAGCAGCAGGCACGTCTAACAATGCCAGCTGGTACCAGGGCATCAGACTGGAGGCAGGACGAAGATGAGCAGCTCCTCTGTTCCTCAACATACTCTACCCAAAACACCAGGGAACAGAAGCACACACAGGCCTGTATCTGTAGACAAGAGAGAGTCTCTGCATGTTCTCCTGATACCTGAAACATGAATATATGTTGTCAAGCTAGTCAGGTACAGCATGCCAGCTGGTACCAGGGCATCGGACTGAGGCAGGACGAAGATGAGCAGCTCCTCTGTTCCTCAACACATACTCTACCCAAAACACCAGGGAATCAGAAGCAGACACAGGCTATCTCTGTAGACAAGAGAGAGTCGCTGCATGTTCTCTTGATACCTGAAACATGAATATGTTGTCAAGCTAGTCAGTTATGTCAACAGCAGCAGGCACGTCTAACAATGCCAGCTGGTACCAGGGCATCAGACTGGAGGCAGGACGAAGATGAGCAGCTCCTCTGTTCCTCAACATACTCTACCCAAAACACCAGGGAATCAGAAGCAGACACAGGCCTATCTCTGTAGACAAGAGAGAGTCTCTGCATGTTCTCCTGATACCTGAAACATGAATATGTGTTGTCAAGCTAGTCAGGTATGTCAACAGCAGCAGGCACGTCTAACAATGCCAGCTGGTACCAGGGCATCGGACTGGAGGCAGGACGAAGATCCTTTGTTCCTCAACACATACTCTACCCAAAACACCAGGGAATCAGAAGCAGACACAGGCCTATCTCTGTAGACAAGAGAGAGTCTCTGCATGTTCTCCTGATACCTGAAACATGAATATATGTTATCAAGCTAGTCAGGTATGTCAACAGCAGCAGGAACGTCTAACAATGCCAGCTGGTACCAGGGCATCGGACTGGAGGCAGGACGAAGATGAGCAGCTCCTTTGTTCCTCAACACATACTCTACCCAAAACACCAGGGAATCAGAAGCAGACACAGGCCTATCTCTGTAGACAAGAGAGAGTCTCTGCATGTTCTCCTGATACCTGAAACATGAATACGGTTGTCAAGCTAGTCAGTTATGTCAACAGCAGCAGGCTCCCCAGGTGTTGGGAAGTTCAACGTTGCTTACCGTTTTGTACTAAGACATTTCGTTCTTCATTTTGTTAGTAATGAATTTTGTTAGTAGTTCTTCTTCTAATGGATATTTTCTGGAAAAGAAGGTGACTAAAGAACCCCAAAGACATCTTATACAAATTCATCACGTCTCGAGAGATATTGTGAACTTAACACTTGAAAACTTACCTCCTATCGGTTAAGGCAGCTCTTATTCCTGCCTCAATGGACTCTTCCGAAAGCTCGTCGAAGAGTATTCTTACTCCGATCTTCCTTTCTTCGTAAAACCTCCCGTTTCCATGTTGGTCGGCAAAGACTGGAATGCAGACCACTGGGACTCCCGAGTGAATTGCTTCGTGTTGACTCAGTAGTCCTCCGTGTGTTATGAACAACAATGTCTTCGGGTGACCTGGCAGAGGAAGTTCACTCCTTTAAATATGTTTGATTTCAAAACAAAGGTTGAATAATCAGGATGGAAAAAGAAGGTCATAAAATTAAAACGGAAAGAAGATAATAGAAGAGGAGGTGAAGGAAATGTACTAGAAACAAAATAGGAAATAAGAGGTGGAAATAATACTTTTGAGGAGCGGTTGAAAGATAAACAAGACTAAAGGAAAAAGAAGAAGATTAAAGAAAAAAGGAAGAGAATATGCAGAAGATTCAAGATATTTTATCGTACACTATAGCCTGCCTATAAATAATAATGAAACAACCAATATATTGAATTAAATTGTACATATGAAAAGTGAAGATTTCCTCTAGAGTTATTAAAGTATTTAATATTTCTCATCAAACTACCTATTTAAATTTCCTGGTTCATCTTTGCTGACTAGTTTGTAAATTGTAAATAACTGAAAATACTCCACTTTGATTTTTGAATACTATAGTTATATTTTACTACCATGATTAAACCTCCCTTTTCGTAATATTTCCAAACGTAATATTTTATTAAAAGAGTCTATAAATGAAAGAACAAAAATACATATGAACAAAAATGAAGAAGACCTAGAAAACTATTTTTAGCGCTCTTACTTAAGATTTCTAGCTGAGGTGCCCAGCTGACTGTCATCACGTTTTTAGGAAGATTCTTTGCCTGGTGTTTGGTTTTCCACAAAACTCTTTGAGGCAGACGTCTAAATACATTAATGAAGTTATCGTAGAATCTTTGAGGTAAAAGATGATCAGGAGCTACAGATCCGAAACTGAAATATATCACTCCATACTCTGCTTGATCCAAGTAGGCTTTAATATCCTGAAAAAAGGGGACAACGTCAAAACAATATCTTACAAGTGAGTTTCAAAACTCTTACAAATATCTTACACAAACAGAATTACATTTTTCAAATTTTTACTTACGAGTATTTGATTGGAAATATATTTACAATATCAATAATAATAGCCACAAAGATATAATGAATAGTTTTATTTTTCAAATATGGATATTTTACTCAAGTTTAAAGTTTATAAGTAAGTTTATAGGTATGACAGCTGATGGCTTTGAATTTTTTCATTCATCATTTGAAGATGGCAATGGCATGATTGATTTTCCACAATGTAGAAATTACTTTGAAATAGAAACGCTTTAGTGATATCTTAGGCTATTGAAATGAAACAGGGAAAATAAATAAGTGCATTTGGTACATGAACCTTTTACAAACTTGATCAAGTATAATTGCCATTAACTTTTGCTTGAAAAGTGAGAAACACCGGTGTCTCATTGAAGAACAGACTTCAGAAATTGTGTAAACTTCGTAAACATAAAGCCTACCTTAGGTAGAGGTTTCACGTTGCTGGGTATATGAATTCCTCCTACATCCACGATGTTGGGAGAGCTGGGCTGTGCGTACTGGACGAACGGGTGAGCATTAGTAACAACCAGAGGGATGCTGTGCACCATGTCCACGACAGAAGGCATGGATGGATCATTGAAGAACTCCCGAGCCAACTTCTCTTGATAAGGAAGATGCCAGTGGTAGTACAAGGCCAGAGTAGTCAGAATCGAGAAAGAATTGACGGCTCTTTCAAAAAACGTCATATGGTTGGAATAGGGAAGCGTAGCATCCGGTATTGACGCCAATGATAAAGAGTTTCCGGTTACTCTGTTGACTACGCTGTGAGCACCAGCTGTGTGGATCGAAACTACGGGAGCTCTGAATCTGTGGCCGAACCCTAGCAGAGCTTCTTGGGCGAAGAAGGGTTCGATGATAACCAAATCAAAATGCTCTTTTGATTTCAGAAGATCCTTTATATGGGAACTGTCGAATACGCCTGAAACTAAGTCAAGTTCTTTCGCCCAAATCATGGCGTTTGCGGCTACTTGAACCTTTCTCACCCAGGCAAACGACTCCACTGTCCCTGCAAAAAGAAATAAGAACTGAAAGGTTGAGCAAGAATAAATATCATTCATTTAAAGTTTGCTTTTGATGTTGGTAGTAAATTCTGAAGTTAAAAAATTATTACGAACGTTTTTCAGAGGCTACATAAAACTTAACTAGTGTAAGACTATGTTACACTAAGATAGGATTCTAAATTCCTCCACACGTATTGGCCAAAACCCATAAACGTAACGTTCAGCTCAGGCCTATAATCCCTTTTCATGGTTCACTAAGGAGGGAGTTTTCTAAAGTGATGGTGGTCACTTTAACTCTTCAGTGGGCATGCAGCTATCACTGGTCGTGGCCGTGCTTTAATTCTCTTTTTGTGTTTTAATTTCTTAGAGTTTTGTGCATGCCGTATTGTTTCCTTGGCTAGTTGTTATAAATTTAAACGATGTTGTAAAATAAAAATGATGGAAAACGTCCGTAATAATATTTCAACCTCAATTCAGATTCGTTTGCCATGGCCCTCGACCAAAAGGAACCTAAAAAGTGTATTTTAACAATTAAATGAGCTCAAACTAATCCACATCACTCTGTTGTTAGCAAGTAGCGATATCTTCGTTAACTCTCAGTTCGTTGAATAGTTCAAAATCTGAAATTTTCCACCGTGAACGACAATTCAACAAAAGAGTTCTAAATAATACATTGTTATACAAACGTACATCCTGCTTCGACGTCGATATTTTTCTCCAGCAATATCTCCGTGTAGTTGGAAGACGCGCTGTCTAATTTCAAAGCAGTGTAACACACAATTTCGTGCCCTAAAACAAAAATAAAACACTTTAATTAAAACCAATAAAACAGAAATTATTGTTATCAATGTTTTTGTAACGGATGTATGAACTTTAAACATATTTTTCAGGGAAGCTTTTTTGTTAATTGGAGCATAGTGATATGCTTTTCTATAGCAAACAACCCTTGTTCTTACTTTGTTACACCTAATTTAAATTAAACATTTAACACAGGTCATTGTTTGTTTACTGAAATAACCCAGAAATATTATTTTTAAAGCAGGCTATTTTTTATTATTTGAGGATAGTTTACTATAATCTTGAATGTTACACCCTTACGGCTTTATGTTAAATAAATGAAACTACTGAAAGATTTTTATCAAATCGTTTCATAGAAAACGTTCTATAAATTTGAAGTCGGTGCGTAACTTAATACAGAAAACCTAACTCTCTTAGGCTTTCGTGGTCGGTGTCACAACTATAATCTATTTCTTCAGGTTCACACCGCGTCCAAACTTCATAATTAGGTTGAGATATTTCGGCCTCGCTGTGGAATACCATCTTCAGTAACTGATCGGAGTTTCAGCCAAAGTTTTCCTATGTATTGAAAGTACCCGGCATAAAAAAACGTAAACGATACAGCTTTTCAAAAAGTGCGTTCCTTAACAATATACGATAGCAAATTCCTCACCTCTGGCAGCCAAAGTGTTAAGAACAGCTCGGAAGATAATGTGGTGACTTTTGCCGAAGTTTGGCAACACTGCGAGTATCCGGGCAGCCTGGGACAGCTGACAGGAAGCCACTACAAGAACCACCAGAAGTTGCAGCCTCATTGTCTTCTTTGGCTGAAAGTTATTAAATATCCCGGAAATAATCATTCGTGAGGTGTTTCAAGAAAATACTGGTTTTAACATTGTTCTTATGCGACGAAAAACAAAATGGCCGAAAGGTACTGTGCACTCTTAACCATAAAAGCGGCTGAACAGTTCCCAACAAAATGCCGTGAAACAATTTGTTCTAAAATACTATAAATATACAATTATCCTTACACAGTACTCCTAAACATTAGCATAAATTTAACACCTTTATCGATTTCAAATCTGAAATCCGTAAAATATTACATTTTTACAAGATTAAGGCCTTTTCAAACCTTTTTAAATGAGGGCAGTCATTTCTTGTGTGCATTATAACTAAGATATACACAGGCACTCAGCGGTACCAATACCCAACGTAAATTTAAAACAGCTTGCTACATAAATAAAATAAGGGTTTTTACGCTTTAGAATACCTCAAAACATAACAGATTTAGACGGGTACTTTATTTTATAGTTGTTTAGTTTAAGGTCTCTGCTATACACTAATAGGCCTATCAAATTATGGTTGGATTTATTTGCAAAAATAGTACATTTTTCAATGGGCTGAATTCTGAAATGAAAAACTTCAATGACTTACCTAAGACGTTTTTATTGACGTACCAACTGTTGTCATCAAAACAAAATGCACACAATGTCAAAATGTTTCATGATCGGTAGGTTCGGACCTTAGTAAGAATGATATAAACAGGATGTTGAAGGTGTCTTGACGAACTAAATGTCACGTGACTTAAGGAGCTGTTCCGGGCTCGTGTATACCTACCGTTTGAGGTTAAGTGATGTTCAAAAACTACGCCCGTGACTACAGCCATGATTATGCTATGGTAGGTAGATAGCGCATGGATGTCGCATGGCTGATGCAGGAAATCAACATAGACAGCCCAATAACAGTTAGCGCTGCGAGGGAACTCTTTTAAGAGTCTCAAGTAGAACCACTGACGCACGCGCAAGTGCGTTCGTTCTCTAAAATCGAACGATTTGGTCACATTTAAGTCGTCCACATCGGACACACTCGGAAATTGATCAGGTAGAGGGAAGACGACGGCGCTATCTGTACTTGAGCTGTCCAAACTGAGTCGATATTCTACCTTAACCATGTAGAATCAATGCGCCCTCTACCTAGCATTACACAATCTTTGCTACAGCCTTCATTGAGAAATATACTTGTGTACTTGCAACTCACCGAAACATGAAGGTATAACCTAACCAGCCAGTCAGACGCTCAGATGACAGCACTTAATACTACAAGCGAAATCTCAGCACACAAGATCAAACTTTGCACCGTACACTGTCTTATCAAATCAAACCTATCTTGAGCAGTCAGTCTGATAAGGAGAAAACGATGAGTGTTAACTGTATGTTTGTGTGGATAGTGAATTTGCTAGAAACATGGCATGTGTCTTTCTTAGTGCCATCAAGCATGGTAAGACCCATACTCAGCACCATAAAATGAGCACTGATCCTGCCCCCTGATTGTTTTGAGAATGTTTAAAACGTTAGACTAGTGCATATGTTTATTGTATGTGTGTAAACTTGTCAAAAGTCACATTTTTGTCCGATTTTCTTAAAATGTAGTACAAAATTAATGTTTCTTGTGCAAATATGCCACCTAAAATAATCAGCTCTTACAGCTCAATGCAGAGTTAGAAAATAAGGGGATAGTAAAGTTTTACATTCTTAGATTCTAATTTAACATACAACAACGTATTTGTTATAGAAAACTAAAGTAAAATCCGATAGTGAATCATGATTATTTGCGTAGCTGTTTAATAAATAAACATATTTATGCATACAGTACTTAAGACTACTTAAATCATAACATAAAAATAATATGTTTTCTTAACATACCTCTATGAAATACCTTCCACAAAATTTAAAGAGGCCAAGAAGTCGTCAACAGCTGTTAAAGGTTTAAGACGTTATAACAACACAAGTCCAGGCTCCAGAATGACTAGTATATTCTACTATCTTACTATGGGCAATCTACAAACTAATGACCAGTTACTGTAACACAAATAAAGACCAAATCAAAAACATAGTATCTTTTCTCTTGGGATAGCAACAGAATGACTTTGCATCTAATACAATCGGAACTCATAAACTGGTTTTATCGTAAAAGCCATTATAATGTGATACCGGATATGTATGTATAGGAATGTGTGTAAGCTCTCTACAGATAGCATTTTTGTATACAATTGGGCTCAAATGGGTTTTTTGTAAATATTTTGGTAATGTTCGTTGGCCACGTTAGTTACGGCTTTGTGAAGGTTTAAAGCAACTTTCTTTGAAATCGGTTCATAAACTCTGTTTTTATACCATAAAATGCCATTTTTTAGAGGAAAATGTATAAATTATTCACTGTTAGACATTTGCTAGGATTCACTAGAGACTTGTGTAGCGTCGGTTACGAGTATATATGTTCAGTATTACAATAAAAACAAGACCGACACGCAGCTAAGTGCCGCTGGCATGAGTGAATCGAATTTGCTTTGCAATTTGTACTCTAGTTTGCTCCGCTCACTGCCTCGCTTCGGCCTTCGGCCTCAGACATTCGTGTTCTTTTGCTGCAAGTTTTATTACTTACTATGAAGGTAAAACGTAGTTTAAATTTTATTGAAACCGGACTACTAGTAACGATGTTATAAAATACACTCATTTTTAATGGCATCAAAATTGGATGAAACTTACTACTGTTTTTAGATAATTAAATCCACTTGTTTTGACCAAAATTCCCCCCAAAAGGATACCTTTGGTAGCCCGTTTTTGCTGTCTAACGAACTTGAACAAAATATTTTACAAAAGGAACATTTGTACCAAATTTCTTGAAAACTGGACAGAAGTGCGACTTGTAGAGAGTCACACATATACTGTATACAACAGTATAAAATGTCTTGTAAAAATGCTCAACATGTGTTCTGTAGGTCAGGATTGGTGCTCATTTCAGGGTTTCGTGCTTGAGTCTAATCATGCTGGCGGCATAGCCTAAATATCTCATTCTTCCAAAGGAGATTCGATAATAACCAACAACTATCTGCTAACCAGTAAGATTTAGTATATTTTAAACATTTCACGCTAGAATGCAGGTCAAGCCCCAACTCAACAGAGAAGATAAAGTAGATTGTTGACACGAATATAACAGCTCTTCTTGAAATATACGTATCTAAACCCATATTCTATAACTATAATCAAGTTCTTCCGGTTCACACCGCGTCAAAACATCATTACAATTATTAGCTCGAAATATTTCGGTCTCGCTGTGGAGTAGCATCTTCAGTCATTGATTGGCCGAAACTGAGATACTTGTTGTCCATTGAAGCAGAGACTATCGAAAAGAGTTAGACCGAAATATTTCAAGCTAATTGGAATGATGTTTTGAAGCGGTTGTGACATCGGCCGTGAAAGCCTAAGAGCTAACATTTTATATGATTAGCCTAATAAGTACGAGAAATCAAAAGAAAGAGAGATACTTAGAAGTTATATCTCTAGAATAAAAGCAGTTTTCACTTACACGATATAAGTACTGATTCAAAAGCAAGGGTTTATGTTTCACTCCACCTCTACCTAAGAACTTGCTTTGTTTTAAAACATTTGCAGTAGGATTCTAAGATATTTCGAAAGCTAAAGCTAAAAATTATACAAATGAGTTTACAAATTTGCCTAAAACAACTAAATTGTTTATAAATTAGTTTTGGCGATAAACATATATTTAGATTACAGTCTTGTCGATTGGACCTTTCGTGTTGTTTGTATTTCCTTTTTATTTATACTTATTAATAGTGTGATGTTTTGTTAATTTGTGTTTATTGAAGTTATTGACGATTGGGTATGCTTTATACACCAATCAGTTTAAAACAGACGGGACGTAATGATAATAGATACAAGATATAATGTACCACATACGAGTATATTGTTTCAACGTAAAATAATTTTGATGAAACTCATCTAAGAATCGTAACATGATACGGTATCCAGTTAAATCACACGTAATAAATCCGTATAAACAAAGCAAAATATACTGAAAGAAAGAAAAGGGTTTCAGAACACAAGGTTTTGCGTGTTCTAACTCAAGTTTGTCCCAAATAATCTCATTTCTCTTGTCTTTGCTTCTTTTTTCCCGCCATTTTCATCTGTTCCCGCCAAATCTGGGTTGTTTGTTTCTCCTCGAGTGGCGATTTGTTGACGAAATCACCTCCTAATGTTTGTAAGCTACGTTAACTGTGGTTAATATTTCACAATGTGGACAGATTTTCCCAAACCACGAAGTACAATGTAATCCAGTTCTTTCGGTCCACACCGCGTTAAAACATCATTATAACTTGCTTGAAATATTTTGATCTCGCTATAGAGTACAAGGTTCAGTCACTGATTGGCTGAAACCACCAACCACCACTGAAGATGGTACTCCAGGGTTCTGCAGGGAACAGAAAACATAGCAGAAGGCGGACTGTACTGAATGGAGACATTTTGAAAAATGTCAGATTAGTTTGCAAAATTCCTCTATAAATCTTTAAACATTTTTAATCAACAAAAGAAAATAGCCTACTCACGCCTGCAAACTTGACCTCAAACGCCTCTTGACACAAAGCAAATGTACTTGGTCTTAGGTATTCTTCAACAATAAACACTCTTTGATCTTTGCTTAAAACCATAATTTCGTTTGTTTAACAATAACGTCAAATTAGGAAATAAAACCACAATATTACTGCAACAATACAGACCAGTTAATATATATTGAAGGGAACAACCCAGTGTGTATTCAGTGTGTAATTAAGGTAATGATACTTCTACAGTATCATTGCGTAGTAAGTTATAGGATAGAATGATTAAATATGGTCATGAGAATACCCCTCGTAGCTTTGGGGACCAATAACAAGTATGTTTTAAACCTCTTGAATCTCTAAAGTGTCAACTTTCCACTCAGAGTAAACGTTACTCCCTCTGAATAGTAAGCTGATACTAAAGTGAGATAAACCGGAAGTCGTGAGATGAAAGCGGAAGTTGTGATACTGTTTAGTATTCAAACTCTCATTCATCTCATTTGTCAACAAACTCAACTTAATCTTTATTCAGCTAAGTATAACTTCCGTCTGATCATAAATTTGCTGTTTACAGTAAAACAGAACAAAACCCTTTAAAAGATCGGATCGAAACCCTTTTGAGAAGAGTTTTAAGTTCCTTCAGTATTGGGGGATTAATATAATTTGGTTTGGCAATTTGTTGACGAAATGAACATGTGAAGGAAAACTTTCGTGAGCCACCGTGCTGTGTTGCCCATTTTGGTAGTTGTCCCTACCTTTAAATTCATAAAGGTAATGTCACTTCCTCTTATACTCGTAATATTGCACTTTGACCTCAAAAATAACGTTTTCAAAAATATAAAAGGCAAGGTAATGTCAAGAGTTTTAAATTTGTAAATGCTGGTCTGCACGACTCTCTCCTGCGATGTTTTGCGATTGTTTAAACGGCTTTTTTTGGTGGATGGAAGTTCTGGAAAAACGCTTGCACAAGTCTTTCACAGAATCTTTGTTTGAAGTTTTTTGTTGACGATGGGAGGATTTCAGAAGTTGAACTATTATTGCGGACATTTTCCATCGTTAGTGATCTTTTACTCACTATAACGATGGAAAATATCCGCAATAATAGTTCCCTTACAGAGCCAATCCATAGGAAAATAAATTAGTCCGAAATACGCCATCAGTAACTTAGTTGGACATATTTTGAAAGCTCCCTCAAGGCATTAATGCCTGAGGCCAACTTGAGGGCAGAACCTCGTAGATGAGAGAATGCGGACAAAGAGAGAGCTCTAAGTTAACATGTATCATGAGAGATTATAACGAGGTTATTATAAATAAATTAGAAGTACCGTCTTGAGGATATGTAGGATTCTTTAAATAGATGAAACAAGTTTGCCACTCGTATATAAAGTTGTTGAAGAGAGGCCCGAAAGGCTTTTTATCGCACCAAAGTGGTTTTCAGGAAAGTTGTCTTGAAACAACATTAAATCTGTCTTCACATTTCAACGTCACTCTGTTGGCTGCCCTTACTTTCTTTGCCACGAATATAAATTCTAAACTTCTCCACACTAAAATTAATACATAGATTTGTCCTGAGGTTGAAGTATTATTACGGATGTTTTCCATAGTTTTTAGTCAACAAGAAGAACACGGCGTTTCGGGATTTCGAATCTGATCCCGTCTTCAGGTGAAGAGTAACAATAACACAACACAAAACATTAGGAAAGTGGGCTAGCCTTAAAGTAATCAGTGGAAGCTGACCAGTCACTCACAACCAAACAACTTGGAACCTTTTGTTCAGTTATGTTTTTGTTTCTTGTTGGGTTATTGTTTCTCCTTAAACTTATGAGAACTAGCCAGGAAACAATACAACGTACAAAAAAATTTAAAACAAATGAGAAATCCAACACGTTCACTGCCAGTGACAGCTGCACACTGACCGACTGACTGGCTGCCTGGGAGCAGCGAAAGACTAATCACAGACGAGAATCTGACTGACCAATTATGCAATGAAATGTAACTTACGAATGAATCAAACAGTGATCATCAATTTTTTCAGAAAGAACTTAGAAATTATCATGTCACCAACGAATTTTATATATTGCAGGTATTTATAGACCATTCACTTACAGAAGTCTGGTGTTCTGTAATAAATTCCAAATTTTAATCATGTGAAGAATACGTTCTAATTCTAAATTTACTGTAGTGGCTTGTGATTTTCTATGTTGTACTATAAGTTGCTATAGTGTTTTATATACCAACACAATTTCAATTTGTATATTGGTAATTAAAATATTTAAAATCAGATTTTCCTAATAAAGAAGTTAAAATGCCTATCAAGACCTTTTGTTATATTTTGGATGTAATATAAAATCACTAAGCTTAAGTAATGTTAATAATATGCCAACAAAGAAACGCTGTTTATATGATGAGAGATCTCGTACACGAGAGGTTTAAACTTTAAGATACTAGGATGTAATTTAAAACTGAAAACAAATTTATTGTGCGTGGTTCAAACCATATCTTCGACTACGAATGTCATTTCAAGAAAACTGTAAGTGGTGTAACATTGTAGGGAGATAATATCCTCATGAATTTAGATGTCGTGGAAGCTGAAACTTTCAACTTCTCGGTTTTGTTGAGCTCAGCTTTTGAATGCTAAATGGTTCGCAAATTCGATGTAATTGCTTGTCGCTCCAGATCTTGATTGCTGATTTGTAGTCCGTTGCCTGTAGCTAAGAAAATAACCGAAGCAAGAATTGAAGTAATATTTTGATAACAAAGTATACATACATTTGGCCACATTTCCAACCTATGCGTTTTCGAAGTGGTTGTAGTATATAATGCTGACAGTACTTTATTGTGTGTTTTTCTGTTCTTTGCTGTGCCTGAAGCAGTGCCTGAAGTATTTCTAAGATGCTTTAAATTAAAGTACACTAATATTTAACTTAACGTATAATATAATAGAAATAATACGTATAAGCTAAAGACGAATGCAAACTAGCGCATAAATCAGAATCGTGTTGGAGGCTGCTTTCTCACTGGCCTCGTGTTGTAGGTTGCTTGGTAGATTGGGAATCAGTGGTGGGGAGGGAGCAGTCTCTAGGTGAAAAGGCAGTGCCTGGAGGCCAGAGGTAAGTGAACCTCGACGGCTTGGATGCTGCGTTTTGAGCTACTATTTTTTTTAATTTTCCGGTAAAGGGTTTTCGTAACCTTCTGAACCTGTCACCTGCCATTCCATACCTTTTATACCCCAAAAACCCTCATATCTCCCGGTGGTCTCCCACCCACATGCCAGATATCATTTGGTATCTGTGCTCGGGCTGCCACATTTATGTTGATTTTCCAATCTACCTATTGTAACATTATCTTTGGTGATATAAGTTACGATAACCACGAGCCGCAATTAGAATCATTATTTACACAGGAATGTTACTTACAATTTAACGCACGCACAAATGCATGTTTTCCCGGCAAAATCGTAAAAGTTAACACATAAAAGTTAGTACGTACGTATAATTATAATAAAACACATTAATACGTATAATACAAGCGATAAAATAAAAGTTTACCAATTGTACTCCTGTTGCAGCCAGACATATTTTGTCACGATTGTATTTCTGATAACTGTAAATCATAACTATGTCTGGTGCATTGTTCGGTATCTATAAAATATCACGTTCACGCTAGCACAATATGTGAAAGCAATATGGAATTCCATCTTATACTTCTGAATAATGGAGCGTTGAAGTTATAAACTAACCCCATCCTGTGTATCTTTAAATGTGTCAGCGTTTCCTTGAATACTAGCCTATTGTATATACAATTGAGACTCGCCAGATGGCCTATTAATCTCAGCGAGGTGTACTACCTCTGCAAATATGTGAGTTAATTTTACATATTAAGACATAAACAAGCTAAAATGAAGCCGTGTGAAACTTAGCGCGATAAGTTTCATAAAAGATAATGTTATAACAGGTAGATTTCGCATGGATGTCACATGATGGAGGCAACTAAATCAACCTAGTTCGACAGCCCAAGCTCAGATAGCGCTGCGAGCGCTGCCATCTCTCGCCGTCATTCTTCCGCCTCGGCTCCACATGCTCGAGTTTGTCCGATGTCGATGACTAAAATGTGACCAAATCGTGTGATTGTCGAGAATGAACGAACTTGCGCGTGCGTCAGAGGCTGTACTTGAAACTCTTAAAATTCCCCTCAGCGCTACCTGTGCTTGGGCAGCCGCAACTAAAGTGATTTTCCTGCCTCAGCAACTCGTCAACTATTTGCAATCTACATACCATAAAATTATCTTTGCTGAAATTAATGGATGTCACGTGTTAAGCAGTAAAGAATTTTCAAAGAAACTATAGAAAAAGCATTCACAATACGTTGCATAAAGTAGTTGCATCAAAACTAACATCACTGTGCACTATTAAAATGAAAGACTTTGCTAAAGGTTTGTTTTGCCGCAAAGGAAAACTCTCACCGGATGCTCTGTAATGCGAGGATATTACGGAAAAGCTTCTTAGAAACAAATCCCTGAGATATGTTATTCCTTTCAAATATTAATGTGTGAAACTCGCGCCTTCCGCCTACGTTTCTGCTTCCCTGATCTAAAAACAATACTTCCGCTAAACACAAGCTGAAGCAGAATAAAGAGACCGGAAGTGAAGATACAGCGCACAAGGGCTTTGATATGAATGCGGTGGGATCCTAGGGGTCTTAGGGGTGGAACATTGAGGATATTGAAGGGGTCCGTGGGCTCTTTTGTAAAATGTGGTAAAACCATTTTAAAACTACTTGTAATACTCTGAAATAAATATTGTAAGAACACAACGTCTAGTCGTTCAAATCAGAACTAAAGTTTCAGTTAGAACAATTTTTGATTAACTAACTCCAAAAGTAAGTTAATTACCTTCAATGGTTTAATGGAATCGAAGGGTTATTGGAACTAGTTACACCAGTAACATTGACGGAAGAATTAGTTACCTCCTGGAGAAATCTTTGGATGATCAAAACGCGTCATCGTACTTTGAATTGAACTGGTTGAGGGAGAGCTCAAAGTGTCAAGTCTGTAGGTCTTATTTCCTTGTCATCTGGACAAAATTATTTTCCTGCAACTTGAAATATGTACGAGTATTTCTGTTGATATGACCTTTTGGAAGGTGGTTCAATCAAGAAGAACACTGATTGTGGCTACACCTTCTTTTGTAAAATTAAACACATTTAAAAGTTGTTTAATTTTACGAAAGCAGGTGTGTAGCCACAAACATTGTTATAAAATTTAACTATGTATATTTATAACCGTTTAACGTTTTCATCCCAATAAATAACACTGTTGATAACATTAGGTTTTAACAGAGGAGCGTAGATTAAACGGGTTATTTAAACAAGTTAAATATTTCAACGAATCCCTTATTTATGTGACAACTTAGAGACTTTTACCACAATATAATCGGCTACTAACAACACAGTGTTCAGTTTTTGTAAAATCAACGTTAAAAGTAACAAACGTAAGATATTTAGTTAAACCTTTCTAAGTAGAGAAGTCTCAAGACGATTGAGTAGCCAAACTACTTTTCTAACCTTTAACTCTGGAATTATCAGTGTTAAGGAAGTTGAGTTGGAGCCAGAAGTGCGAAGTGCTATGTAACAAGGTTAAAGAGTTCACAAGAGCCTGACTGGAGTTCCATATTAGATTATACAGACGATGTGTTTTTAACACCAGGCCTAATCGCGAACATTTCATTCTTGAAATACGAAAACTTAAAACTGTCTAATAATTTTATTATTTTATTTTTGAGGCCTTTCAAGTGCATTGTAAATAAAAACAATTTAACTATTAGACAGTTTGAAGTTTTCGTATTTCTAAATAATCCAATAAAACTAGCTCTTCAAGATATATTACGTTCTTGCTTGAAAACTAAAGTTAAACCTATATTTGACTTTTAGGCATTTGCGGCCGGTGTCACATCAACTATAATCTAGTTCTTCCGATTCACACCACGTCAAACCATCATGATAACTAGATTAAGATATTTTGGTTTCGCTGTGGAGTACCATCATCAATCACTGATTGGCTGAAATTGAGCCAAGTTCAATTACAGAAGATGTTTGACGCGGTGTGAATCGGCAGAACTAGACTATAGTTAGTTGTATATGTAGTACATGGGTTCGTTTATTCCACATCTTTCTTACGGATTGGCCTTACAAAATGGCTGCTAAAAAGCAAATTTCATCACAATTTTTATTCTAAAAAACATTTAGGTCATTTGTATTGCTTTAAGGAAGAGAGTCGAGCAGGTCATCGTTTAAACATTTGAAATGCTTGATTCTACCTTACCACTGTTATATTCTCAAACTTGTCTTATTTGCAGAAAAACTCAAGATGTGTCTCCTTGAAGAGGAAGTACACTTATGAAACAGGAGGCAAGGGAAACAATTAAACTGGGAGACACAGAACGATAGTTCACGAAGTTTGCATTATCAAGTAGGAGTTCAACTTGTCAACCGGTTACCCAAATCAGCCAAAGGCCCCCAATGACAAAGTCACTGAAAAGCGTCTAAAAATAATCCTTTCACGAACACTTTTTATAGTGTGAACGAGCTTATGTCACATGACTCGGAGATCACATAGACTGACGAAGGTGTAGGGGTGAGACAATTCGAAAGTGTGTGAGCGAGAGAATAAGCAAATTATTGTTTAAGAGACTTTGATGTTAGAATGTATGACAAGGTTTAGCTACTGAAGAAAATTTAGGGGACATTGTAAAAATGTTTTCCTAATTGTTACTTATTATAAAACGATCTTCAACTTCAACTTGTATAATGCTAGATTCTCAAACAGTCTTGGACAGAACAATACAATCAAAATAAATTATCTTAGTAAAATCTTAACCACATGATATAGTTTTTAGGAAAATGATTGCTTCGAAATGAAAAAAGGCGATAAAGGGTTCAAAGATAATAATTTTAAAGCATATTTACAAATGGAACATGTCTATGACCATTGACTTAAAACTTGGTGCAAGCTTATGATGGAGGTGACTTATATGTATGTTACTTCATACAAGATACTATTTGTTCATCTTATAGTACCCAAGGCAGCTAAAGTTGCTGAAGGCCTCGTATAACACTAAAGTAGTTTCCAAGAAAGTTGTCTCGAAACAACATCAAATCAGTCTTCACATTTCAACGTCACTCTTGCGGTTCCATTTCACTCTCAACTACGAATATAAATCCAGACTCTATTTGTACACACCTCAGGGTCTTTCTAAAGAGTTATTCGTGTTTTATATAAGTTAACATATTTTTTATCATCTACAGTTGGCATCCCTACTCCAATGGACGGTTGGCTGCCCTGTGACCAATATGATAGCTGACAGCAAGTGTCTCAGTTTTAGCCAATCAGTTACTGAATATGGTATTCCACACTGAGACCGAAATATTTCAAGCAAACTCTAATGATGTCTTGACACGGTGTGGACCGTAAGAACTAGATTATAGTTATGTTAATTTTCGTTACATAGATTCGTATTAAAGTTACGATGCGGCTTATACGATTGATTTGAGTTGTAATTATTGGTTTTTAGAAACAATAACAACTTCAAATATTCACTAAACTGTAATTTAAACAGTTTTTCATGTTAAGTTAGATGTTTCAATAACGACATATTTAATGAATAATATTGAAACTACCTTGTGCTTTTCCCAAGGTGACCCCTGTCACTGTGAGTTGTGTGCTACACATGCTGTACGAAAAATGTATTCTGGTTTTGTACAAAAGTTAAAAATTGGCTTTTAGAAATTGAAGCCATTGACATGATAACATAGATGGTTTCCTGATATTTACGCTCACATCTCCGGTACTTGGTTACTCTTGATCAATACGGGCTGGCGAAAAGCCGGCTGTCTTTTATTTTGTATCGCGTCTGTGTTGGCGTCCAGCCCAGGAACGCTTGAGGTCAGATAAAATTCACGTTTTCCTTCTAGGCTAAGGTTTATTTGTACTTGTAATAAATTATTCTAACGTAAATTTAAAAACAAGTAATTATTTTGTTGTTGAAACTACAATGTTGAATTTAGGTCTAACCATAATTGTACATGGGTAAAGTTAGTGAACCTTTTTGAATGTGAGATAATGTCAATTCATTCATTGCTACAGTTATCTGGAAGACTGGATAGTAATCTTTAGTTATATTTTTGTAAATTTCCCCTGTAAATAGTTTTAGTGGAATTATGATTCCGTTATATATGCATTCATTCATGTATTTTGACTCGTATATTCATATTCCAAAAAACACGCATTCTATAAAGTGAAATACCTCGACTTAGAAGTTACACTTCAAAACTGCCACAACAAGTCTCAAAGTGTATCTGAGCATAGCGGCAGATTCACTCGGAACACTATTGGAAGACGTTACACAATATGTGAACGCAATATGAAATTCCATCTTACATCGCTGAATTATATAGTGGCTGAATGATAGCTTCACTCGTCTCGTACACCTTAGTGCAGCACAATTTGATACATTATCTTCAAGTAGTATTGGGACTAAAGTTCAGTGTGACAGAAAGGTTCAAATCTTATATTCTTGAAGAATAAATGTAAAAATTTTTAATTACACCTTAAATAGTAGAAATTATCTAGAAGCAATCTAAGTGTACATTCTTTAACGATCGTAATTAATACATTATTTTCACTATTCAGGGAGGCTTTTAAGAAAGTTACACAAAAGATAATTTTATCATAGGTAGATTGAGCATAGGTGCCTCATTTCTGAGGCAGGAAAATTAACATAGTTGCGGCAGTCCAAGCCTAAATAGCGCTGCCATATCTTGCCACCTTTCTCCTCCTTTGGCTCCACATGCTTGAGTTTGCCCGATGTCGATTACTAAAATGTGACCAAATCGTGTAACCAAAAAGAATTCCTCGCAGTGCTATCTGGCCTCATCCATGTGGAATCTGTGCGCAATCTACCTACCATAACATATCCTTTATTGAACCTCCAAAATTTCCCCTGCACTAAACGTCTCACTAAATGTCCCCAGGGGAATTTCGGCAACGAATAATTTACCCACACATGTGCAAATGATGGATTATCAGGAAGTATAGTATCGACACTATGATTGTTAGGAACCTCAAACATGCTCATTGTTCTATGTGCCGATAGAAATTAAAAGCTCTATTTCCTATGAAAGTTCTCAAATTATTTGTTTTGTATCAATTCGTGGACAGAAGATGAAATAACAAAACTAACCCTTCATGTCTTGAATGAAGCTGAAAGGAAAGCATCCACCGGATGTTTTCTAATGTGAGCATATTCCAGGAAATCTCCTTAGAAACAAATCCCGGGATATGTTTGTTATTCCCGTAAATATTCACATAATACCTCATGCCATTCTCTTCCTTACCCTGAGCTGAAAATAATACCTCCACTTAAAACCGCTTACCTTTGCAGCTACTTTTGATTTTGAGATAGAAAACAATGTGTAACTAAACGAATTTGTCAAGTGTTAAAATAATCTTTAAGATTTAAAGCTAAGGCTCTCTAGGAACCGCTTTTTACAGCCATCCTTTGTGTTTAATGCAATCATATAGAAGTGGCCCTGTAAAGTTCATATCTTATGTCTATATTGAAGTACGGACTACTGCTTTATCCTTTTTTTAGTCTTAATGGTTAAGAGATCAGCATGTTTAAAAGTTTACCTGTATTGCTTTTTGATTTCAAACTTATATGAGAATTTTGTTTCTTCTGCTGAAAATTATGAGTACTTATTTGTGAGTAATTGTGGCTAGCTTCTTTTTAATGAAGCTCGTTTTTGAGCATAACATTATTTTTTGGACATTTCTTGGCGATGTATATAAGTTGACAAAACGTTTAGACCCCAGCTCAAAGAGTAAACTGTAAACTTAGCAACCAAGAGGAAAGTGGTTACTGTAAACTTGGGACCTGAGCAGTATTCTGCTGTATAATTACTTCAGGGAGAACACGTTCATCAACCGCTTTGAGAAACTGTTTTCCTGCTCTTCCTTGAATCGTCAAGGGTAACAAATTGCCTTGCCATTCATTGCTGACTGCAATCAGTCAGCGGCTTTGAATAAGAGGAGATAAATAATTTTCAAAAAATATAACCACTCTAATAATATTTAGTTTTTAACTCGTAGGCTTTCGCGGCCGGTGTCACAACTATGAATCAGTTCTTCCGGTTCACACAGCGTCAAAACGTCGTAATAATTAGCCTGATATATTTCGGTCTCGCTGTGGACTCTCATTTCAGTCACTGATTAGCTGAAACTGTCTCTGTTGGCTTTAATTTCAGCCAATCAGTGACTGAAGATGGTACTACTCCACAGCAAGACTGAAATATCTCAAGCTAAGTATTATGATGTTTTGAAGCGGTGTGGACTGAAGAACTAGATTATAATAATTAGTTTTAGTAGGAATGATTGTTAGGTGACCAGTATTTGAAACCAAACTAACTAGTAAGCCTATCATTCATGTGCTGACTTTAATTTCAACAAATATATATTTTTCAAAATACAGAGTCGTTTAATATAGTACAAATTAACACTCTCAGATTGAATACAAAATTTGCAAAACATCTTTATCAAGGTAGGTTAAGAAGGCCCTTGTTATTTTCCCAAAGTCCGTTGACTCCGTTCCAAACTTTTAACTTTCTTTTGGATCACAAGTTCAACACATTAAACGAGTCTAAGAACTTCTAAAGACACGTGAGCAGTTTTGTTCAAGTTCAAAAGTTTTCCATTTTGTTTGGAGGGATTGTCGGGTGTTATTAGCGAGTTTGTTGCTCACCCCGTACATCTGAATATACTCATCCCTTCATATGAATGTCATATTAACAAACCCCCTCTTTTACCAAAGAAGAAGATACAACTAATTTAGTACCTGCTTTAAATTATATCAGTTTATGCACCATCTTACTCCAATCTTCAGTACGAAAAAAGTCTAAAGAATGCTGAAAAGGAGAAGAAACGAAAGTACCAACTAGCAACAGAAGTTAAGAACGCTTCATTGACCCCTTTGATCACCTCAGTCGATGGAATGCTATGGAAGGAGGTCCAGACATGCTCAGAGTGGTTGCTGAAAGACTGGGAGAAGTGGAACAAACCCTACAGTGTTATCATGAACTGGCCCCGAGTTAAAACCACTTGTGCGACTTTAAGGGCTACCAGTTTGTGCCTCAGAAGAACCAGAAGGAAGTGGAGAACAGCCAGAAGAGGGAGTGGGAGTTCCCTCCATTTATTGACAACATTTACAACTTCCTTTGGAAAAATGATATATTCAGCATCGTAAGACCTAGACCCGGGGACCATGAAATTAGCACCGATCCTGACCCTCAGAACACGTTTTGAGCAGCTTTATTTTGGTTAGTTTAAAATGTCCCCCACCTTAACTTTTTAAAAAGTAAATATTTTGAAACCCTTTGGGGAATGTTTTTATAGGATCCTGAAGTTAGTTTGGACGTACTTTGCGTCACCCACGCATCAAAAAACAGGGGGTCCCAACATTTTAAAACACGAACCCTCCTCTGAGGCACCTCAAAAGAAAAGGAATTTTAACATGAGTTCAACGACGCAAAACAAATATTTTATCTCGGCTCGTTTTTTGTTATACTCATACCTATTTAAAGATTACGAAATCCGGTTTAAAATGCCTTGTTTTACAAACAGTTTATTTTGAATGACTAAATTTTCTTCAACATACCTTATGTAATCAGGTTATAGGGTTGTGTTTTTTCATCAGAGGATTTTAAGAAATATTTGTACTCCTTTGTACCTAATTTTTTAAAATATTTTGTAACAATATTGACATTAAATTCTGTTTTATACCTTTTAATCAATTCATTCAAAATGTACGTAAAACAGCTGTTTCAGATTTTTAAAGAAAAAACAATTGGAAAGTAAACTCCTCGCCCTCGCATAGCTTGGTAAACATTGACGCCTCGTCGCAATATGAAATATGAGACCGAAGATATTTTATTCAGGAAGCAACGCCGCCTCTGTCCTTGAATAAAAGATCGCTGAAATCAAAACTGTTGGCAGATGTTTTAGATTTCATGTCCATTTAACAGCATTCTAACCAAAGGAATAGGTCAAGTATTTTTGGTCTTAAAAACTAAAATATGAAAATCTTTGAAAATTTCCGTTATTGTAATGAATTTAATTCTTCAGTTTAGTGCTAAGATGATTAAATGTATGGTTTGACAAAATAGTGTGACTTTATTATTTACCAACTCTGAGATTATAAATGCAGGTACTATAGTGAAAACAATTTTAAGTTTCAAAAACCAATATTAAAGAATTTTTAATAGGACAAGGTCTTTCAAAGACAAAACCTTTCTTGTATTCTTAGGTCCGCAAAAAATTAATACTATGGTAAAACACTTTAGATGTACTCTTATGAGCTCAACTAGTAAGTAAAAGACACACAACCCAATTTTAAATAAATAAAAATAGTCATGTGCCTTTAAACTGTTCTTAATCATTAAGTATCCTAATCTACGTTATGCCTTTATCCGTGAAAGGTAAATGTTTGATTGCATTTAACATTTTAAAAACAAAATTTTAAAACAAAAATGTATTTTTATATTGTTAAATGTGCTTAATAAACAGAGCCAAAACCTTAATTTAGTGAAATACATGTTTACATTGTGCATTGTGCAATAATAAACGCAGTTAGTGGAACTTACAACTGTAAGAGGTGATTTCGTTCCCAAACTACCACTGGAGGTGAAACAAACAACCAAGATTTGGCGGTAACAAATGAGAAATGGCGGGAAAAAAGAAAGCAAAGAAGTGACAAATAAGGCAATATCCAAGACATACTTGAGTTAGAGCACGCAAACGTATAATAGGAGAAACACCCTTTCTTCTAACTCTTGAAAGTATATCTCTGGTATTGACACAAGTATTGACTACATCTATTTGTAAGTTAACAGAATATTATATCATGTGGTTTAAAGGTGGTTGTGGTTATTTTTAGGTGTAAAGTCTCTTTAAGCGAGTTTTAAAGTTTTATTTTACATACAAAGTCCTACTTTGAGAGATTTTTACTAGCAAACAATTTAGGCTAGTATTTTATTTTATCCAAAAGTCGTACTTAAGCTTTTCCATTCAAGGCACGACCGAGCATGATTAAAATGTCATTTTTGAGACGAGTAATGATATGACCTTTGTCATGGTGCAAATTATATTGAGAAATAAATTTGAGTTAAAGTATTTATTAATGACTTATTCTCTGCAGGGTTGGAACCTTACTTTACCAACCTAAAGCTTTTGGTTTTGGCTCAAAGTATTTTGTAAGGTAAATTTTAAGAACAAGTAGGTGTGAACCTCTATGTACTTGTTTTTTATCGTAAAGCCTCTTCCACTAAAAAGCCCTGTTTTCAAAGTGCTAAAACAATTTTGGAATAACTGTTATTGTTTCAAATTTAACTATTTATAAATTTAAATTAAGTCATTTAATTGGACTGCGTGTTCCTAAACCCAATATAATTTCACCCTAAAACGTTTCAACTCAAAGCACTTATGATCTATAACCAACTGCCAGAAGATCCAAAATCACTTACTTATTTTATTATAAGGAAAATTACCTGCCTCAAATAGGTTTGAATTATGTTCTAATGTTATAAGTATAAATAAATACGACTTATTTGATACTTCTGGGTAAACCACAATAAAAACAGTATTTTATAACAAACAAGACGTTTCGATTCTACCATGATAATCATCTTCATTTAAAATAGAACAACGAAGGAAGGAAAATTATTATGTAGGTACATGTAAAATATGCAAAACCTTTTCATATTCAAAGTTTACCCAAAACTTTATAATACCGCATTTAAAACTATAAGACAGACTACATAAGTTTAAAATTAACCAAAAATGACTTTAATTGAATTTTGAAATGTTTCTAAACCTAGCCCAGTTAACCTAAAACGAGTCATTGCCAAGATAAGCGACGGTTAAAAAAATGTGTGTGGAAAATGAAAAACTAAGTTGAACAGTGCGCTTACTAATAATTTGTTTTGATATTGGTCTGTAAATCTATATGCAATGAAACCGTATATGCATGCTACCATAGTGGTCACTCAATTTATACAAAAGTATAATGTATCCTCATAATATTGCAGAAATTCAACGGGCTGTAATTCCGTGTATGTTAATATTGCAATTATCACATAATGCCAATGTTGTGGTTTACAAATACTCATGTCGTTAAACCAAACATCACCAATTAGTTTGACAGTTCTGATTAAACCTCACTCTCAAACTTTGGTGTCAAACAATTTATAAAGCCTATACATTCGTGAGCCAAAAATACGTTAGTTTAATACACTTGAAACCAAAGTGCTGGAAATGTTTTGATTATAAGTTTTTTATTTTAGATTTATTTTGGTATATATTTATTTATTGTATTTATTTTTCAGATTATCACATTTTAAGAGCTTCAAAACTTGTTGTCGTTGGATGGACTTTTACATTTTGAGCGACCCCCCATTGACAATTTCAAAACCATATTAAACCTTTGTCATGCCCCGTTGAGTATTTGTTTACGTTTCTTATAAATTATTGCATAGAACGTTATACCAAAGTTACCGTCGTACAGTACTATTTTATTTATTACTCGTATATTGTATCTGTGACCATCGTATCTATAAATTTCCTTATCATTCTGTTCACTTTCTCAATCATATTATTATTATACCACGTTTGTTAGTTATTATCATCTCATCTAGTCCATTAATTTATCCTAGGTTAAAGTCTTACCAGCAGCCATTATTTCCTTTTCGTTACCCAACCACCCCGAACAATAAAACGTTTTCATTAAAGGAGTACACAAAATAAAGTACCGGTAAAGTAACATTTGTCGGCTAGCTCGTCTGCTAATGTTCTGTATTATGTTTTATGTTACTTTGCACCGAAGACGGGATCAAATTGAAGATCGCGAAACGTTGTGATCATCTTGCTCACTTACGATGTAAAAAGGTCCGCAATAATAGTTTAAACTATATTGTTAAGCTTCTGTAGAGATTCGGAACAGTACTTGTTTACATTTAATGAGTCACAATACAAATTATTCAAAAATTACATAAGTTTAAAACAAAAGTTATTTCCCATTGAATATCGTAAAGAAGCAGCAGTTATTCACGTTTTAAATAATTCACTCGTTTACAAGGCTAATTAAAACTATTACAAAAGCAAACCCGCTTTTAGTAGACAACTTAAAACAAGACGTTGAAGACAGGAAGGAAACAGTTTCTCAAAGCGGCTGATGAATGTTTTCTCCGTCAAGTAATTATACCGCAGAATATTGCTCAGGTCTCAAGTTGACAGAAGCCACTTTCTCTCTGGATTGAAACGTCGAAAGTAATGTAACTTTGGCGAAGAAGTCACTTTATATTGTTTGAGTTTCTGATGATATATCATTCATGACGATGGTTGATTATTTATTGTGGAATTTAACATCTGTATTCTTCTTCTATAATATTGAACAACAATTTAAGATTGCATTCATAATATAAGATTTAATAAGCAGAACCGTAGGGGTTGGAATCGCGCGCGACTCCGGAGCTCATCACTCCAGTGGCGTGGGTTCGATCCCTGCATTCACCACTTACAATTGTATAGTAACTATGAGGTGACTTTGTAGTCTTAACTTGGCCTCATAAACAAGACAAACTTTACCTGTACCTTTTTTTAATGTGTTTGTATTTTACGAAATTCTTAAGGCCTTCGGCCTTGGTATTTCTTTAATAATCGACAAAAGTTCCTTTTTCTTCGGACGTTAGCCTTTTTCCTCGGCATTTGGTATTGACTTTTAACCCTAAACAATTGAAGATAATTGCTTCTCCCTCGGTCTTAGGCCTCGGTAGTTCACTCACGATCACTAACCTTTGCATACCCGTGGGGGTTGGAATCCTGCGCGACTCCGAAGCACACCACTCCGATGGCGCGGGTTCGATCCCCGCAGTCATTACTTACATTTGTAATGTGACTATACGGTAACGCTAGTTTAAGGTCGAGGTTTAGTGGTAGAGAGGACTTGGTAGTCCTAACTTTGCCTCGTTAAACAAGATTAACTTTTTTTACCTTTTGCTTTTGGCTTTTGAGCTTTTCTACTTCATCACCTATTAATGTCTTTTCTTCTTGACTTTTGACCTAGGTATTTCATCCTATAGTAATAAACCAAAGGTTCTACACTTTACTATAGACGTATGATCTTAAATTGTTGTTAAAAGTACAATTTATATAAGTTTAAACTTCATTCTAGAAATTCACTCTTCTAACAGAAACAAATAGAAAATAGATTTGGTTCCTTACATCAAAACATAGTTTTAAGCGCTCAAAAATACTTTAATCGAATAATACACTTACAAAGTATCGAACTGGAACGGTATGTTCATTTTGTAATAGTTCAAACAATTAGAGAAAACTACGTTTTGTTCTTGCTTTCCATTGCTTATGATCTTTTATTCAAGCTTAGCCGTTTAACACGAAAGTTTCTTTTTCGGTTTTGATGTCAGAAAAGAAGCGCTTAACCAAACATGAATAAACAAAATCGTGTCTCTGAAATTTGTGTTTAAGAGGTTCTCCGTAATATCCTTCCTTTTAATAAGAGAGAACACCCGGGGGGAGGTATTATCCTTTGCGTATAAACAAGTGATATTATAAAGAGAGCCTATGTCTTTGTTATGCCCCATCGGTACCGACAAGTGACTTTTGGTCTTCGATTTGGTCTATAAAACCATTTTAAAGCGATTGTTTTAAATCAATGATGTAATAAGAAATACAACTTCATTCAAAAGAATAACAACCGACCCAACTTGGGTTTGCTATAAACAAAGTAATATAAACAATAACAATAACTGTAAATTTAGATTTTATTTGTGATGTATAGATGGTTTCTGAACATTTTAAGGCTGATTTAACCACATTTTCTTCTTTTGTAGACTTATTGTACGTAATTTTGAATTTTGCAAAGACGTCGTTTGTAAATTTAGGTGTTGTTCTTCTTGCGCCAATCATTAGACCAACCACATTTCAATGTTTAGGGTTGTACTGTTTTTAGTAAAATTTATATGTGCTTTCATAAATTTTGGTTTTATTTTAGTTAGTTTTGAATGGTTGGTTTTACTGTTATAGGTTTTGAATCTAGTTGTGTTCTCTAAAACTGTTCTAATGGTGTTTTTAATACAAAAAATGTCAATCCTTCTGGTACTTTCGTTTTCAGCTAGGCCGTAAAACTTAAGAACTTTTGCCTCTATAACTTTACTTAAAGTTACACTTGATTTTACTGTTTACAATAACTGAGTAATACATAATCAACTACGGTTTTATAAAAACTTGCATAAACCTTTTACATTGTTTGTCTCTTTTCTGTAATGTTACCCAGTTGTGATTTCCAAGCGACGGAAGAAAATCTAAACTCCAATTATCCACGACCGTTTAGCATTCATAGCAGAGTTGCCAAAGTAAAGAAGTTCTACTTGAGTTTCGGTAACTTGCATCAAATTTCATGAGTATAATACTTTTTGCTACGTTTTCAACCACTGAAAATAGCAGTTTTAACATTGTTTCTTTAAACATAACAATATGTTTTCTAAGGTTAGTTATACACCTTGTATGTAAAACAATACAAATGAACAATATTAGGCAATAGACGATAATAGAAATTTACTTTTCAATAATGATAAGCTTTTACTGAATAGCAAAAGTTAACAAACATTTCTATTGTTATCACTCCGTCTAACGCATATTGCTTTTATTAAGGGTCAGTGGTCACCTCAGAGAAAGGCTGAATTCATCCGCCAAAGAACACACGACACCGCGCACGTAACAACTGGTCTTCTTTCAACTGATGCGGCCTAACTGTCAAACCAAGCGCCTGCAAGGGTTTACTGCGGCTCGTTTTTCATTTTCCAAAATGATATTATAAGTTGGTCAATAGTTTAATAAGTAAACTTTACAACTGTCCAAGATATAGTGATTTCCAACTCCATTTTGTACGTACATTGAAAACGCAAGCTCTACGAGTATTCGCGTGTTGAAAATCTCCTATATTTTTTAATAATGTCGTGTTTTAATGTAAAAATCATTTTGAAATGTCAAAACGGTCGCCATATAGACGAAAAAGGTACCGTTCATCACTTGGCTCGAAAGTATCTTTTTGACCTTCGCTCATTTAACTTCCTCGGCTGCGCCTCGAACGTTAATTTGGACCTCGTGTCAAAAGGTGTCACTTTAGGTCCTAGTGATGAAACATATTATATATTTAGCCTGAAAATGTTTAAGAGCAAGACTGTTTAGACTGTTGATGTTTAAGAGCAAATACATATTTCACCACATCGTTGGTGCTCTCCTCTTATTTACTCAGTCCCTATAAACTCGCCAATTATCCTATTTACTCTTCACTTATCGCTTTCCGGCGCTTTACGTACAGTACATAGTTTAATTGGTGAACATAGTAACTGTGAAAAGAAGATAAGATCAACGCAAATGTTACCCAAGATTGGAAAAATATACAATTTGTTCTTAGACATTAAAGTTGCAGGATTTTTATACTAAACTAAATGTCCATTTCAATGTACACTTATTGAAAATATGGCCTACAACTGGTATGTTATTGTATTAAGTAAAAAGCCGTCTGGCTACAATAAGATAGATTTTCATACGAAGGGATAGTTTTCAATCAACGGTCATTTATTTAAATCGCCTACTAAGATTATTGAAAATTTTACATCAAACATTGTTGTTATATTTAACAGTTATTCGTATCAATTAACTGAAAAACTGAAATTGATTTAACTGAATTATTTATTTAAATGTTTCATATTAAGATGAAATATACATGATAATATAGACAAAATATACAGAACATACAGAATACAGAATAGATTGTGGACACCTGTATAAATACTAAAAGAATATGAAAAATACTTTACCCGGGGAACTGTTGGCTAAGAATGCTGTTTTGTGTTGTCTACGAATTATTTATATTAAAAAGACTTAATACATACTTCAAGTGAACCCTGTCTTGCGTTCTTCAATAAATACTTCATGCAGTTTTGATATAATACCGAGTCAAATCTTGCTTTTCATACAGATGCTGAAATCGCTTATTTTTAGATAATGCTTCTCTATTTCTTCTGCTCACTAAAGAAAATAAGTCGTTATAATCACAGGAGAGGAAATAACACACAAGAGTAACTGTATTGTAAACCAAAAAGTTAGCGGAAGGTGTCCGTTAGCTGTGGCCAAAAGAACAGCAGGTTTTGCCCCAAGTCTGTCCAAGACTGTCTCATTTCTCTCGCCTCTGCTTCCTTTTTCCCGCCATTTTCATCTGTTCCCGCCAAATCTGGGTTGTTTGTTTCTCCTCGAGTGGCGATTTGTTGACGAAATCACCTCCTAATGTTTGTAAGCTACGTTAACTGTGGCTGTTATTTAGGTTGTAAGAAATAGTTTTCGATCCAATGAAAAGTATTGGGTTCGTTAATGATCATGATCAGTTTGAGTCATGTCAAATCATTTATTTCAACACGTGTTCATTCTCCACTATAGAATTACTTATTAGGTATCGCAGCATGAAAAAACATTTGCTACTATTTCTATTTCTTCGTATTTTTGGACGATCAGTTACACTAAAGTGCAGTTACACATTGCAAGTAAGCGTGCCAGTAAGTGTGTAATTCTGCCAGTAGGTTACAAACCACTACTTGAAACATGGAACTTAAATAACTGTCACGTGACTAGCATCACAGATAATGTTATGTTACGTAGATAGCGCATAGATGCCAAATGGCTGAGGCAAGAAAATCAACATAGTTGCGGCAGCCAAAGCACAGATAACGCTACGAGGGAATTCTTTTAATAGTCTCAAGTAGAGCCACTGATGCACGCGCAAGTTCGTTCGTTCTCGAAAATTCACGATTTGGTCACATTTATGTTATTAACATTGGACAAACACGAGCATGTGGAGCTGAAGGAGGAGAAAGACTGCAAGATATGGCTCGCAGCGCTATCTGTGCTTGGGCTGCCAAACTATGTTGATTTTTCCGCCTCAACCATGTGGCATCCATGCGCAATCTACTAACCATAACACTATCTTTGCTAGCATTGAACTAATCAAATTGAATAGGAGCTGTAAGCAACATATAAACAGCAACTGCAACATTTACTAGTGCTGGAATTTGCCAATAACACGCTACTGGAAACATCTGGAAACATTTATTTATTTTATTTTATCAAACCTTTACAAAAAACTTTGTTTTAGGTAACACAACAATTAAAAAATCTACACGTTGGAAATAAGTGTTATAAATATGGTGTAATTGGTTTAAACTATAAAACATTTTGAACTAAGAATAAGGAGCCACCAGTAACAACACTGTAGTCATGGATCAAATAAGAGTATTGCTAATTTTTCCAGGAACCATCAATAAATTCCTCTACGCTATAAAACACTTTTGAAAGAAGAAAGTTTTTAATTTTATTCTAAACATGTTGAAATTTTCATAATTTTGTATTTTAATTGGGAGTTTATTAAATAGCATGGCAACCGACTGTGAAGGTAGCAGGGAATATAATTTAGATCTGTGTTGGTTTATGCGGAAGGAGTTTGCGAATATTGTCTCATGGAAATGAATTTCTCTACCTTGAACCATATGACATTTAGAAGACAATACATTATTGTTTCATAAATGTACAGGGATGGTAAGGTCAAAATTCTAAGGGGATTCAAAAGCATTTTTGCAAGAATCTCTGTAACCTAGATGATAAACTATTCTTATCGCAGACTTTTGCAAGATAAAAATTCTCAATATTTTACTTTTGGAACAATTCCCCCAAAACATACTCCATAAGACATAAGAGAATGTACCAAGCCATAATATGCAGTTTTCAAAATATCAATCGTGCAGTATTGTGATAACTGTCTCAAAAGGAATACACAGTAACTCATTTTCTTGCTTAGATAATCAATATGTGATTCCCATGTTAAATGACTGTCTAAATTCAATCCTAAAATTTTACATTGGAATGCAAGATACTTGCAACATGTAAACCAACTTAAACACTTATAAGATTTAGCTGTGACGTGGTGATAAAGGAGACTTTGTAACTAGGAAATCATTAAATCTGTAGATAGTTTGCCACTTGAGTGTTGAGTGTCTGATGTATCGTTTTAAACTTGAATACCAAAGATAAATACATACAGATAAATATTATATAGATAAATATCATACAGGTATCACCTCAGCTAAGGGTCGGTGGTTAATTTGTCATTGATATCCCACACTGGTTGACAATGACTAGCGGATAACCATTAATAAACACAATAAAAAACTGGTAAATGCAGTCACAAACGTTGTCAACTTAAACAAGGTGAAAGCCACTGTATTAAAAATTGAACCGCTGACTCTACTGTGGTAATTTAAGGGTGTTAATTGACCCCCTTTCTTTCTTTTGGATACTTTTTGACATGAAGGATACATATGTATGTATTTTGTGTACAAGTCGCTTTTTTGACCAATTTTCATAAAACGTTCCTTTAGGCTCGGTTCACATTGGGCAGCATGTGCAGCGGCCTGTTCACATCTGGCAGTATTGGGTAGCATTCGAGCAGCAGCGTAGCGTTGCCCCACCAGTCCCTCCCTTTTCCCTATGCGCCACCAGCGCACCTGTGCCATGGGGGTTAATGACACTTTCTGTTATCAGTTCAGGGCGAGTTCTGACCCAAGATGGATTTGGTGCGCTCAGACCAATTGCGTCGCAGAAAAGTAGTCGCGTTTTTCGCTTACAACCTGTTATATGAAAAGACTAAGAAAAGAAAATACTGGGTTCACCCTCTGGTGAGTTCGCGACTGCTTAAAGGTGCTTTTGTAACGTTGTCTAGTGACCTGTGGGATGATGAAGTAAAATGTTTTGATTACTTTTGGATGAGTTCATTATCATATGACGAACTTTGTGTCAAATTACAACCCTTCCTGGTGAAAAAACGTCTTTAAACACTCAATCAAGCCAGAAGAAATGATAACTGTTTATATCCCAAAGACTTTTTTTACTTTTAATACACTCGATTAATCTTTCTATGTCTATACCTGAAGGGTCCATGGTTAATGTATCGAACACTAGCAATGACACTAGCAATAGCAAACTTGCAACAACTCAGATGTTCACTCCCCGCACCTCCTTTCACACTGACTGACAGGCACCCCTCACCAAAACATTGACAGGGAAGGGGGTGAGACTGAGACCGATTCTTGGAATTGAGGCCAACCGGATGCGTCATATGGGCAGCATGGCAGTGGGCGCTGCAAAGCAGCAGCGCTGCGGCAGCATTCGGGCAGCACGCGCTGCATGCTGCTCAATGTGAACCGCTCCATATGATTCAATGCACTGCCATGACGCGCATTTGAAGCCCGTGCTGCTGCTGCCCGGTTGCAGCCGCTGCATGCTGCCCAATGTGAACCGAGCCTAAAGGTGTCGTCGAAGCTTGATAGCCAGCAAAATTTGAATACCGAACGTTGGATTTTGGAAAGGAATGTTCATCAAAAAATGATTTTATTTGTTAGTTAGTTTTTTTTAAAGAAATCAAATACTTAACTCTTAATCTTGAGTCTCAGCCAGTCAACCAGCTACCGGAGGATGACTCTCCACAGTGAGGTAGAAACTTCTAGCAGTAACTTTATTTCAACCGTGACGCGGTGTAAACCGGAAGCCTTAGTAATTTCAAATACTTGTTGACTACTCAAAGTATACATTGCATAATCACTAGCAGAACCATACATTTTTTTTATACAACACGTGCTATAATTGATAAGATTTCTTCACACTCCTCATCAATATAAAGACTTTCGACAAGCTATTGTTAACGAGATAAATACGTCACCGATCGGGAAGCTGGGGGCATTGTTGTATAATACTATATCTTGCTAATATTGAACCTACAAACACTTGACTATCGCAAACACTTCAAAGATGAGTGTTTTCTCGAATGTTAATAGTTTATAAATAATGTTCACCGATGGTAATGTGGGTTGTGTGCAGTTGACATTAGTTTAGTGATGCGGTTGTCATGGCGACCACAGTCTGGGTCGGCCAGTCAGTACATTGCTGGCTTAGCAGGTAATTGAATAATATCTAAAAAATAATTTTATATTTGTTTCCAATTTATTTTGAGTGATAGTTACGACCTATATTAAATTTTTAAATTGTGTGTGCCATACCCAACGTTTAAACTTTGTCCTTTTTCGAAGGTAAATGCGATCTCGTAGGAGGTGTGGACGTACACTCTTATAAGTTAGAGGCAGGGATAACTACCGAGCTGGGGACACTTAACGATAGTTCATGAACGTTTGTTTTACAGGCAAGTTCGTTAACAGGTCACCAATTGAGATTAAAAGTGCCCCGATGCCCAAGGGCTTAATATTATAAGAGGCATTAATTTCCAACTGAAACAAGAATTTACAACTTATACAAGTTTATATAACGTTATGATTATTATATTTTAAGTATATGGAAGTATCTTTTGTCTTTGGTGAATATCTTTGTAAGGGAGGGTTGTCAGTCTGCATTATATTGAGAAGGTTTCTAAATAAATAATACCGGAACTATAGCATTATTTTTTTACTTAACACCCTTTTAGAACCCTTTTAAAGTTGAGTTTTTGTAACCCGAAGTGGTTTTAAAACGTTTCTATTTCAACGCTGGGGTTTTCTCTGAAAGGGTTATAGTGCCTAAAACCTCACGTTTACAATGTTGTTATCTTTAAGTATAAAATATATAAACACAGGGGTTTACCTACCAGTAAAATACTGAGTAAATTCTTTTGAACATAAACACGCAAAAACGCCTTTAAATGGAATCAAAGATAGAAATAATTATTT
Organism: Matsumurasca onukii; assembly: GCA_018831715.1. Taxonomy (NCBI): domain Eukaryota; kingdom Metazoa; phylum Arthropoda; class Insecta; order Hemiptera; family Cicadellidae; genus Matsumurasca; species Matsumurasca onukii. The sequence continues at coordinate 60,383,676 of CM032061.1, read as the reverse complement.
AAGTGTGGGAACGAAACCCCCTTGATCAATTTATTTGAGTAAAGATTGAAAACTACTTCTTTCAATAGCACTTCAATTATAAGATTTCCAGCATTCAGGTTCGGACTTTTCAATACACTTCCTTTGTTAGTTTTGCCCCAGTTTGCAAACACAGTTCGTTAAATAAACACACAGTTGATAATATTTTTTATTTACTTCGTGGCCTTTTGAGAACAAGACTAAACATAGCATCCGTTCTACATTAAATACCTTGTACTTTAAATATCTTAGAAAAGGTTTTTAGCTAATACATTTCTTCATCGCCATCTTGGTCTAACTTGTAAGATTTGACTTGGATTTAATTTAAAAAAGTCATGTTAGGTACTGCGCCATTAATTTTTATTCTAAAGTTAATTGAAATCGAATCTGTGGTAAGGCTTTAGAGCATAAAATGTTATTTTTGGGTGAAAACGCTCCTCAAAAATGGCATTTCCAGTGTAAATTATCCTCCTTTACAGAAAATTCTTTAGGATTCACGGATAGAAGAAAAGAGGACAGTTGAAAAAAACGGGTCTGTCGAAAACCTTACGTGACGCGTGAGACCGTGAGCGACCGTAAACTTTTCTAATGTTTTGAGTTGTGTTTAAAGTTATTTTCCAGCTGAAGACGGGATCAGATGGCAGATTACGAAACGTTGTGTTTCTTGTTCACTAACAACGAAAAACGTCCACAATGATATTTTTTAACCGAAAGCATTTTAATAACGAACAAATAGTGTAATCACGTGACATTTGATTGCAGCATGCCTCAGCGTTGTGACGTCAGGATCTGTGAACGGTTGGATCACCCCACTGCTGAGTCATCTGCTCAGCCCAGACAGCGAGATACCCATGACGGCCCTGGAGTCCAGCTGGGTAGTCTCCTTCGTGGAGTTGGGCAGTCTCTTCAGTCCTATACCAGTGGGCATGCTCGTCAACCACATGGGTCGTAAGCCCATGCTGCTGGCCACTGGGCCTCTCTACATCATCACCTGGCTAGTCATCATCCTCTGGCCGACAGTGGAGGTCCTCGCGACCATGAGGATAGCTCAGGGGGTCGTCTTGGGATTCTGTGCCACAGCCACTCCCATATACCTCGGGGAGATCTCCAGCAGCAAGAGTCGAGGAGCGATCACAAGTCTTTTCTACAACACCTACGCAGTCGGCTTCCTGATGTCCTACACTGTGGGATCATTCTTGGACTTCTACAGCTTCACCTACTTCACCCTCTTTTTGAACGTTCCTTTCATCCTGATGTTCTTCTGGCAACCAGAGTCGCCTTATTACTACGTGATGAAAGGGGATCTCCCAAGAGCTCGAGAGTCTTTGAGGTGGTTTCGAGACGGGAATGAAGAGGAATTGAGAGATGAGTTGGAAGAGATGCAACGGAGCATGGAAAAGGACAAAAAATCAGCAAGCTTCAAAGACCTTTTAGCAACTCCTGGAGATTGCAAAGCTACCTTCATCCTCGTCGTCTTGTCTACGGTTCGAATGAGCAGCGGGTCAGGAGCTCTCGTCGTCTACGTCACCGACGTCTTCGACCGAACGCCAAATCTATCAGTGCCTCCCGACTACGTAACGATTGCTTTCGGAGTGGTGATGCTCTTGGGAGGAGTCTTCAGTTCCTTCACCTCAGACACTCTAGGAAGGCGAGTTCTTCTTCTGGGATCTTCAGGTGGATGCATGATCTGCACACTTCTCACTGGAATCTATTTCTATCTACTGACGAACACGTCTTTGAACGTTGCTCAGTTCAGTTGGATATCTCCTGTGTTGATCCTCCTGTACTGTTTTCTCTGCAATGCCGGCATGTACCCTGTGTGTACGGCTTATACCTCAGAACTGTTCAGTGACAAGACCAGAGGCCTTGCATCCAGTGTGGGTATCACTGTCACCACTCTGGTGACGTTCTTCACCATGCTGCTCTACCCTGGCCTGACGAGTTGGTTTGGGTTGTATGCCAACTTCTATTTTTATACCTTGAGCGCACTTTTTGGAGTGCTGTGCTTTTTCCCATACGCGCCAGAAACTAAAGGCAAATCATTTGTACAGATAAGACATGATCTTTGTAAATAACCCGTAGCTTTGTGTTAATTAAATAAATAATTATTTAATTAGTTAATTATTATTATTTATGAATGTAAATACTGCATCATAGTGGATAGTTAATGTTGAGCGCTGGTTTTGTATTAGATATCTGTAAGTTATTAGTATTTTTTATACATATGAATTTTACCTGTTACCTCCAATCTTGTAATAAATTAGTTTTAAAATTGTGTGGTTTTATTTAAGTACTGCGAAAACTTATTCCTAAAATTATTTCAGATAGCAAGTTTAACCAGCTAGGAGTTTGTTAAATGTAATGAATATTTAATTTAAAATAGCCTTCGGACAACTCTTCTTTTAAAATCTAATATACTAGATGAATAAGTGTCAGGTTACAATTTTCAACTCTTAAGTCGTACAACGTAGAACATTATAGTGTTATTTACGAATCAATGCGACAAAACAAACAACAACACTCCTATTTGTTTCATACGGTGGAATCTAAATATTTTCCAAATATTTTGATTCCATGGCGATGTTCCATTCAAGAACAGAGGCGGCGTTGCTTCCTGAATAATATATATCATATTTCATATCGCGAAGACTTGCCAAACGTTTATCAACTTGTGGGTGTATAGTTTACCTTCTTTCTGACTCCAGTCTTGAGTGCGTTTCAACTTTTCATTTTATGTTTAGCTTAAGTTTTATTTACACAAGAATAAAGCATATACAGAGTGTCAGTAATTACGGGATCAAACTTAACCAGATTTTTATCTATAACAATTTACTTTTGATTCCGCTCCACATCACGTAAAAATATCAACACTTCATTAGTAGTTTGTTATTAAGCCCGTAAGTAAAGTATAGAACACAGTGCAGTTAATTTGATATTAATCAGGTTTACACTGAAGGGATTTTTATTAAGTAGGGATCAATGCACTGTTTGCTGACAAACTCTTTTAATTGTATTTTATACTTCGCCTCGTAAAACAAGACAAACTGTACCTTTACCTTTTTTTTAAATTATATATTATTCACGGTTTTTTCTCGTCCTTTGTGGAATATTTCCTGATAGAATAATGTAGAATTAAAAATACAGAGTGTCCATTTTACGGGATTAAACTTCACCAGGTGAATTGTCAAGTCAAAATAAACCAAAGTGGTTTTGTCATTCTGCTCTGAAAACAGCTGCTTTAGACACATGTGCTGACAGTGCTAAAGTGTCACTTTTACACCCAGATAAATAAAGTATTGTTTTATGATATTTTTCTCCTTAGGGAGATTAAAATGATATTTTTGTGGCATGGACATCAACTGGTTAAACGAGTTTGTTTTGAAATTTAACACTGACGTTTACAAATCAGTGTAAAAGCTGTTTCTTCAAAAAATTATAATTCAAACTGCTGAGCTCAAAAATGTGTACATAATTAATTGTTTATAATATTTAAAAATTTATTTATCATTATTATTTGCATCATGACAAAATATCGTTCATCACTCGGCCCGAAAGTGTCTTTTTGACCCTCGGTCATTTAACGTGCCTCGGACGTTAATTTGACGTTAAACTCGTGTCGAAGTGTCACTTTAGGACCTAGTGATGAAATATACTATTAATGTGACATGGTCCTATCTCGCTTAGTTTTCCGTCTGTTTGTTTACGTTTTTCACTAAATAGTTTTTATCTCCAAATTTAATTGAGTTATAAATTTAAAATTTTGCTGACTTGATAGCAAAATTAAAACCAATATTAAAATATAAATTTGTATTATTATCACTTTCGGTTTCAAAATGATGGCCATACTACGGATTCTAAGTTTAATAGCTCGAAATTCTTAATCTTTATAGAAAACTATTATAACACAGTTATAACTAAACGTAGCAAATGTTTTACGAACATTTCAAGACCATGTTTGTTGTGCTATAAATAATCGGGAAATCAAGGCTTTCCTAAGTGCACTTCTTTACATTAAGAAACATATGACTGGCATTTAAAAATCATTCAAATTTAGAGCAAAACACAGTCAAACATACGGACGGAAAAGGACTAAGCGTTACTGGTCATCTTTTGTTTATTTTGACTAGACAAATTACCTGATGATCCCGTAATCCCTGGACACCCTGTACTTTTAAATCTACGTCATTCTATTAGAAAATAATCCCCAAAAGGACATAGTAAAACCGTGCATGTTAAGCCTGGTAATTAATATACAATTACGGGAGTTTGTTGGCAGACAGCTCATTAATCCCTACTTAATAACAAACCCTTAAGCGTAAACATGTTTAATATTAAACTAACCATACTGGGTTCTACTGTTTAAATGCATTCCGTTGATGCTTAACTTACATTACTTTATGGTATATTAACAAAAAATGTATCACGGAATTTTTATGGATAAAGTTTTTAAAAACAATTAAATTTGGGTATATGAATTTTTTAATGGTTAATTTTTCCAAAGTTATGACCAATTCATGTGGAAAATTGGTAGGAATGTTTTTGAAATATTTTAGTCTACAAACAGCTCAAACTTATTACGATTTTGTTCTATAGTATTTTGTTAAATTTAACGGTAGAAATGAATAGCTACATTTTCCACGGAAACCGCTAATCATGAGTTTTAAATAACTTACATATGTCCCCAAATCATTATTCTAATCTAGCACCTTGAATACCTGAAAGTATCAACTTCCCACTCAGAGTAAGCGATACTTCCGCTGAATACTAAACTGTTATAAAAGTTAGATAAAACCGGAAGCTGTGAGATAACGGCGGAAATTGTAATACTGTTTGGTATTCAAACACTACATCATCGCATTTGTCAACAAACTTTCCCCAACCCAGGAAGCTGGGAGTCGTCTACGCTGCATGACATTGTTATAGAGGCCGTTTAAACAGTGATAAAGGTATGCCATGCATTAGAGTAATACTCTGATGTAGTTACAATACAGTGTAAATAACGTGTAAAAGATAGTAGCCATTAACAGAAGATTATAATGTTAAATTTATAAATATGTAAAATGTGTCACCCTTTCAACAGTGTCCGAAGGCATACCTCAAGGTCCCATCTTATGTCCGATCCTCTACTCTTTCATTAAGGATACACGCTACCACATCAAAGGATGGTTTAAGATACCAATACTTCTTGCTGTTCGTTAATTATTAACCTAGTTATATCCATGATATAAACGTTTTTCTTTACGCCGACGACACGTCTCTGACTGTCGATTCAAACAATGCAAGAATTTGAGTTACAAGCTTTTATCAAGGGTAATAGACTTTTGGATTGGTTAAAAAACAACAGCAAATGTATCAAAACCCAACTTTTGAATTTTCAAATAAGGTCATCTTCTCACGCTTCTACATTTTCTATTGTACTAAACTACCAGGAGGTTAACGCACGTGATACTTCTAAGCTTCTGGTAGTCTTTTAGAACTTCAATTTGAATTTCTCAGCTCATATAGATTATGTGAGTCAGAAAGTGATCTGAGGTATCTTTGTACTTCGTAGGCTTTCCAAAACTTTCCAACGTCAGTCTTCTCCTAACTGCTCACTATGCTTTAATTAATCCTTTTCTAGTTTATGCAGTTTGTATGTGGGGTTCAAAGTGCACAAGCACCATTTCCATTTTAAAAACTTCATAGAAGAGCAATCCAAATAATCTGCGAAATAAACAAAATAAGTCAAAATGAACAAAGAATGTATTAATAAACACCTAATTTTATATTAATCACCTGGCTTTACATGTACGTTTTTCCCTCGGTATTTGTGAAATATTTCCTGATGAACTTAGTGGTATTGAAAATACACTATTTATTTGTTTTTGTAAATATAAACAAACTTCAGCTAAACATAAAGATAAAAGTTGAAACACACTCAAGGCTGAAGTCTGAGAGAAGGTAAACTATACACCCACAAGTTGGTAAACGTATGGCAAGTCTTCGCGATATGAAATATGAGAGAATATATATTATTCAGGAAGCAACGCCGCCTCTGTTCTTGAATGAAACATCGCCATGGGATCAAAATATTTGGAAAATATTCAGATTCCACCGTATGAAACTTTTTATTAAATGGAAGTGGTGTATTTTGTTTTATTGCATTGGTTTGTAACTCTATAATGTTCTACGTTCATCACTCGTTTCATAACAAGTTGAAAACGGTAATTAAAAATAACTCATCAATTCGATTTTAAAATAAGTCTAGTTATGAAAATTTTTATTTTAAATTCAACTCATTTAAAAAATGGTTTTAGAAGCTTTATAGTACTTAAATATAAACTGAAAAGGGAAAAAGAAAAGTATGGTTTAATTGAAACAAATTGTTTTGGACCTTACTTTAATTGGACTACGTTATTCCTGGGATTTCCATCAGTAGCATTGGCATCTGGTGATGACGTTCTAAGATTCTGAAAGGAAGCGTTGTCTTTCTGCAATTTTGGTACGTGCTTGGTGCTGGATTGCAAACTGCAACCTGCAATCAAGGATCACCGGAAGTCAGGTATGAGTGCATTTCAGACAGGAAATTGTTAGAGCTTTGTTGTCACTGTGTTGGTGGCCTTTTTAGCTGTTTTCAGATAGACACTATGAAGTCTGAGAAAAGGTAAACTATACACCCACAAGTTGGTAAACATATGGCAAGTCTTCGCGATATGAAATATGAGAGAATATATATTATTCAGGAAGCAACACCGCCTCTGTTCTTGAATGAAACATCGCCATGGGATCAAAATATTTGGAAAATATTCAGATTCCACCGTATGAAACTTTTTATTAAATGGAAGTGGTGTATTTTGACGTGAGAGAATTTTTAGTTGCTTAAGAGTGCACAGTACCTGACGGCCATTTTGTTTTTGTCCCATAAGATCAATGTAAACGAACTAGCATGTTTTGAGACACCTCACGCTTAAAATTTTCATCAGATAAGACATAGGTTTTACTAGAAAGAGGACAATGCACAAAGTTTGTTTCATAAGAATCCGATGAAAACTATTATAGGTGTGAAATGTCCGATGAAGATGCATGTTTTTAAATTTGTTCTTATGGGACGAAACTCAAGGTCACACGGAAAACCCTTAATCCGAAGGTTGTAGATTTTCTTGTCCCAATAGTAATTTAATTTTCCTTTAAGTGGTTGACTTATACCCCATAGCAGAAGGGCTATTTAAAAATGAATCTTTATTCTAGTTTACACATTATTTACAATGCGGTAGGATTAGTCACTGTCTCAAGTCTGGCTTATCAAGTTTAACAAAGCGAATGAATAGACAAAAACCTGTATTAGTCGTTTCAAATTTTCAAGGAAAACTACACAAAACACACTAGTAATAAAAACGAAATGAACTCCCGTTAAATTAAGAATGCAAATAATCAAATGCACATCATGTTGATATTAGGTATTTATATAAAAACTAATAAAAGCTGGAGGTAGTTTTAAAAAGTAAATGATTTAATCTGGCATTCGAAAAGAAATGTACATTTTATTTGAAACTTGAAACTTTTTGCTCTCTGCCTTGCCATTGAATTTTGTTGAAACCCCTAAAACCTTTAGTACGAGTATGTTTCTTTGAATTTGAGATTCTTCTAACATGACGAAAGGAACACGAAAAGTAATGTTTCGTTGTTGTAATAAAAGATACAAAAGTCCTTATGTTTTTACCACATTGATTTCTTATCACAAAACTTTCATACTTCAAAACACACACAACAGTAAAGTGCCTGACAATAACACATATATTGGAATAAACATATTTTGCAGGATTTAGGGCAAACTCGACATCGAAGTAGTGGAATATTATTGCTCGTGATCATTAAATATGACATTCTGTAAACTGGGCTGCTCGCGCAGTTTTGTTGTTGGAAAAGTTTGCAACTCTCAGTCCTGAGGTCGTTTTGCATTATGTAATTCTTTTTTTAGTTTTTAGTATTTTTAGTTTACTTTTTATACAGGATTATTTGAAAAGAGTGTGTTATTTTCAGATAATTATACATAAACTAAATACTAGTAAAAAGAACACTTTTCAAACTTTGTCTTCTTTAGTTTACCTCTATAATTGCTCGACATGTCCTTCCCTGACTGCTCGGAAAAAATCAAGCTGAAAATTAAACCCTTCCTATACATTACGAAGTACATATTGATTTATGGAATTGACTACAGCTCTGATACTTTGATTAGAGACAACGACCACTCCTACAGGGTATTTTAAGGTGAATGCGGGATGAAAGGTGTGTTGAGTGTTTTTGATGGATGATGAGGTGTAGTCTTGTTACAAACTAGGGCCGACTGTTCCCCAGATTGGGTGATAAATAATTAGCCCAACGACCAATGGAATGGACCAACAGCTTAGCGTGACTTCCGAACCACGGGGAGTGGCCATCGTGAAAAGTTACCACTGCACCCGGGTATCGAACCCGGGCTGTTTTCGTGCGAAGCACGCACTAAAGTGGTGTGCGTTTATGGGAGTGGATTGTATGAAAGGTGGTGTGATTGTTTTAGGTTTAGTGCTATATATTAAATCAATTTATTTGTAAACCTTTATACACTTTTGTTAATTTTGCTTATCTTATATTTAAAATATCTAATTTTCAATTATTTTATGTAACATACGAGTATTTGTAATAAGTATGATTTTGTTGTATATATTTAACGTGGTTAAGTGGTAGAGAGGACTATAAAGTCCTAACTTCGCCACGTAAATAAAGACTTTTTCATATCATTATACCACTGAGCTATGCTCACCCCCAATACGGTCCGTAACACAACCCCAAAAGAAAAATCCATGACAAAACTCTCGCTGAACTGACTGGCATGTTGAAAATTCAAGAACGCGAAATATCTTGTGCTGAAGGGCAGTCATATATTTGGTAATTAAAAGCTGAAATGACCTCTTAGTGTATGTAATCAGAACTTTGGAACCACTTCTTTTCAACGATATGTAAGTTGTTCATGAAGCACTTATACTATAAAGGTCACTGAAGAATGAAAGTAGGTCATTCTTTTTGAATGAATTTGTACATTACAATATTATATAAGAGGAATATCTTATCAGAGGCGCAATTGAATGCAATACTTCAAATGTCATTCATCAATTAAATTGCAAATTTCGTTCCAAAGGCACTACAGTGGCAAAACAACAAACCATTTAAGAATCAGAATGACAAAGCATCGTTTCGATGTTTATCATCAAAATGGAGATCGGCCAGTTTTCAGTTACGCCATTTCACACTAAAGATTACTTTGATCTGTAAACATTTGTTTAAAACAACCATACCTAGATTAAATTTTATAAATTACAATATAAGAAACACTAAAATGCTCCTACATTACATCCAAGACTCCCAAATGGACTAAACATAAATAATTGTGTTACTTTGTGCGAAGTTTTTTGTGCATGCAGAAAGTATTTACTTTTCATTTGTGTGTTTGTTTTGTAAGCTCCGTCGAAGATTTGAAAGAATATAAATATAAGCCTTTTAATGTGGGACCGAACCGGGACTTGAACCCGGGTCTCCCGCTTGCCGGGCGGTTATATAAACCATTACATCATCCGGCCCAACTATAGCTTCCTTCAAATTTAGAGAGAAGTACTTAAATCTGAATGTTTATCCGAAACATGTGACTGTCAAAAAAGACTTTAAATCAACAAGCTGCAAATATTACAAACAGAATTTAAATACTATGTCAAATGACAATATATATATAAAGGTTTTGCCATTTGACTTCGTAGGTGCTGAGAAGCTTAAAACTGCTTTTCGTTTTGTGCTACGACATTTCGTTCTGTATAGCTCTATTATTCAAATGCATATTCAAACTTCATGAGTTAGGTCAATAAACCGTTTGAAATCAAAGAAAAACGTATCAGATTAAAGAAAATTCATAGAAAACATCAGTTAATTTTAATTGATATATGAAAAGACCCAAGAGTAGGCTACATGTGTACAAGTTTAAATAGCAAAAGTTTCCCGACACGATGTTTAAATTGTTTGCTGAGAGCTAGTTTAATCGAAAACCCACGCAGAACGTTTAATGACAAAGGGTAGAATGTATCCCGCCGAGGGATAAATAATGTCCCGAAATCCCCGCGGGGGTGGCGACAGTGAGCTAGGGGCAGTTACGCTTGTACCTCCGTGCTTGTAACACCTACCCTTCTGTTGCGATAATATGTGTTTTTTACGACAATTCGGCGTGCACTTTTGTCTTTAAATCGTTAGTTTAAATTCAGAGTATACCTACATTTAATGTTGACGTAATAGTAGTAACTAAGTTCGAAACAATTTTTTTTGCGTAGAGGTTGTAAGGTAAATTTAAAGTTAACAGTTTCAACAATGAAGGAACTTTTATTTATCTTATTGAGTTGTTGGTTTCAACAGTTTGGAGCTTTGAACTATGGTATGTATTTTCAGCAACTTATTGTTTAAGTTAAACCTAAAACTGGGTTTAATATAGCTTACTCGGTTCAGGGTCTCACTTCGGTCTCCGGCCTCACCTTTCTGTGCTGTATTGCTACAGGTGTTGTGAGGCTGTTCGCTACGCTCACCTTAGCCTTCGGCTTCAGATTTACATGGTATTTACTGGATACACAGTTAAAAATACAAAATTTATACATATCGTTCCAAAAAAACTCTTCATTTAAAATTTCATACAAACCGGACCTCTCATTCCGATATTATAGTGAAAAATAATTTTGCTGGCCGCCCTTTTAAAACGACTGATCGACTCAGTTTCATAGTTTTGTTGTATTGAAGGATGACAAAACCCTAGTTAGGCTACTTTAAATTTAATCCCAACTTTTTGAAATTTACTATTTTTAGATGGTTAAAACAGTTTTTTTGTGAACCCCCTTTCATAAAAAAACTAAAGGTATTATGGTTTGGCTGACTTAACACGCATTAGTTAACCTCAAGCTTATTAAAATTTAAGTGATCTTCCGTTGATCCAGGCGTATCCATATGCGCTACTACATTATATATCCTGCCTACTTCGCCGCTCACGGACCGCGCCACTTTTTCATATACATAGAAATGACAAGAACGCAACATTTTTAAATAATATATATTTAAAACACTACAACTACAACGTATGCCATCATATGCAAAGTTAAAAAATGTATAGTTTGGTTTGATTTAAAAATAATGATATGCTATCATTTATGTACGATTGGATATCCAGAACAAATAGGTAAATCCAAATATTTGAAGTTCAAATAATCCAAACTTTAATATGACAACCACCTCGTGCTAAGCTAACTAGGGTACACGGAGGAACGTATCAGTCAGGATTATTACAGTTTATTGAGTTTTATCTAACCACACCCTGGTGTTTGACATAAAGCCAGGTAGTCGAATTGGTGTTGGGGCGATGATCAGTACCGTGTTAAGTTAAACAAACATTAGAACCGTTTCGCCGCCATCTTGGTCTGGCTGATTGAATGTTGTTGATTTTTGCTGTACACTTGTTAAGAATAATTAAAGATGTTTATACCAACCTTCATTGAAATCGGATCATAAATGGATCTCATTTTCGGAAGGAAACGTTTTACTAAATGAGCACTCGTCTTTCGGTGTAAATTATCCTTCCGCTGCGGGAAATTCGCTATGATTCACGGTAGCGTTTTTGGCTTGACTCCTGCTATGTTTTTATTTAGGTTAGAACTATATCTAAAAAATTAGAAAGATAAAATTATAGGACGTATTTAAACACTTTTTCACCATACCAGTGGCTTAGGTTCATTTTGTGTGTTTTTTATTATTTTACGCAACAAACTATTATTTTCTATAAAATGATACAAAAGATACGTTTTGTGTTAGAAATCTCTTGTTTTACATGTTTTACTAACTCTTAACCCTACAAGCTATGTAAATAATTAACAATGGAACAACACATAGTACGTGGACAGCTTTTGACCCTCCCTCGGTCCAACTTATAACAATATATAAGCTTATACGGTATATAAGTTTAGTCTTGTGAACACACGAACATACTAGTACTTTAGTTAACAAAGCAAGTATTTCTGTGGTAATGCAGAATTTTACTTTTCCTTTTTAGAAATACTCGTTTTGACTTATCTACTATTTTGCTTATCGCTATTCCTGTGTATTTACCATTAAGTTTAAGGGTTTTAAGTTATTACGCTTAGAAAATACTGGGTGTTCACAAAGTCTTGACGGATTATAAAATGTTATAAAATGAAAAGTAATGATGTTAGATATTTGCACTTTTATTTACATGGTTAAGTGATTAATAAACGTGTATTTACATATAAAACATTATCAGCAGACCTCCACGTGCGCCTAGTTGGTGGCCTAAGAAGATCAAGGCGATACTCTATGTCTCTCCAAGTGTTCGATAACATGTCTCTTGTTACTATCGACATTCCTTCAGTGATTAATGTCCTTAAAGTGAGCATGGCTGAAATGGAAGAAGCATACACAATGTCTTTTATGTAGCCCCAAAAGAAAAAGTCCAAGGGTGTGATGTCAGGTGAGCGGGGAGGCAGGATGTTGGTCCACCACGGCCAATCCAGCGGTTGGAAAAGGTTTCGTCTAGTCTCTAACTTGTCGACCAGTCGACCAATGCGGTGGCGCCTTATTGAAAAACTACCCAAAACTACTTTTCATGGTATTAATGGCTGGTGGATATCTTCTAAATCGTCTTCTTAAAAGTCTTTGAACTGCTATTGTATAGTTGGATTCATGAAACCAAAGTACACGTTGAACTTTTTTGTTTATCTGTCATTTTGAAGATTTGACAATGAATCAGTAATTGTTGTTTAATTAACAAATGGATTAGCATACAAATGCTACCAATCTGTGTAAGTAAACCTTTAAGAAATCAGCTGTTTAATTATGTATAAAACATCTACTATATTACCAGCGGAAACCCGTAGTAATTTAATTTTTTTATCCGTCAAGGACTTTGTGGACACCCGGTATAATATGGCCGCCATTGTTAAACCGGAAGTGAAAATTAGTCAAAGTCATTTTTAAAAATTGGTTCTAATTATACTAGCAAGTGTATAATTTGTGCAAAGTTTTAAGTTTAGAACTTTATCAACCTCGAAGATAAAAATTATTTAGTGAAAAACAGCGACAGATATACTCGTACAGTCAGAAAACTAAGCGAGGTAGACCTATGTGTTATAGGACATTTTTTGTTCATTATGACGTGACTAACCACCTGGTTGATCCCTAATTACTGGTCACCCTGTATACAGTATAAACATCGAGAAATGAAAGAGGTGGAGGTTATTGCAGACTTTATACCTTGCTCTTTTCATTAACTAAGCAGCGAGAAAAAGAGGGGTTGTAAGATAGCAAGAAACTAGGGGTTGGGGGGACGCTGTAGGGGCCTCTGTGGTGGTAGGGGGTGCAATCTGACAGTTTGTTCCAAGAAACTGACTTATCTGTGGAGGGAAAAGATGATTTTCTTTAATAAGAAGGCAATCTTTGTGTTTTCAGCCGTCTTTCTCACGAATCTGTTTATTGAATCAGTTCTTGAAACTTGACAAAGACGTCCATTTCCTCTTTTTATTGAATTTATCCCAGCTTCGATTACCTTATCCTATTACTTTGACTGTTTCTTTACAAATGTAATTTAATTCGTTCTGTGTTGAACACAATGCCGTTAAATTGAACTAGATTGAATGCAATACTCGTACAAATTAGTCCAATCATCCTGGAATAACAAAGTATCTGATCAAATTATAGTATTTTTACTTGGGTGTTTTTTGGTCATAAATTACAGAGGGTAACTTAAACTTTGACATCTTTGTACTTGTTTTATTTTAGAATAATCCAATTAAAGTATAAATATTATCTTACTTGTAGGCTATATTTAAGTATTATATCATTACGAAAAACAAAACAAAATCAACATCAACAAAACCAAAACACCGAACAATTAGATTAACACGCTATCGAAGCCCTACTCGAATGGGACGCTTGTTTGCTGTATTTTGCGCGCACCCTGTCGGGCATCAACCTCAGAAACTTCTGAAATTTGTCAAATAGAAAGCATAGTCTATTATAATTACCAGTTGATGAAAAAAAACTGGGTCTCCTAAAGCATTGATTCTGAACTACAACAATACCAGTTTGTTTGAAAACAAGTATTTAAATTTAATTGAGCTTCTAAAACATAACCAAGCTCTGAAAGACTGAATACGTAAATATCGAGCCATTACAGCTATTTAATCAAAAGAAACACTAGATCTAAGGCTTCCGGTTAACACCGCGTCACAGTTGAAATATAAATACTGCTGACCTCGCTGTGGAGAGTCATCCTCAGTAGCTGGTTGAGTGGCTGAGGACGACTCTCCACAGCGAGGTCGAAACGTTTAGCAGTATTTATGTTTCAACTGTAACGCGGTGTAAACCAGAAGCCGATCTTAGTGATGACACCGGCCGCAAAAGCTCAAGAGTTAAGATTAAAAAAACTAGTCAACACCAGACTCAGACATGAAAAACGTAATATCTCGTACTAGCAAACAAAACGTACGAATATAAAACTCACGCGGTTAAAAACCAACGTGTTAATATTTGCGTAGAAGGTTCTTTGTAAAAGAATACTTCATGCTGTTCTAGGGGTATTCACACATTTTCATCAGCGTTGTGTGGAACTGTGGCTGTGTATTTGCTCTCTGCCGTGTTTGACTTTGAGCAGTCACTAAGTAATTGCATTTCCTCTTTTATTATTTACACTACGAACCCCTGGTTAATGAAATCATTATTTCACTTAATTAATGACATGTATATTGAAAATGAATTGATTTATATTGTAGTGTTACAATAAGTTGTGTTGACTACTAACACTGGTAAGACGAAGCCGTATTACATAATTACTTGTATTAGTATAAAAGTGCATTTATTTTAACCGCAGTATTATGGAATTTGCGTGTAAAACGAGTTCTGGCAATTTGGTTTCCGTGCTGTGCGGCATTTTGGTTCCATGGTCTATCCTTCAAACACCCTTTCCAGCGGATCGGGGCAAAATCCGTAAATAATTTATATTAGCCATAATTTTATTGAATAGAAGTATCCATTTTAGTTCTTCAGAGTAAAATGGATTGGTACTTTAGCTTTTTCAAATTCTACTGAATTTTTCCTTAGATATATTTTATTTTAATTAGCAGCCGTAAGTCTACTGTGAACAATACTAAAGATTTGAGTGAAGGAAAAGGGAAAGAGATTATTTCGGACTTTCAATATCAGGTGTTTCTCATCATCGGGACGGGACAGTGATGTGAGGGGAGGAAGGAGTAAGGGTGGTTTCCAGATTTTCGAGAAACAGGATGAGAAAGAGGTTGAAGAAGGAGAAAGAGGATAATCTGTCAGTTTGTTTAAAGAAACTGACTCATCCGTAAAAGGAATTTGATGTTTTTTAAGAAGTACGTTTGTGTGTTTTGAGCGTTTCTCTTAGATATCTTACTCAAATCAACTTGAAATGTGACAAAGTCATAGCTTTCATATTTTTTTAATTTCACTTCTGATGATTATATTACTTGTACTTTCAAAGAGAAAGAAATGCTAAATCAGGTTACTTTCTAAGTAAAAGTCAACAATTTCTTTACAACAACCATAATCTTAGACTAGGATTACGTCGAATACAAAATATTTGTTGAGAAATCAGTGTAACTGATGGCTAGTGCAAATCTTCCTTAGACACTTTGGGCTAAAACTCGCCCTTTTTGAACAGTTCTCTTGTTTCTTAGGCGAGTAATTTAATTTAAATCGAGAAATTCATCAACGAGGTGTGAAGGTATAATTGCTTACTGACGTGTTTGACTTTGAGCTTTCACTCATTAATTGGGTCTTCTCGTTGAACATTTACACCTTGAACTATTGGCAAATTTAATACACTTATTTATTTTAAATGTAGTTTCGGTTCACACGTCAAAACATCATGAAGTTAGTTTGAAACATTTCGGACTCACTGTGGAGTACATTATTCAGTCACTAATAGACTGAAACTGAACTACTTGCTGTCTGCTATCCGATCGGCTGTTGGCATCCCTGCTCCGATGGACGGTTGGAGATTGCAGGCAGAAAGTAAATTAACTCAGTTTCAGCTAATCAGTGACTGAAAATGGTACTCCACGAAATTATTTCAATATATTTCAATCTAATATTTCTAAAAATATTTGAACATTCTTTTTAATATTTGAAGTTAAATCTTTTGAATTGAAATATTTCAAGCTAATTGATATGGTGTTTTGACGTGGTGGGAACCAAAGAACTAGATTATAGTTGTGACACGGCCACGAAAGCCTAAGAGTTAACTCATTCAATTAGTTATTCATAGCAAGGTACACTTTAGATTCATTAATAATGTAATACACGAAAAGTGTGTATTACATATTATCACAGATGCATTCAAACGAATCATTAGTTAAGGTCTAGGTGAGACATTATTTCAAACGCCAAAAAGAGGGAGGGCTCCCTCAGATTTTGTAATTACTGTATATGTATATTCTTGAAACCAGGAATCTCCGCTTTTATTACACAAGCGTAAGGGTTGAAAAGGCGAAGACAAGCACAAGGTAATTATGAAGCCGTGATTAGTTGCTTTGCCACGACAGGAAAGGAACATCCAAACTTATCAACCCACCTTCGTAATTAAAGCCGTTAGATCACTGGTCACGTTTCGAAACTAGAAGTACTAGTGCTTGATCAGAGAACAATATATTTCTTCCAATTAATATACTATAAAGCCGGTTGTACAAGTGACTGGTGACTGAACGAGTAAATGGCTCGTCCATGGAATGGCTCGTAAATGGAACATGAAATGTTTAGGCACTTCCCGGCATTCTACCCCTCTCAACCACAGACTCTTCTGGAAGCTCTTGGTGTGAAATCATCGGAGAAATTTGAAAACATTCCTTTTTTATGGCTCTGACAATTTGGCGGCAAACAAAGATGGCGTCTCAAAATCTGCTCTTGTACTTAGTCGAAATTTTGCATCATCGTGGCAAAACATTTGCTCATATCTTCAATCAAATGAAAAATCGTTAGTGTGGAAACAAATTTCTATAAATTTTGTATTTAACACTTTTCCCACCTCTGACGGGTTTCTTGCTGGATCAGTTTAAAGTTAAATTGTCGAAAATTCAACTTTTCGCTGTTTTCAAGCTTTTAGTTACGTTACTTATCAACCACCCAGACATTTAAAATTTAATGCTTCCAAAATACCAGTCGGGTTCTTAGCGAGCCTGAAGGGTGAGTTCAATTATAAAACTGAACAACTAAGCGATGCGATGATAATGCCTTCTAATTTGCAGCCGTCAGTCAACTTTCAAACAACGACGAAGGCTTGAGTAAAATGTGTCAGACGTTGAGCAAAGGGAAGGAGATTGTTTTAGACTTTCAGGTTAGTCTTATTATTTAAACTGTGATATAATGTGAAAGAGGGAAGTCTAAAGACTGTTTAAAGATTTCAAAGAACGGGAGACGAGTTTGGAGGAGGATAAACTGACAGTTTGGTAAAAGAAATTTACTAATCTGTAAAAATAATTTGATTGTTTCTCTTATAAGTCGACAATCTGTGCTTTGATCTGCTTGTGTTTATATTTGTCCGTCAAATAATTTGATATTCATCTATTCATAATTCGCAGCCGTCAGTCCACTTGGAATCAACTGTGATTATTTGGAAATGTTCAAACGTCAAGAAAAGAAAAGTAATCTTAACTCTTTAGCTTTCGCGGCCGGTGGCATCATTAATATTACTCATACATATAAGGCTTCCGGTTTACACCGCGTCATTTGTAATTCAAGTGTGATGCGACAAGCCGGAAGCCTGAATAGATTATTTTTAGACTTTCAATGTCAGGTTATTCTTATTATTTGGACAGTTAATTTGGTAAGGGCGTTTCTAAGATAGCAAAAGACTAGATGGTTGATGGATCAATCGGACAGTTTGTTTCAAGAAACTGACCTATCCGGGAGAGGAACTGATTATCTTTTTCAAGCAGAAGGAAAATCTGTATCAGATCAGTCATTCTTCCTTTAAAATGTTTATCAAATCAGCTTGAAGTTTTTGATCATAGTTTGAAGCTGCCAGCCCACTTAGAATCAACTGAGGTGATTTGAACCAGACGTGGAGAAAAGGAAAGGAGATTATTTCAATATCAGGTTCTTCTCATTATTTGGAAGTTAAAAGAGGTGGGAGAAGGGGGGTGAAAGAAGGCAAGAAACGGGGAAAAGGGTAAGCTGGGGGGAAGGACAATCTGACAGTTTATTTAAGAAAACTGACTTATCTGTGGACGTAATTTTATGGTTTACTTTAATGAGAAGACAGCCTGTGTGTTTTGAGCCGTCTTCCTCTTAGGCTATATTTGCTTGTCAAATTAACTTGGAATTCATTTTATCACCAAATGCAGCCGTTAGTCCTTTTCGAATCAACTATGATGATTTGAAGACAATGTTTAAAGAAAAGGAAAGGATATTATTTTAGACGGATTATTTCTGATTATTTCTTATTTTCAGACTATTTCTGACAGTTTGTTCCAAAAAATAACTCAATTATCCGTGGAAGGAAGATGATTATTTTCTTTAAATAGAAGAAATCTGCGTGGGTTCATTCGTCTTTCCTTTAGATATACTCATCAAATCAACTTGAAATGCGACAAAATTCTAATTTCTCCCTCTGTTTGATTTAAATTTAGATTAAATATTATATATTTTATCCTTGGACTGTTAATTTTCCCAACTTCTTTTTACCAATGTGATGATTTAAATATTTAACCTGTCTATATGAACACATCAATTTTGACACTGTCTTCAACGTAATCTTACACTTTATTCTCTATTATTATATTATTCTTCATGTTCATTAGTCTTTTTTACTGATGTTATGACCAATTCTGACACTGTATACCACATTCTTCACTAACCTTGATTCTTCATGACCTTTTTGACCAACAACAAAAACCCTCTTCTACTAAACCTTGACTGTTTTGGAATAAAACTTTCCTACTTTTGGGTTTGACTTCCAGGTCTTACTTGAAATCAGAAATCAGAAATCAGAAATCAGCATTCTTTATTTTACAATCATCAAGATTAAAAATAGAGTCACATCATCAATATTTATGAATGTTCTTGAGCTTGCCAGGAGAAGAACTCCACCAGGCTGTAGAACGGTCTGTCGGCCAACCAAAGTTTCAGCTTCAACTTCAGCATCTTCGGCTCCAACATCTTCAAAGTCGATAAGTGCCACAATCAGTTCACAAACTCATATTGAAACTGTTGGATCAGGTCATAGGTTTCCGACCCGCCACGGAGCTAATCTCCGCTCCTAGACACCGTTTGGCTTTGTCCCAACGGGACATGATATGCGCTGGAGCTATGTTTTTCAACAAATTGCCATCAAGAATCGACCCTCGAACTGAAGTTTCCTTCCTCCCTGGTTTGAAAAAATTCCTAATAGAAAAGGAATATTATAGTGTGGAGGAGTTCCTATCTGACTGAGACTTGATTAGTTTGGGTTTTATTCTGTACATTTATATTGTATAAATTTATGAATTAGCTCTAAGAATTTATGCTGAATGGCGATTGTGATGTACATTGATGTATCTTATGCAACAAAAAGATTTGACTTTGACTACCTCTTTTTTACTATTTGAAAACGTATTTAATGTACGCCATATTGTAATTCATCTTTTCTCAATTCTTTTCCATTGTCTTTGACATTATTTAAGTATAAAGTGTAAAGTAATAAAATACAAAATAAAAAAATACCGTTTCACTATTGTGTCCAAAACTTAACGATATGCTACGGAAGGAAGGATACCAGCTTCAAGAATGGCTGAGGCCAGAAAATAGTTCAGCAGCCCAAGCACATATCCTGCGAGGGAATCCTCAAAAAGAAGTCTCAAATGGAGCCACTGACGCACGCAAGAATTCATTCGTTCTCGAAAATTGCACGATGCACGATTTGGTCACATTTAAGTCATCGACCTCGGGACAAACTCGAGCATGTGGAGCCGAGGGGAAGATAGGCGGCGAGAGACGGCAGTGCGTGGGTTGCCGCACTTATGTTGATTTTCCTGTCACAGCCATTTGGCATTGGTATCAATGCGCAATCTACCTACCATGATATTACCTTTGCTTTGAATTTAAACTTTAACATTAAAGAACATTTCACCACCAGGCGAACCCAGGAGTAAAGCTAAGTGCAAAGTACATTGCTATAATCAAGCCAAAGAATGTTGGATTAGATTTGACAAGGGTTTGTAGAGTAAATATCAAACGGGAACCCAATTACAAAGTGAAAGCTCAAAGTCAAACAGTTCTGAGCGCAAACTCAACTCTCAGCTGATGAAAATCTCAGCTCAGATTGTGATATTCTTCTGTCTGTGGTTCTTCTACAAAACGTGTGTGTCTAACAAACCATCGGTCTAGTATCTCCGCAGCCAAATTTACTGTGTTTAATAGAAAATTCTTTTTTTAGATCAAACCATTGAAATATGTATTTTGATTATATAAAATACACAACAAAACGTTTCGTCTACACTATGGTAGACATCTTCAGTTGTGTAGACAAAGAAGAGTAAAAAATGAATGTATAAAATGAAAAGAAATAAAATGCATATGGAGTATGAAAAAAGTTGTTACTTATACTTCCTATACATTTTATATTTTTCCATTTTATACATTTATTTTTTATTTGTCTACACAACTGAAGATATCTACCATAGTGTAAACGACACGTTTTTTTTGTATTTTATATAATTAAAATATATATTTCAGTGGATTGATCCAAAAAACTTTACATTGTCACTAACCACTAAATCTTAAAATTCAAAATTGTTTTATAATATTTTTTCAACTGGATGAATTTGTCATTTTTTGAAGTTTGTGCGATACCTATATTAACAACAATTAGTCTCTTATTTAAACAGGGAAGATCTATCTGGTTATTAGCGAATTTCCTTTGAAGAACAATTCCAACACTTTATATACTTGAATATATGAAACAGTGATAATATAAATTTATTAATCTAGAGTTACTTGGTGGCTGTTGTTTTCGTTTAACTATGAATGTATACATGTGTGTACTCTCTACAGGTTTCACTTTTTGTCAAATGTTCTAGAAATTTGGACAAAGTTCCTTATGTAGATATCTTGGTCAAATTCGTTAACCAGGAAAATCAGACCACCGCAAATCCAAGGGAGTTTTCTAAAAAAAATGGGGTTTAATGATTTGAAAAGTAAATTTCATCCTATGTTAATGAAGTATTGAATAAATACCGTATGTCTTTTGCCAATATCCATCAAAATACTAAGAATTATAAAAAACCACTCAGTCGTTTCAAAATGGCGGCCCAAAATGTATGGATCCAATTCAAGATATTTAATAAAACCTGCAGTCAACAAATATGCAAACCTGAGGCCAAAGGCCGAAGCAAAGATGTGAGCGGAGCGAATTAGAGTAACGAATTGAAAGGAAATTCGATCGATCATGCCAGCGGCGCTTTAGCGCTTAGCTGCGTGTCGGCCTGGTTTTATTCCTACCGGATGCATTTGCTGTTTTTTAAGAATTTTGTGTGATATGATACCCATGTTAATATATTTCTCAAACTTGTCTTATTTTCAAATCAACCGAACAGAATCACCGAAAAGAAACTTGTAAATAAGATGTTACAAGTGTTAAATACCTTGTAATTCCAAAGCCTGTTTCATTAAAGGGCTCTTAAAGAAGCTTGAAGTTTGTTCATAATCCTACGTGTTTCGTGCTATCAAACTTTCTAAAGGGTGAATTTTAAATTGTTTATGATGAACGAAAAAAGCAACGTTATTACCAGGCTGCAAAATAACGTTGGGGTAAGAGAAATATATGAATTCTTGTCCCGCTAACATTCTAAAACGCTAACTGGCAAAACTAACTGTTAGTTAATTTGGTTTCAACGAGTGGGTTTTATCCGCCACATAAATGCGGGGAAGGTCTCTTTTGGGAGTTTAATTAAATTTGCACATTTCGTACTCGTCCAGAGTTATTCCTCCTTTTTAATTGATATTCCATTTAAAGCGTGCCCAATTAGCAAGTACACCAATTTTGTCGACGTTCTAGTTTATTTATGAAATAGTTGGTTTTGCTTAATTGAATTATTTTAATCTTTTAGTTATTTGCGTGTGCGTGTGTGTGTGTAGCCCACTTTCAATGTAGATTTTGCAGCCGACTTTTTCATGATTTGATGAGCAAACTACAAATGGCATCTAGGATGTGGGGTACTTTCATTTAAACTTTGGAAGCTTAGCATATTCCTTTATTGAATACTTTTGTACAGCAGATTTTCCAACTACACAGAGCATTTAAATACTTAATAAATTAACATGCTTGAAGACAGCAGCAGACAACTATTACTTGAGAGCTTTACATCAATAAATTACTTGACGCCAACACAGAGGTTGCTTTCAAAATGAAAGACAGCCGGCTTTGCGCCAGCCCGTACTCATCATGAGTAACCAAGGTCCGGGGAAGTCAGCACAAAGCTTACAGAAATAAATTACCTGAACAACAGAAAATGACAAGCAAAGTTTAATATTGTTTTAAATTCTTCTACAATTTAGTCTGAAATATATTAGATGTCTTTCTAACTAAAAAATTAATCATTCATCAACTCGGTGTTATTTAAAAAATTCCATTATTGCTTCTTTTACTAGTTTCTTTACGATAAGTTATCAACTGTTTTTGTATATTTGTTAAATCCAATGTCAGTATTACTTATGGTTTACAAACATTTCCACAAAAAGTTAATATTGTCTGGACGTGTCCACAGGGAGAGAGCATTGGTACGAGGATGCGCGGATGACGCTGCAGAGAAGAGTAGCAGGCTCTGCAGACGCCAGGGTGAGGAGTGCGAAGAACGCCATCCTCCTGGTGGGGGACGGGATGGGGATGGCGACCCTGACAGCTGCCAGGATACTCAAGGGGCAGAGGCTGGGGCTGCTAGGCGAGGAGACAAACCTGGCCTGGGACAAGTTCAGCCACGGCCTTAGCTAAGGTGGGGATCCAATGTAAACATTTACTGTAGAAGGTACTTTTTGCGTATTTATTTTCAAAAAATGCCATCAGCATGGTAAGACTCTGGACTATGAAATGTACACAGATCCTTACTCTAGATCATGTTGCCAAAACTTTATATACAAATGTATATATTTATGTGATCCTCTCTCTACTAAGCGCATGGTTTGTTCGATTTTCAAAATATTTGATAAATATTTTCCTTTTGTAACTATTTTGGTTTAGCTCGTTAGCTAGCAAAATTGGGATTCTGGAGGTCTCCTTTTGGGGAGAGTTTTGTTATCCAAAGTGTGTTTTTGATCCAATTTGAAATGTAAACGTATGTTACCCATCAATTTACTAAAAACTATGAACACACGTTCAGTTGTTTTAAAACGACGGTGAAAAAGTTATTTTTACATATCTTTTTCTTTAACTGCAGAATTAGTAGTCCTATTTAAATTGAATTTAAAATTTTTTCCACATGATAGGTATTAAAACTTGCAGTAAAAGTCCCGTAAATCTGAGGCCAAAGTCAATAGTGAGACCGTGAGCGTAGCAAAATTCTCGAATCCTCTGTAGTAAAAGAGCACGAATATCTGAGACCATAGGCCGAAGTGAGGCTGTGAGCGTACCAAATTAGAGTTACAGTTTGCGAATTATAGCAACAAATTGCAAAATTCGTTTCAACCACACCAGTATCACTTCAACTAAAGAATCAAATTCATTTAAATTTTTTCTACTATACGTAATGAAAATATTTTGTTATTACTTCCTTATTCTCCCATTACTTGGAAACGTTAAGACCCCTTTTTCTCTCATCACTAAATTACAAGCAAGATTTCCTCACTAACAAGTCTATTAAGACTACGGGACTACAATATAAACGACTCTAAGAAATAAACCTAAGTAAATCTCGAGTCGGTGGAGAAATAACTTTTTCCCTCTGAAAGTGACATATTCGCTTCTTCCACCTCATCTTGTCACAATGTCACTGCGTTAAAGCTCGTCTCAGCGTCTCACCGCAGCAATTTCACCTATCGATACCTCTAACATTTGTTTTGGTTCTCATCTCGGATTTCTTTACGACAACCTGAGTTCATCGAAGAAGTTGAGTTTTAACTTTGAAATAGTGTGCGTTTAGTGGGACAACTAAGGGTTACAACTTAATTGGTGCGAGTAGGTAACATCAGCTATCTTTTTTGAAACGTTTTAACTCTTAAGCTTTCGTGGCCGGTGTCACAACTATGATCTCGCGCCAAAACATAATTATAATTAGCTTGAAATCTTTCGGTATCGCTTTCAGTACCATCTTTAGCCACTGACTGGCTGAAACTGAACTGATTTTCAGTGGCTTAAGTTGGTACTTCACAGTGAGACTAAAATATTTCAAGCTAACTATAATGATATTTTAGGTGTGAACCGAAAGAGCTATATAATAGTTGAAGCGTTTTGTTGTTCAATATACAATCTTACTAACAAAATACTAAGAAAATACACCCCACCTAAGTACCTCCTAAAGATTTATAAGGAAAAGTCCCTAAATGTCTGAAATATTCCGGTGGACCGTTTTCGCTGGTTAACGAACTTGAAATAGACTTTAAAAAAAACATGTGTACTCCATTTCGTGAAAATTGGACGAAAACTAGCGATTGGGTAGCTCAGAACTGAAAACCGTTTTGTTCTACAATGTTTGGTTCAATTCAGCGAAATAATAACTCATTAGCTCTATTCCCTTAATGCGTTTACCGTTTTGAGTTAGGAATGAAATAACGCTCACACGAAAATAGCTTATAAATTAGATCATCCTCAAAACTAAATTATCCGTCGAGAGTTGTTCTTGAAAATTGAGTGGGATGAAGAAGAAACAGCATTTTCTCAAGTTTGCGTCGTCAACTCATCTTGTTACAGTGTCACGGCGTTGAGCTTGTCTTGACATTCCCCGCAGCAATTCCGTCATCGATAACCTTACATGAATCTTCAAGTTTGTACAGAAACCTTAGTCACAAGTGCTACTGTGAATATAGCGAATTAGCTATACGTTGTGGGGTATTTTAAGTCCTAAGGGGGTTTAACATAAAACCCATTTTAGGCGTATTACTTTAACCTAAATACTAAATCAGCTTTAAAAGCCTGAATTCCCCATAGGAACAATTTCAACCATCCCTCCAAAAAGTGACTTCGGGTCACTTCCTTCGCTTACGGGTTAGTTTTTACCCCATATTAGGACATTCGCTATGATTTATGCTAGTGCTTGCGGCTACGCATCGTTGACGTTCTGTTATCTTTTAATATCAAACACATTTCTGTATACTTGAAAATAAACGTAATCTTATTGTAATTTGTTTGATAGACGTACAACCTGGACGGACAGGTGGGTGAGTCGTCAGCGTGTGCCACCGCTCTCATGTGCGGAGTCAAGGCTAACCTGGAGACTGTGGGACTGGACGCAGGAGGCAAGTTTGACAACTGCTTCTCAAGCATCACATCCAAGGTAGACTCACTGGTCGACTGGGCTCACCGTGCTGGTGAGTCTCATTTACAAGTGGTTCTTGAGCTAGTTAAAAAGTGCTTTTTAGCCCGAACGAAGGGCTCCTCCCTCCCTGAAGGCCTTATCCTCCCTGAAAACCTTGTCCTCCCTGAAGGCCTTGTCGTCCTTAAGACCTTGTCCTTTCTGAAGGCCTTGCCCTTCCTGACGAAGTCCCTGTCCTCGAAGAGAATAACTAGACCAACACGCAGCTAAGCGCTAAAAACCTAAACTCCTTGAATTTGAAAATAAAGCTTTTAAAAGTAATATCTCGAAATATAATAACCACGAAAATAATTGTGGTATCGACAATGGAGTATATAAAATGCTATTTATGGAAGAGCTTGCACAATTTGGTGACCTCTTAAAATGAAATGTAAACAGTAGTTTGTTAACTCAAAAAGCTAACATTTCGACGTTCCTTTAATCATTTTGTTATTCTAAAACGTAAACATAATATTTACTAAAACTTCATTCAGTTAAACTCTCATAACTACTAAAGACCGTTCGTTAGAATACAAACAAAGCATTAGCTTATACAAAAAGCTTTTGAACAACTTCCAATCAATAATCAATTGATTATGAACCAGTTTTATTCATGACAATGAACACGAGCTGACAAAGCACTGTTGGCTTGTTATTCACTCTGGTAGCACATTCACAATTGACTATCAACGTTGTACACGATTGTATCGGGTCGTGTAAGCGGTTTTGTCAATAATTCACTGAGCCACAACCCTTAACTGATTCAAGCATTAGAGTCTAGCAACGAGCTAACTGCATTGGCTCAGTACAGTACGAGCCGATCAGGTGACTGACTTTGTAACTCGATGAGTAGAAGAGTTTAAGTAATCTCCTTTGTTTCCAATTTAAATGGTTTTAAAAATCTCAAGTATAAATTATCGTGGTAATTTTTGAAAGTTGTACTAGTTTAGTATACAGTTTTATCATTAGGCTTAGGCGCAGGAGGTGTTGAGAAGCTCAAAACTACTACCGTTTTGTTGTACAGACATAGTTTAGTTTCACAAAAGAGTGCGTAAGGCGATAGATAGCGCATAGATGCCGAATGACTGAGGCAGGAAAATCAACATAGTTGCGGCAGCCCAAGCACAGATAGCGCTGCGAGAGAGCGCCAAGTAGAGTCACTGACGCACGCGCAAGTTTTTTCGTTTTCTAAAATCGCATGAGTTGGTCACATTTAAGTCATCGACATTTAACAACTCGAGCATGTGGAGTCGATTCGAGTAGAGAGAAAGACGGCAAGAGATGACAGCGCTATCTGTGCTTGGCTGCCGAACTATGTTGATTTTGCTGCCACCATCATGTGGCACCTATGCGCTATCTATTTACCACAACATTAACTTTGGTTCCACGTGGCGATAGAAATGAAAAGCTTTAATTCACATAGAAATTCACTAGTGATCACACTCGCCAATTTCAAAGTCACTATAAAGATAAAAGGTAATGTTTGTCTTGTTTAATGAGGTGAAGTTAGGACTAAAAAGTCTTCTCCTCCACTTGACCTTACCTAGTACCAACGTAATATTGTCTACAACCATAAGTAATTCATATGGACGAGCATAGAACTGCCGGCGTGGTAGCTGAGATGGTAGCGCATGAGACTGTGCATCCGAAGTTCGAAAGTTAAAGACCCACCTCAGCCAACGGTCAATAGTTAAATCGTCGTTTTAAACAGCTTAATGTACGCTTAGTGTTCTGAATGTCAAAGTGCAGAAATTCGGATTAAATAATTAAACAGTAATAACATAAAACGGTGGTCTCTAGAGCAACGGGGGTTGTTTTGATCGGTTGATAAAGTAAAACTCTACTATACAGGGTGAACTTTGTATTCAATTAAGGTATTGCTACAACTTGATAGGGAAATCAAAAATTTGAATGGCCACCATTTTGAAACGAACTGTCCGATCTAGCTTAACGAACTTAACCTAGAGATTAGCAAAAGAAAAATTTGTACCAAATTTCGTGAAAATCAGACCAAAATTGTGACCTGTAGAGTGGTTACACAAATATATATGTCGTACATGGTATATACCTTATAAAGTTTTGCCATTTGATACAGGAGGTGTTGGGAAGCAAAACACTGCAAACCGCACCTTTCTACGACGTTTCGTTCTATTTGGCAATAGCTCTGTTTTCATTGAAAAATGTTACATGATTTATTTTATTGTTTAATTTATTTTATTTACCCATACAATACAAACTGTTTAGGTATAACAAACAGCAAATAAATTACTGTACGTCAAAAATAACAACTTTACATTATTTTATTAAATTGAAACTTTACATAAAATTTGTTTTTGACATTAAGTAGCAGCTCAGCCATCAGTAACAACAAAGGATTGAAATCTAATGATTCGTCCAATTATTTACTGATAAACACTTAGACACTGTAAACAGGTTTTTGAAATTAGAAAATGTTTAAAATCAATTTCAAATGCTTTGAAAGTTTTATAATTATTGTTCAAACTATTAGGGAGTTTGTTTAATGATGTTACGCCCGCCTGGAAAGATAGCAGCGAATAAATGTTTAACCTATGTTGATTTGTACGAAACGAATCTGCTAATCTAGTATTGTGGCAATGCATTTGTTTACCTTGAACTAAATTACATTTACATAAAACTCTCTCTAAGAACTTAGAAAATATCTTTTAAATTTCAAACTACGAAAAAATACTTCGATCAGCTGCCAAAAACAACTTTGTTGCTTTATTCTCTTTGTATTAGAAAACAAAACAGCGCGTCAGAAACAAACTATCTCCGCCGCCAGAAATATGCTTCAGCCCGTGTTTCCGGAAAGACAAATGTAGGGTTCAGAATGTAATCAAAGCGGGAACGTTTGTCAGCGGGACCGGACTGAAATATTATGTGATAAATAAAACCCACATTCGGGTCATGAAACGGGGCTGCTTGGTCAGTATATAACGTCGCATGCATCTGATACACTGTGTGGACATGTGCAATGATTAGAAGTGCTGAGTCAAGGAGAATTCTAAAGCGTTTTCACTGTATTCATGTGTGAGCATTCAAGTATTTTTACAAAATACAGGGAGTCCAGTAGCCTTTTGAAATCGGTCTTGAATATATAACAGGTTACGCACCTTTCAACGTCACAATTCCTTCGTTAAAACACAAGTGTTTACTAGTGTCGACTAACAAGTAGTCATTTTCACAACACCAAAAGAACGTTGAGGACCCATCTTCATCGATTTCGTCAAAATTAAGAAATAACACAATACATAAGAAACACTTAAAACATTGTAAGCACCGGTCGGTTCCTGCCACTGAACTGATTAGACGTTGTCAAACTAGCCCACTCCACTCCTGCTGCTCGTTTTTGGTCATTGTTGCCAACCGCTCTACTTCCTAGATACTCGAGTGTTGAACAATTTGTTGGAACCATAATTAGGTTTTCATTGAGCATATTATGCGGGTCTTGCTTAGTACCTATGTAGATCTCGTACTCTTCAAGCGTGTTGAGCATAAGTGCTTTTTAGACACATGAACTAGTAAACAACTTTGTTTTCAGTAAAAGGAATTCAGGAAATTCAGAAAAAAGGAATGGGACATTGAAAAGTACGTAGCTTGTTATATATTTGACCATTCGTTAAAACTGTTCATATTATTTGTGTCTACGCCAGAGAATAAATATTTAATCCAGAGTTGGGACGTACAAATACTTTTAGCGAGCATTCATGCCTGCGCTGGGGTTCGAACTCGTGAGCTTCCGCACTGGTGGATTCAATTAATGCAACCACGCAGAAAATTATCAATCTTGTATTTTCTCATTGGGAATTCAAAACGTAATTAATTACAGGTCGTTAGCCAGCAACCTATAGGTAAGAGGATTGTTTACCAAAAAGCTGTTCTGATCACCTACGAATGGGGTTTTCATTATTGTTTATGGTTTGCCAATTGCCTTAACAGCGAATGGGAGGTCTGAATTTAAAGAAATTTAAATTGAATGTTATACTTATTATATCTATGAAAACTTTCAGTGAAAGCACCAAAAGCTGAGGCAGACTGTGAGCGTGGCTAATCATTGCAAATTTAATGGTCAGTATTAGTTCAAAGTTGGAGTTTCTATGTTTTCCTAAACTTGGAAAGTAGATACCCCGATTTTTTGTATGTACTATAAAGGTTCAACTTTACGTTTTGTGTCTCGAGAATTAAAGGAAATAAGTACAATTATACCGCAGACATCTTGGCCACGAGATTGACTATAATTGTTTTGACTATAATTGAGGTTAGACCCGTCTAGAAAAAGGTGAACCAAGTGAGGTCCCACTGTTGAAAATAAGCATCTAAGTTATCAAAAGGGGATTAAGCATTCTTCTTCTTGTTCCAGGCAAGGTGACGGGGATAGTGACCAACACACGCGTCACGCACGCCACTGCAGCGGCCCTCTACGCTCACTCTCCCAGCAGGTGTGTACCAGACAAATAAACCTGTCAAGTTTGAACATTAGATACGTTATTTCTAAGAGCTTACGTTAGAAAAGAGGTATTAACTTATTGGCTTATCAAGGATAATGATATGATAAGTAGTTGAGCCACATGGCTGAAGCAGAAAATCAACATAGTTGCGGAAGCCCGAATAGGCCTACAGATAGCGCTGCCATCTCTCGCCGTCTTTCTCCCCCCTCGGCTCGACATGCTCGAGTTTGTCCGATGTCGATGTGACCAAATCATGCGATTTTCGAGAACGAACTTACTTGCGCGTGCGCCACTACTTGAGACCTTTCAAATAATTCTCTCGGCGCACAATCTGTGCTTGGCCTTCTGAACCATGAGGATTGTCCTGCCTCAGCCGTAAGGTAACTATGCACAATCTACTTAACATAACATAATATTTGGTACTATATACTTTCTTGATACTTGATTCCTGCGCCGATGACCGAAAACTTCGGATAGACTGCGTCATATAATAACAGTGTATTTACATTATAATTTATACAGCTATGGCGGAGGTTAGCAGTCCCCTAATAGTGGCTTCCCTCTGGTTCTTTTAGAGAGTAAAGAGGTATCTTCAGTAGGCAAACCTTAAACTTTTTGTTATATGATTCGTACATTTAAAAATATATGTCTTTTCTACTTATACAAACATCTGTACGTACATAAGACAGAAAGATAATACTCGTATAAATGATTGTATATGAACAACAAGAAAGTTGGGATCGCCGAACACAATTTGCCTTTTTATTGAGAGATGTTTGAATGTTTCAGATACTGGGAGGACGACGGCAAGGTTCCCGCGGAGGCGAGGAGCTCGTGCAAGGACATCGCCAGACAACTGGTAGAAGACGCCCCAGGATACAACATATCGGTGAGTACAGAGTATGTGGCTGGGTCGGTAGCGCAAGAGTCTGTGGGTCTGGAGTTCACAGGTTCGAGCCCTGCCTCAGCCAGCGGTTGGTAATTAAGGGTTCGTCTCAGTGCCACGAGGAAGCCCGATGCAAGGATCTGCAAGAGGCCAAATTAAGCCGACACTTTTAAAGGTTAAAAAATTAAGCCATTATATTCATCATAAGGCCAAGAAAAATATTAACACTCTTTTAATTGTATCTATCATCCTACAATCTGAAGTAGTAAAAACAGGAAAGTTGTTTCGAAATTATTTTTAAGTAGTAGAAATAGGGTGATCAACGATTTTTTTACACGCGTAGAACATCTTTTATAGTTTCCATGAATATCAAGTTTGTTAGTTAAAACATTGACGGAGAAAAACATGCCCGCGTAAACCCTAGCAAGCGCTCAGTATGACAGTTAGGCCACATCAGTTGAGAAGAAGGCCCGTTGTTTAGTCAGTTGTTAAGTGTGCGGACAAATTTAGGCTTTTCCTGTGGTTACTAGAGGCGGATTCTTTATATGTGGAAACGAGAAGTAAAAGTTCAGGTTAAGGAACAAAGAGATAACTGTGACGACGACGGAGATACCGATGGTATGGTTTTCTGATTGAAGGTGATCCTAGGAGGTGGCAGAAGACACTGGGTGGCGAAGGGAGAGACGGAAGGGGAAGAAGGACGCAGACTGGACGGTAGGAACCTCGTAGAGGACTGGCTGAGAGACAACAGAAGACGAAACCTTAAAGCAGAGTATGTCCAGGATAAGCAGGGTCTAGACAACGTAGATGTCAACTCCGTGCAGAGACTTTTGGGTAAGTCGGAAATCTGTTGACTAATCTCTTCCTGACTTCCCTTCTATTTCGATCCTTTAATCTTAAAAAGGGGAAACTTCTTTTTGACCTACTTAGGTTTTCCGAATCGTAGTGATGGCTGTTTCTCCAGCTCTGTCAAGCTCATCCCTCTTTAACCTAACGTGGCCGCCTGCAAACTTTCTTTCACATTCTCCCTTGAACTTCCTGTAAGAAGCATCTGAAGTTACTTCGATTTCCACATTTCTTCCTTACAGTATGATGTCATTATATCCTTCTAAATCGTTATTTACAAACTAGCCGTAGCTGAATCAACTTGTACAACCTATTCCTAATGTACAAAGCACTCCTCACACGGAAAATGTTACCAGTTATCCATTACAACGATTTAGTTTTTCCACTGAGATAAACAAAAATGACTTATATATAGGTGATGTATGCAATTATTATTAATTTTTCAACAAAGCGGTCTGCTTTCTTCTGCAGGTCTGTTTTCCTACTCTCACATGGATTTTGAAGCTGACCGAGATCCTGCTCCTGCAGGAGCACCGTCCCTTGCAGAAATGGCGGAGACTGCTGTCAGGATATTGCAGAGGAACAGAGAAGGCTTCCTGCTGTTTGTAGAAAGTAAGTTTATCTTACGTTCTGAATATCTTTTCACGCACCAACAACGTTACTTCATCTGAACTATTTATACAATTTGACCATATTGAGCCAACATTTCAGTCGAAACATTGTCTTCCTCAGGTGGACGCATAGACCATGCGCACCACTACAACAACGCTTACCGAGCCCTGGACGAGACACTGGTGCTGGAGTCTGCGTTGCTGAATCTGCTCTCCTTGGTTGACCTCACAGAGACACTCTTCGTGGTAACGTCAGACCACTCCAACGTCATGACTTTCGGGGGTCTCTCCACCCCTCGGGGCAACCCTATACTAGGTGAGCCCTACAAGTAAAACACGTGTTATTGGAATTTTCAGTAAAGTCTTTTAAGATAGCCACCCTTGTTACTCGTACAATCAAACAATCGTCTAATTTCAAGCTGGTATAAACCAAATGAAACCTTGGATAAATGTATACCATAACTTGAAATGTGTTATAAGCCTTTAGAGAAGGACCTTCTAAGACTATTTGAGGTCTCAAGGCGTGTTTTATGAAAATAAGACTTTCGACTGAGCTATAAAACTTTAGATGGTCGAACTAATTCTCACTAAATGCCCTCAGGGGCAGACACCAAAGTCTCCGACGTAGATGGGATGTCCTACTCCACCTTATTGTACGGCAACGGCCCAGGCTACTCCAGGCCTCGGGTGGTGCCCAGTAACTTCACCAGTGAGACGGAAGAGAGAAACGTGGTTCAGGCGTCTGCAGTGCCGCGACAGTGGGCCACCCACGGAGGCGAGGATGTGCCTGTCTACGCTCAGGTAGAGGATAAATACAGTATTTTTATTCTCAAGCTTAGTTTTTATCTTCTATTGGCAACTCGTGGTGAAAATTGTTGGCTATTTGCGAATTGTCTTTGTTTTGAAGTTGCCTGTAGGTGTGAGCCACTTTTAAAATAGTGGTTATGTACCATGTTCAAAAACATCCAAATCATATGATAACAATACATCAAATTATTCATCTAGTCTCCAAAAATATGGATTTGATTTTCCTTTAGCAAAAGAAGTTACAATTTTAGGCATAACCTTTGATCAAAGTTTGAAATTTACAAGTTATATTGAAAAAATAATTAAAAAGGTTTCAACTGGGATATTTATACTTCATACTTTATCATCATACAACTCTTTTAGAATAAAATTTAATATTTACTACACACATATATATACACATTTAAACTATGGGATACCAATATAAGGCCATGAAAATGTCCAGACAAAATACCTCTTTATTTTACAGAAAAAGCCGTGAGGAAAATATTTAATCTAAAGGAGAGAGAAAGCTGCAAATCATATTTTAAAAGTTTCAAAATTTTAACATTTCCCTCAATATATATTCTGGAATATGCAGTGTTGTTCAAAAGAAATCAAGATAAATTCAAAATGGTTAAAAATTCGACAAATCAACATAATTTAAGAAACTTTCAAAATTTACAAGTACCAAACTTTAATACAAGCTTTTTAAAAAACAAACTTATTACAGAAGTTGAACTATTATTGCGGACATTTTCCATCGTTAGTTAACAAAAAAGGATCACGACGTTTCGGGATCTGCAATCTGATCCCGTCTTCAGGTGAAAATAACCTAAAACATAACACAGAACATTAGAAAATGAGCTAGCCTAAAGTAGTCAGCGTAGCTGACCAGTCAAACTCTACCAAACAACATGTAGTTGTTAAGTCAAACAACAAATTAAATCTTAGAAATTTAGGAAGGCAGTCTAGGGTTAGCTCGTTCAGTGAGTGGACGTGTTTTGTGATTAGTTTTGAATTTACTCCGGTGACTTGTTTACTTTAATAGTGTGGCTTGTGTTTGTAATATTGTAGTTTTGTTTTCTCTAGGCTATTCCTAAATTTCTAAGATTTAATTTGTTGTTTGACTTAACAACTACATGTTGTTTGGTAGAGTTTGACTGGTCAGCTACGCTGACTACTTTAGGCTAGCTCATTTTCTAATGTTCTGTGTTATGTTTTAGGTTATTTTCACCTGAAGACGGGATCAGATTGCAGATCCCGAAACGTCGTGATCCTTTTTTGTTCACTGGAAAATGTCCGCAATAATAGTTCAACTTCTGAAATCCTCCCATCGTCAACAACAAACTTCAAACAAAGAAACTTATTACAATATGTTAAAACTTACAACAAAATTCCAATAACCATCAAACAAGAAGAAAACATCAAGAAATTCAAACATAGATTTAAATCATTTTTAACCTGCGGATCATATTACAGCGTCATGGACTTTCTGGAAGACGATTTTTAAATTATTAAGTGAACTTATCTGTATATTTTACTATGTTTTTTATTTTTGTTGTTGTTAAGCCTATGCACTTAATGTGCCAATGGTATCAATACATAAATAAAGAAAGAGAGTTCGTGAAAGTTCCTTAAAAAATAAATGTTATTTATGACTATACAATTATGCTTAGTACTGCAAAGAATCTTATGCGATACGTCAAAACTACGCAAGATCCTCACTTACTGCTTTTCCACCAGGCAGTATCTGTCTCAGATTTCTCTATTAATTAGATTCAAAAAAAGAGAATAGTTCATATACAGTAGCAGCTTTGTAGACGTCCGGATGTTGAACACGCTCCGTTCCCCACCAGGAGAGGTCTCAATTAAGATAGGGATAACCTAGCTGTGGATAGTTGGTGACCAGGCAAATAATACAGTTTGATTATTTCCGTTTAGGGTCCTCTAGCTAGCGTGGTGTTCAAAGGTGTAGTGGAGCAAAGCTACATCCCTCACGCCATCGCTTATGTGCTGTGTCTAGCAGAACACAGCAAGCGCTGCAGAACACTCAACCAGACCAGTCTGAAACCCCCACAGGTGAGCCATACTGAATTTTATCCTAAAAAGTCTTGATGTTTCCTCCTGAATATTTATCCTTCTAATGTCTCTGTAATGGAGAAATATGTGTCGTGTACCGCCCTATTCCTCGATTTGGAGCTACACCGATCGTTAACATGCAAATTTATAAGAGTAATATCAGCACCCGCACGCACACAAGCAACCGAGTTTTGATCAAACTCATTTTCAGAAGTACGAGTATCATATCAACAGTACAGACATGAACTGTATTTCAGTCCAAATTTAATAAGGTTTCTATGCAAGAGACCAAAGTCTTTTGAATAAATTATAATCTAGTTCTTCCTGATCACACCGCGTCAAAACATCATTATAATTTGCTTGAAATATTTCGTTCTCGACGTGGAGTACCATCTTAAGTCCCTAATTGGCTGAAACTGAGATACTTGCTGTCTGTTATCCTATTGGACACGCACGCAATCAGGCTGAGGATGGTACTTCACAGCGAGGCCGAAGTATTTCAAAAAATTAAAATGATGTTTTAACGTGATGTGAAACGGAAGAACTAGATTATAGTTTTTACACCGGCTGTGAAAGCCTAAGAGTTAAGTTAACTGGCCTTTTGAATCACTCTGCATTACACAGTGGCACTCTCTCAACCCCCTCCCAGTGCTCTGTCTTCTGCTTGCACCATGTTTGGTCGCCTGTGTACCAATAGCTCTGTCATTTTCACAGATTTGTCAAACCCAAGAAAGCAACAGTTCGAGAGGGGAGAAGGTCCTGGCCAGCAGCCCTATGCTCTCTGACTCCTCTTCATCTACATCGTCTAGTGGCTTCCTCTTGATGGCTGTCTTTTACTTCTCTCTCAACACAGTCACGTGACGCACCTTACCTACAGCGCATTCATGTCTTTCATAGGAGTTAAATTAGTTTGTAAATAATTAAATTATGTTTCTTGGAATCGATGTTTTATTTGTCCTCTTCTTGAGTTAGTGTGCTAAGAAGGTCTTCTTGGTGCACTGTAGAATATGATGTACCACCAGGGAGATGAGAGTTTTCGTGCAGATTTGCTATTTCATATTCACACGAAAATTCTATTCTATATTTCTATTGTTTGAAATATTATTTCGAAGGCAGAAGGTGTTCAATATTAAAAAGAGGAGTAAACAATAATTTTAAATATCAAAACCAATATTTGTAACTTTTATTTCGGACGAGGTCTTTCAAATGCAAAGTGTTTGTCATTTTGAACGGACCTGACGATGAAGGCATTGCCTTTGAAAGGCCTCGTCCAAAATAATAGTTACAAATATTGTTTTTTATTTATTTATTTATTTTTCAAATGCTACATAACAGAAACATGTTCCAATTACAATGTAGCACTAATACATATTACAAATTGTCCATGCATCCAAGTAGCTAACTCACAAAATATCACATTCTTAATTGTTAGGTTCGACGTGCTGATTAAAAATAAAATTACAATAAAAAAACGATACATTACACACAGAGATTGAATAAATTATTTAAGTTACATGCAATAAATTAATTTAAGGTTAAGATAGATAAGGAGTGATAAATTAACAAAGTAATAGATAACAGATCCGTTTTGTGCACATAAGACATTAATAGTAGATAACTAGAAATATACAATGCGAAATTAAATAGAAATGAATGAACTTATTCTAACTAAGGCTTGGGAGGTTTCTTTTGTGGCCTTGTCCCAGCCACGCACCGCACCGTAACATCAGGCTGTCCTCAGACCTGCGGCTACACAGAACCTTAGTCCCTGCAATTTGATAATTATTTAAAATTATTTTTATTATATATTATTTTGGTTAAACACATTTCTAATGCATTGCATTGATATATCTATGGGTTGGTTGGATTCGTGCTCAGCTCATTGATGAAGTTTGTTTGTTAATTTTCTTATAAATATTATACCGGACATATCAAGCAAATTTTTGTAATGTTTTGACGCGGGGTAAAACCGGAATAACAAGGTTATAGTATTGACACCGTCCCCGAAAGCCTAAGATTATGTTATAAAAGGTAGATGCCACATAACTGAGGCAACACAATAAACATAGCTCGGCAGCCCAAGCACAGATAGCGCTGCCATTTCTCGCCATCTTTTTCCCCTTTCGGCTCCACATGCTCGAGTTTGTCCAATGTCATCAAATATATGTGACCAAATCGTGCAATTTTTGAGAACAAACGAACTTTCACGTGCGTCAGTGGCTACATGAAGCTCTTAAAGAATTTCCTCGCAGCGCTATCTGTGCTAGACCTGCCGCAACTACGTTGAATTTTCTACCTCAGCATCCATGTGCCATTTACCTACCATAACATAATCTTTTGTTAAGCACATTTAATGTCAAAAGTAACGTAGCCAGAAACTATAAATGAGGGTTTATATATTTTATAGGATTGTGAGGTGTATTCTAAACTGCCAGCGTAAACTATCAGGAGGGGGAGTATAGAGTACTGTCCATCATAAAGGGAGCTAATTTAACGATGTGATCTTCATTTATATGTAAAATGGTTTTGAGGCTTTTAGGGGATATTTTATTCTAAAACAAAAGATTTAATATGTTGGTTTTACACCAGAGTAGTGTTGTAATCAGGTCTTTATATGCACTCTACTATAAACCTACAGAAACTTACACTTTTAATGGATCAAATATGTTCAGATTCTTTTATTAATGGCAATATTTGTGCTGAAATAGGTTTTGGAGTTTAGGGAGTATATTGGACTTTCAATACAATTTAATTTTACGTTTCAAAATGTGTCATTCTTTAGATTATTTGCAAAATTTTAAATTCAAAATGTTCTAAATACTCTTAAAATATTTGTATGCATTGTTGACTTTGCATGTAAACTTTGACTGAACACTCGAGACCCGGAAATTCTCCCCTTCCCAATCATTGGCTACGTCCTACGTATTTTCTTTGGGTACATGATGTAGGTAAGTCTTTATTTAGATGGTATAGTTATGTCATAATCGATAATATTTTTGGAAATCTATTGTATGTTAATTTCAATGAAACAGACATTGAATGTTTGCAAAATGGTTGTGTGGGTGTCAAAGATAATAATAATACAGTATATTTGTATATAGGTATATTTGTTATAGACAAAACAAAATATTGCGTCGCAAAAAAAAAAACAAATTACAATACAATGAAATTAAACATTCACACTCACACACACTTACATGATTTCACACTCATTCCACATTCACACTTAACATCAGACCTGGCTTTATGGGGAGAGGAATTAAAATACGATTTAAAGAAATTAGTTGTCCGTAAGATCATCTATGAACTCATCCACCGAGTAATAAGCTTTGATTAACAGCAACCGTTTTATTCGAGATTTAAAAATTTTGGTACTCTCAATTTTTTTAAATTTTTAGGAAGGTGGTTGAAGAGTTTTATACCTACTTGCATGGGTAGTTGTTCAAATTTATATGTTCTATGTTGACAAATTTGCAAGTGGCTCTTTCCTCTTGTGTTATAATCATGAGTGATTTTAGATTGAACCAACATTAATTTATTAGTTTTACAATACAAGATCACTTCTAAGATATAGATATAAGATATAGGAAGTGTCAACAAACCTATTCCTTTAAATATGTCTCGACATGATTCCCTGAAACGTGCTTTTAAAATTATTCTAATAGCTTCTTTTCGCAGCCTAAATAGCCTCTCAAATTGAACTTTTGAACATCCTCCCCACAACCTTATTCCATATGACAGATGAGGGAAGATTAGTCCAAAATAAGCTATTCGAAGAATTTGAACAGATCAGGATTTGGCTTAAGTGCGTAAACCGAAAATTCCTGAGGAAACTCGTTTACATGTTTCGTTAACCTGAACCTTCCAAGTTAATCCTTGATCAATAAAAATTCCTAAGAATTTGGTATATTCTACCTGTTTTAAAAGGATTTCATCCACCTGAATGATAGGGTGGCTTGTTAATCCGTTTTCCCGCAGGGAAAAATAGATATAGTTAGATTTTGAGAAATTTGTTTGGAGGTTTATATTTTAGCAAAATGTTGAATGCATGAACATAAATCTAAGAAAGAGTTTATTTCTAGTTCTTCTATAGTTTTACCTTTAAAATGAAGATTTGTGTCATCTGCAAATTGTATTACATCCCCATTTGTGATTGAACTTAGTAAGTTGTTTACATAAATGAGGAATAATATGGGGCTCATTATGGATCCCTGTGAAACTCCATGTTGTATTCTAATTTTTCTGAAAATTGGTTTTCAATTTCTACGCACTGCTCCCTATTATCTAGGTAAGATGCAATCCATTTATGTGGTAAGCCACGAATGCCATTGTGTTCTAACTGGCGCAACAGTATCTCATGATGCACACAGTCAAAGCTTTGGAGAGATCGAGAAATATACTGAGCATATGTTCTCGCCCCTCCAGTCCATTGACAACGTCTTCTATGAGATTAGTTAAAGTATTAAAGTATTATGGTCCCTTTGTTTTTTTGGAAACCGAACTGTTGGGAACTAAGCAGTTTTTGTTTTTCTTTAAAGCTTATAAGTTTTCCGAAAATAATTTTCGTATATTTTGCTGAAAACAGGCAAAATAGAAATGGATTGTAAGATACTTTACAATCTATTCAAGAGTAAATTGGTTCGACTCCTGCGCATTACTGGTGATCTTATAAACTATGTAAAAGCAACAATAATCCAGTTCTTCCGGTTCACACCGCGTCAAACTACTGTATCATCATAATTTGCATTAAGTATTTCGGCCTCGCTGTGAAGCACCATCTTTAATACCTAAATGGCTGAAACTAAAATACTTCCTATCTGCTGTTTTTGTGATGGCAGGGCTGCAGACAGCAAGTAGCTCCGCAGCGATACCAAAATATTTCAAGCATATTATAATTATTTTTGTTGCGGTGTGAACCGGGAGAATTAGAATATAGTTATGAGACTGGCCGCGAAAGACTAAGAGTTAAGTTTATGTCGGTGCAAATTTTCCAGTCATTAGCTAGACCTAAATATTTCAACCAATCACTGGTTTGGATTTGTTTCTTATAGAAGACCCGAAAGGTAGCAGTACAGTCAAGTCACATCGCCATTGGGATGTGCTATTGTTGAAAGAAAAAATCAGAATGAATAGACATCATAGTGAGTTTGTTTATTAAATTTGTTCAAGCGTTTTTCTAGTCAAAACAAATTTCTGCACGTGTCTTTCCTAACGTTTGCCATGCATGTAATCTGTTCTACGAATAAAATATTCTGATTATGATACCCATACAGGTTTGATATTATGCATCAGTGCATTAAACAATTATAAACACTACAACAAACTACTGAGCAAAATCACAAACACGATATTGAACAAAGTGTTTTCTTTGTAGAGATATTCTGTATCAAAGCTTGTTTTCTACCTTGAGTAATTCTTTTCCTGTCCTTTCCCCTGTCCTTTTCATTCTTACTGTAGGATATATTGTTGATTTTGCTTTTTTATGTACAACCACTGTTGTAATTGTTTCTTTTACCTTTTTCTAGTAAGCGAATTTCCTATACAAAACTATACGGTATATTCATGTGAGGTTAGCATGGTAAGACCCAGGCCCGGGACCATGAAATGAGCACCGATCCTAATTTTTGAGAACATGTTTTGTATATATGTGTATCATCTCTACAGGACGCATGTTTAGTGCGATTTTCACAAATGTGTATACAAGTGTTCCTTTTGTAATATGTTGGTTAAGTTCGTTATCCAGCAAAACCGGACTACCAGAACCCTCCTTTAGGGGGGGGGACTGCTCACCAAACAACCTAAAAAGATAATATTTCATTAGATTTTGATGATGTTTGATATAAATATGTATTTTATTGTTGTACACTAAAATACTAAAAGATTATGAAAATCCATCAAGTCTTTTCAAAATGGCAACCAAAAAGTTATTTTTGGAAATAACAGTGGAATGAGGAAAATTCTGATTTTAACAATATTTAGAATGCATTTTTCTTTGATGATATTTAGTATTACTTTCAGTAAAACCCCGAAGGTCTGAATCCATAGGCCGACAATTATTTGACAAAATTAGGAGTGTGGTTTTGAAGCTGCACTTCTCATAAGTTCCCTCTTCTATCAGTAATGAACTTCCTTGATAAAGATACAGTCTGAAAAAGGCTCAAACCGTCATCATGGTAACTTCTAGACCTAAGAGCATAACACTTTCAAATATTTATAAAATTACCATTGCTGAGATATTTTTGGGATTTTTAAGAATATTTATAATCCATACTAATTAACATATTTAGTAATGCATATAGCAAAACTGAGGCCGCAGGCAAGACTCTGGAATTTAGTTAACAGGATCATAACCCCCGCAGTAGAACAGCAAGTAAATCCTAGACTGCAAGAGGAGCAAGAGAACAGCCTCGTAACACTCGATGTAATAGAGCACGTACATCAGAGGTCGGAGCAAAAAGTGATGCTGT
Organism: Matsumurasca onukii; assembly: GCA_018831715.1. NCBI lineage: Eukaryota > Metazoa > Arthropoda > Insecta > Hemiptera > Cicadellidae > Matsumurasca > Matsumurasca onukii. The sequence goes on along the minus strand of CM032061.1, from coordinate 60,341,964 downwards.
CAAACGTGTGATAAATAACAAAGGAAATCCTCTCGCTCACGCTCGCAATTAAGTAAGTGCTCAACTGTATTCATCAGCGAATTTCAATAGGAAATAGAGCAATTAATTTCTATCGGCATTTAGATCGATACGCTATAGAATAAAACAGTGTAACAGTTTTTAACTTCTCAACGCCTCTTGAGTCAAATAGTAATGGTATAAACATATATGGGTAATGTTTTTATGATATAGTAAATTATCACTGTAAGTGGCCATCCATGGTTGTATTTGTGTTCAATTTGCACGAAGTTTAGTCCAACTCGAATTCCTGAGTTAAATTCGTCAACCGGCAGTTAATCTACCGGAAGTCTTTGGGGGATATTTCAAAATGAACTTTCAAGCTAAACACCGCCATCTTGGTCTTGCTGAGTGGATTTAGTTAATTTTTGGTACATATTGTACGTACGTTCCATCAAGTGTTCACACAGTTAATATATAGCCTTAAACCTTTTTCTGACACTCCCCAAATATTTCCCGAGTATATAATCCCTCCTTGTTACACTAAATTCACTATGATTCACGGTAGCACGTGTGGTTACGTGTTTACTCACAAATGAGCCCGGTTGACGACACTACAACATGCTCGGCCTCACCACTTACTCACGAGTGTCACGTCTCGGCAATCCGTTATCTCTGATACACTACTCTAGCTCGGGAGCTGAGGTGGCTTTCAGACTACTTTAGGAACTTTCTTCTCTTGAAAATATGTTTTTAGAAAAAATAATGCAGAATAATCGTTGTTATGACTCTTCTAGTCCAAATATTATCGCAAACGACTTCTATAGTTTTTCTTGAGCATGAAGAACGCGATGTTTCGGAATCCGGAATCTGATCGTGTCTTCAGTTGTTAAATTTAACCTAAAAGTGGACTCGTGACGGGTTGGAATTGTGCGTGACTCCGCAGAGCTGATCACTCCGTTGGCACGGTTTCGATCCCCGCAGTCACAACTTACATTTGTAATGTGACTATACGGTGACGCTAGGTAAAGGTCGAGGTTGAGTCCTAGAGAGGATTTCTTAGTCCTAACTTCACCTCGTTAAGACAAACATTACATTTGTGTTTTTAAACATAACATAAAACATTAAGAGTACACACATCAGCGTAAGATGTCCAATCACCCACCACAATTGTTTTACTATTTGTTCTTAATTCAGACTAAGACATATTTAGTGTGGTATAATTAGGCCTACTTTATTATTAAAAGACATAAGGTTTTGAAATGCCCAAAACATGTTCTGGATCGGTGTTCACTGCATAGTCCTGAGCCTGGTATAACCATGCTAACTGCAGGAATAATTTATTTTTTAAAGAAAATTCGCAAAAACAAAAGTGTCCAAATAAACAACACTGCAAATTAATTAACATTTAATCCACCACAGTTCTCAGACAGCCTCCACGAATGACCAATTAACTCGAGATAAATGACGTGAAAATTAGGAGATGCACGAAGTGAGGTAACAATGCCTTTGATAAATGGTGAACGTAACGCATGAAAGCAACAGCTCTATTCATGCAAACCTCTTTGTTCCTGAGTTCATCGCACGATGACCAGCCAACAGTTTACTCCATGAACTTCTGAACTGTTGTTTGTGTTTGGAACCATTGAATACAAAACTTGGTAGGAGTGGATTGTTTACTCGTGTATCTATCTTTACCTTATTACCTCCCGCTGAATCGGTGACCAGCTCTGCTGGATGGATAGCGTCAATTAATTTAAAATCTATATACACTATTTACAAGATGGCAAGCCTAGAACTTTTCGACAAGGAATTCGCCCAGCGAGTAAAATGGCCTTGCAAGTAACCAAGTCTTCAGGCTGCTCCTGAACTCCGCAGGTGACGAGTTCTTAATATCCACCGGTAAGTTATTATACATTCGCAGAGCGAGATGTGGGTAGCAGTCCTTTTTACTAAGCCTGCAGTACGGGAGGTCCAGATGATCATTTCTTCGGGTATTGTAGGGTGATGGTCTTTCCTTGTTGCAAAATTGCCAGGTTCATCTTCAAAATTGATAGGCTGGAAGGATGTACTGACTAAATAGAGTCAATACACCCTTCCCTTTTTCCCACTTCAATGCGTCACCGTTACAATTTCCGGCAAAACATTTATTTTACCCAACGTGTTCTAGAAATCAGCAAAACCTTTTTTAGAAGGAATGCTTCAATCGCGGCTATGATCTAAGGCTTCCGGTACAGACCACGTCAATAAACTATTTACAATGTTTACAGTGACAAACGTGTCGTTCATTTTGCAATCGAGCATCTAGTAATTAGATTACCTAAGGCTGGTTCAGGTGACTATAATTTCTCTAAATATACTTTCTGTCAAAGTGCTGCCAACTGCTTCCTTCTTGCGCCAGTAGTACCAACCGTAGGTGTGAGATCGGCATAAGTAATGAGGCACAGCGAACACGATTGGGCGAATTAACCAATAGACACCGATGAACTTCATTGGACAGTTCTCAATGTGTCTCTGCACTACTATCGACTTGATTGCGCTCTACTTTTGCACATATTTAATTTTGTTTCTATCTGACTGGCAGGCTCTGAAGAATTTGTTGCTATTATCGTGGTTGAAATTGTTCTTTTTTTCTTGTACATTTATATTGCCTCTCTTATGATAGTACGAGTAGTATGGTATTTTGGTGAGAACTTAAGTTTTGTCAATCATGATTCCATGTATTGTTGCTAAGTTGTGTTCAGCTACCGCCAACTTGGGATCTTCAATTTTTCGGATGTTATGTGTCCCTTAATTCTGGTAGAAATCTACCTCTTCGTCTCACCAATGTAGACGGATCCACAGTTACATGGTGCTATACTCTTGGCGTACTCAGTAGAATTTTGTCACAGCGAAAGATTTTCAAACCATTTCTTTGAGATAGTATAAAAATTATAATACATACATAAACTCATCACATAAGAACAATGTTTGTCAGGTCGCAAACTGCAAACGATTAAAAGACGCTTGTTCAAAGTTGACGCGAAGTCTCTTAGTTTCTAGCCGCTGGCAAACGTAGACTTCTCTCATCGGTTAGATTACATCGTCATTCCTTGACGTCCGTACTACAACACCCATAAGTTATTTTATGTTTTATACCACACCGTAATTTTGTTTGTTGTATCCTTAAAAATCTGTGAAACAAGTAAAATGTGTAAACAACTGTAATTGTAAACAAACATTGCAACTTATAGTACGAGTATATGTCCGTATGAAAACTAAACTACCCGTTTACTCAGCGTGATACGCGACTAAGCATGGTGTAATACTAGTATTAAACAGCTCCGTAATAACAGCTGGTTGAATATTAACATCCAATCACATCACGCCATTCTCGATTATACCGTAGCGCAATTGTCGCTGTTCATGGTAAATTAGCATAATTAGTGCGCTGGCTGTTTTTAAAATGATTTCAAATCGGTCATTTCATCTGCATATTGCAAATGGGGCTCGGGAGAAAATGGTAAACATTCTTTTAAGTTTCAGCTTGCCTCAAACAAGTTTATTTTTGCATTTTGAAACTCTTTTTAACGGGATTAGTCAACCAAGCAAGAACCCATGTTTACCACTGAAATAGCGTAATATTGATTAGTTCTTTCGGTAGACGCGGAATAGGTGGAAATCCAAGTTAATATTCTGTTTCAAAAATATCGGGTCTAGCAGGGTTGTCTTGTCTGGCTCAGTTCTTTGAAGAGTCGCGCGTGCCGCCGACCTTGCCAGTCAAGAGAAATGGTAGTAGCGATATTCCAACTTTGCTCAGCTCACTCGTAGTCGTAGTCTCGTAGTCCCCTGTTTCCGACGCCGTTTATAAACCGAAAGGTACAAGTGCGGGTTTATACACGAAAAAGGCAAAAAGTGCTTGTAAACAAATATAGTACACTTTTAAAATAGCCTTTTTTTGGCAAACTTTAACATTTTTTGCTGAATTTGGCGTAAGAATCTTTAAAATAACACGTTTTACAAACCTAGAGAAACCATTGAGAACATCGAAAACAACTTTTTTTATCTCTAGACCAAAAAATAGCGTCCTAAACAGGGGACTACAAGAGCATGTTTTGAGTAACTTTTTCTGGAGTGATCAATCCTCTTAAGACGTAAGAACGTCTTGCGTTGTTAAATTTTAAGTTCCCTCAGATATTTTTTTATAAGTATTGTTATCTACTAATGCGCAGGCAGACTAACTTTAGTGAAGATTAAATTTCGTGTTTTCAAACTGCTTCAAGAAAGTTTCCAGAACTCGTCATCAGCTTTCCTGACTTTTGACCACGCGGGAGTTCTTAACTGTATCGTGTGGCTGACCACATTTTTTCTGAAGTGACCGAAAAGTTCGAGTGAATAAATTTTGTTATACTAGTTAATAATCCAGTACTTCCGGTTGACATCGCACCTACCCAAAAAATAATTAAAATTAAATAAATAAAATGACTTCACGAATAAGACCGCATTAGACTTTCCAGAAGCTGGCAAACCAGTTCTGAAAATGTCTTTTCAATATGTGCCAATGAGATGCTCGAAATTATGCATCCCTGCTTCAATGGACAATTCAGTAGGCCTACAAGGAAGAGAGTGCATCAAGTCTCTGCTTTGGGGAAGGTATTATTTTGTTAAAATGTGGCTGAGAGGAGATAAGATCACATAGGATAAAAGAGATGCAAATATTTACATTGATAATGAACTCGTTCCGTAACGGATTTAGATGTAAAGTTGTAATCTGTGTATTTATATTCCATTAGTGTCTTA